>SJXQ01003881.1:7103-85768 GCA_006408695.1 Aepyceros melampus | reverse complement strand
CCCCTCCCAGGGAGACCAGATGGCATCCTCTCCTGGGATACCTGGATTCACATGGGGGAAGGAGGTGCAGGGAGAAGGACAGAGGAATAGGAGGGGTGAGGTCATAGGAGGGAGGTCTTCACCTGGCAAGAAGTGCAGGAGAAATAAAGCAACAATGTCAGAGGTTTAATCAACCTTTGAAGACTTCACAGTGTTTGGACAGAAGTGTGTGAATAATATTCATTTGGATTGGCACCTGTGCACACCGCTGAAAGGAAAATAGCATTTTGTCACCCTTGTGATGAGGCGCAAGCAGTCTGTGGAGACAGGCTGTGCATCTCCTGGAAGCTGGGAAGATGGGTTGTTTTCCCCTTTGTTTCCATCTCAGTGTGACCCCGTGACTCCTTGAAAATCCAGTGGCTCAGAGTCAATGCCTGACATTCCGTTTTCTGCTTCTAAAGACAGAGGAGGAACAAGAAAGTCCCTGGCAAGGGCGTTAAGCTGGGATGTCAATGGCCAGGTTTCTAGCCGCCCAACCCCGTTGCTGGCCCACTAAGTGGCCCTGTAATGCAGTGGAATTAGAACCCCGTCCTCAGATGCCCTGCACGCAATGTGCAGGCAACCCGTCTGTCCCTCCGTACTTCTGGTTTGGGTGAGGGTCACAGTGGGAGAGGTGACCCTCGAGTCCAGAGGATTATGTGATGGTGGCCATTCTCCTTCTTCTGAAAGGAGCCTGTGGGCATTCTATGGCCTGTAAACTGCAAGATGGTCAGATCACGTGTCATCAAGGGACTGAGCCTTTGACGAGCCCTCCTCTCTTCCTTCTCAGTGTGAGGGCAGCTCTATCTCTTCACTTTCTCATTTCTCTCACCCAGGACCATCCAGTCTCAAAGGCAAAGATTCTGCACACCAACCAAGATCACTGAAAGCTGAGACTTCTCATTCACTGGGCTCCTAGTCCTATTCCCCAGGCACAATGGACTCTGGAAAGCAAGGCTGTGCCAGAGCTGCCCCAAGCACCCTGAATCCTGTCGCCAAGGACACCCAACTTCTGTAGATGAGAGCCTTACTTTCCATGCTTTAGAGACTCCTCCCTGCCATGGCCATGGGGCTGTCTTGGCAAGAGGGGGTGGCGATGAGAACGCCCAGGTGCTTCCACCCTCAGCTCTTGCCCGCCACCCCATCGGGTTCTCTTGGGCCCTTGAATTTCCTCCTGCACTTAGCAGCACTCTCTCCTCCCTGGTATCTTTCAGGCCCCTCTGTCCTATTGAGTACCTTCTGTGCCCCTCTACCTTCCTCCCTCCCCCACCCCACTCCCTTATCTTCCTTTCTCCTCCCTGCTTTTTCTCCCCTGCCCATGGCACCCTCATCTTATCCCTCATTCTCCTTTCTTCCTTCCAACTCTTCTCTTATTCATCTTCCAAGACAGCTCTCCCCAAGGAGCAAGCACACTGCCTACTGCCAGCCAGCTTCCCCAGCAATTCCGGCATGTTGGTCTTTCTGAACTATTGTCATGGAGTATTTCCTTCACACGAATCTGACAGCACACACTCAGGAGGCCACACAGCTGCTGGGGACACAGCTCCCTCACTGCACAAAGGAGCCGCCACACCAGCCACACAGGGTGTGCACCACCAGCCCCTGCTTTCCTCGATATAGCAAAGTGGGGCCACTGATATTTAGAGTAGAAAGGCCCTTGTGCGTGTGTGCTAAGTTGCTTCAGTCATACCACTCTGTGTGGCCCTATGGACCATAGCCCGTCAGGCTCCTCTGTCCATAGGATTCTCCAGGTAAGAATACTGGAATGGGTTGTCATACCCTCCTCCAAGGGATCTTCCTGAACCAGGGATCAAACCAGAGTCTCTACATCTCCTGAATTGGCAG
The DNA here is from genome assembly GCA_006408695.1 of Aepyceros melampus. Classification (NCBI taxonomy): domain Eukaryota; kingdom Metazoa; phylum Chordata; class Mammalia; order Artiodactyla; family Bovidae; genus Aepyceros; species Aepyceros melampus. Next base: position 83,905 of record SJXQ01003881.1, on the reverse strand, counting down.
GTGGGTTCTTTATCACCAGTGCCACCTAGGAATCCTAGAAGGGCCCTTAGAAATCTATTTTCTGGCTCTGGAATCCATTGTGATCCCAGTCAATACCAGTAATAGAGCTTGTTTGCTATTCAAAATAATATAGTGTAACAATATCTAATATTATGTATTGTCTATATTACAGAACCAGGTACTAGTATAAATAATAGAGACAGTATCCACAATATGGTATATATATTACAGTATTAGATAATATCTAGTATTGGGTGTTAATGTCTATATGGGACTTCTCTGGTGACTCAGACAGTAAAGAATCTGCCTGCAATGTAGGTGACCCGGTTCAATTTGTGAGTCAGGAAGATCTCCTGGAGAAGGGAACAGCTAGCCACTCTCGTAGTCTTGCCTGGAGAATTTCATGGACAGAGGAGCCTGGTGGGCTACAGGTCATGGGGTCTCAAAGAGCTGGACATGACCGAGCAACTAACAGTTTCAATATCTATCTAGAGAAAGAACAAAACTGGAAGAGCCACAAAAACTAAACAAAAAGAATGAGAGGGAAGAACTGCTCTAGGAGGTACTGAAAATATTTTAACCCTATTATAATTAAAATAGGCCATTATTCTTGTTCAAAGGGAGAGACAGTTCAGTGAGAAAGAATAGAGCCCCAAAATAGGCCTAAATACAAAAAATCCACTTAGCCTCTGTTAGAGGGGGCATTTCAAACCAATGCAGGGAGGGATGGACTTGAAATTATTGGAGTTACCACTTAACACTGTACTGTCCAATATGGGCTAGAAGAGGAAATGGCAACCCACTCCAGAGCTCTGAGCTGGAAGATCCCATGGACAGAGGAGCCTGGTGCGTTATGGTCCATGGGGTCACAAAGAGCCAGACACAACTTAGTGACTGAGTACGTCCAATATGGTAGCCACTAGCCACATGTTGCTGTGTGCATTGGAAATGTGGCCAGTCCAAATACAGTGGGTTTTGAAGATTTGGTATGCAAAAAGAAAGACTTGGTTTGCAAAAAGCCACTAGCCACATGTTGCTGTGTGTACTGAAAATGTGGCCAGTCCAATATACAGGGGATTTTGAAGACTTGGTATGCAAAAAGAAATGTAAAACACCTAACTTTTATATCACTTTTTTTTTTTTTACTTTACAATACTGTATTGGTTTTGCCCTACATTGACATGAATCCGCCACAGGTGTATAGAGTTCCCAACCCTGAACCCTCCATTTTGAAATTATATATTTTTTCTTTTTTTAATTAATTTTTATTTTTTAGTTTGTTTTGCTTTATAAATCGCCAGTCCAGGTTCAATGCAGGATGCAGGATGCTTGGGACTGATGCACGGGAATAATCCAGAGAGATGGTGTGGGGCAGGAGGGGGGAGGGGGGTCAAGATTGAGAGTTCATGTACACTCGTGGCTGATTCATGTCAATGTATAGCAAAATGAAATTATATTTTAGATATGGTATTATAATTACTTCCACTTGTTTCTTTTTAGTTATTTTAATGTGACTAACAGAAAGTTTTAAATCACATGTGTGGTTTACATTATGCTTCTATTGGACATCACAAATCTGATAATTTGTAAAAGGAAGATTGAATCTTCATCCCCAAAATATCAAATATAAAATCCAAATCAATAAATTTAATGAAAACAAAATGGAAAGAAAATATGCATAATTAATTTTATTATTTTATTTTATGATCCTGGTGTTGGGAAGATCTTTTAAACCATTTCAAAACTCAAAAGCTATTTTTTGAAAAGATTGATAAATTTAATGTCATTAAAAAATAAAATTGCTTATACACAAAATTACATTTTGTGCCTGTATACAAAAGACCAGTTTAATAGGAAAACATTTGTAATTGATAACAGCAAACAGTTCATGCAAGAAAGCTCTTAGAAAAGATGAATAAACCTGTAGAATTTGCAAAGCATATAAATAAGCTGTTTAAAGTTTAAAAAGTAATTAAAAGTCATCAATACATATATAAAAGAATTCAGCTTCACAATTGAAGTATGAAAACAAAAAGAAAACACTGTTTTTTTTAGCATGTTGACAAAACTTAGAAGATTATGAGGGTAGCAAGAAACAAGCCCTCTCACTGGTAGAGGTATAAATTTGGCACCTCTTTGAAAGCCAGCTCCGACTACAACTATCAAAATGTTAAATGCTTATATCCTTGGATCCAGGAATTCCTCTTCTAAGAATTTAACCTACAATCACTTGTATGAGAGGGCACAAATAAGTCTATAACAATGTTCACTGCAATATTACAATAGCAAAAGTCAACCAACCACCAACCAATCTACATAAAACAACTTCAAGATCCATCAGTAAGGAAGGGGAAGTACGTTTTGATACAGTCACGCCATGGAATACTACATAGCCATAAAGAGAATGAGGTAGGCTTATATGTGCTGATATGGAAATATCTTCAATCTATATTAGTGCATGATCAAAGCAAATTGTAATTCTATGTGTAAGTTTTGAAAGACATAATTATATACAATGTGATCACATAAAACACTTCTGGAAGGATCTTTACTTCATTGAAGGTAGCTATTTCTCAATGGGCGGGAAGTATTCAAAAGTAAGAAGGGAAATTGTTTCATTTCTGTTTTTATCCCTTTGTGTTATTTGAACTCTTTTTGAAACTACTGTGTTCACCCACTGCTTATAATTTCTAAAATAAAGATTTTAAAATTGTGTAGTCTAACCTATTATTTCAAAGAAGAAAATCACAATCCAAGAGAGGAAATGTTTTTGTTATTAACAAATTACTCTAGAATTTAGCAACTTATAAAATTATTTTCTGCTGCTTATAATTTTGCTGGTTAGGAGTCTGGGAAGGGCTTGGGGGTGAGGCCAGTCCACTCTCCTTGGCCCTTGCAGTGAGATGTGGGCTGGGCTAGTAGGCATCTGAAGACTCCCTAGGCTGGATGGATGAGAGGACTCATTCTCACAGCCAGCATTCAGGGCTAACTGTCAGGAACTCAGTTGCACAGTGGCTGAAACAGCCCTCCAGCGCAGCAGCCTCAGGGTAATTGAGTTTCCTACATAGTGGCTAGCATCCCCAAAAGTGAATATTCCAAGACAATCAAGCAGAAGCTGTGCAACCTTTTCTGACCCCGTATTAAACTTCACAGAACATCAAGGCCACCATTCTGTATTGGTCTGTTGTTCAGTTGCTAAGTCATGTTAGACTTTTTGCGACCCCAGGGACTGTGGCCCACCAGGCTCTCTATCCATGGGATTTCCCAGGTAAGAATACTGGAGTGGGTTGCCATTTCTTTCTCTAGAGGATTTTCCCGACCCAGGGACTGAACCCACATCTCCCACATTGGCAGGTGGATTCTTTACCACTGTGCCACCAGGGAAGCCCCTCTGTCTTGGTCTAAGCCGTTGCAAACCCACCTATTCAAGAGGCGACAACATAAAGCCTCCCCACGCCCTGACTACCATCATCACCTTCATTGGAAGGATTTTAAAAACCATTACAGAAAGTAACTTGCCCAATACAATAATAAGAATGTGATTGAGGTCAGTGGAGACTAAAGAAGGAATTCTCTGAACCCATCACTGTTCTGAGCTCATTCTGAATGTGACTTCCTGACCTCCCATACCTGCTTCCCCACCGACTCTCATGCACCAAGGACTCCCACTGCACACGGCTGAGCTCCCTTTTCCCCCTTTTGTACAAATGCCTACTTGTTCTCCAGAGGTGTCCTTGGGGGCAGACACAGGAGCAGCCAGTCATGCGAGAGCCTCCTAATGTCATCTATCTATCCAGTCCTACTGAGTGAAACCGGGGGCCACTGGGGCCTCCTCTGTTGGCTCACGGTGATATCTTAATTACAGAACCAATTCCTGTCTTGCCCTCCCCACTCACTCTTTCCCCCTCCTCTGCTGATCTCCTCTCACCCCTCTTCTCCTTCTTCTTTAAGAGCTTTGGCAGAAATTGTCAGGGAGTTGATCAGATTTATTCAATTTAGACTTAACAGACCTGGGACTCCTATTTCTCCTCCAGGTTCATAAGGTTTTTGATTCCATTTACAGGTTTATTCATTTATCAGATATTCGTTTCAATTCGCTTTAAACACCAGGCTCGGGGAGATGAGTTCAAGGGAGCTGCTCATCATTTACTGCGCTGGCTCCTTTGAGAGCTGCTGGACTGGCCCCATTTTCAAGCCAGCTGTGGCATCAGGTAGGGAGTGCTTTAAAGGGACAGGAGACTCCGAGTATCCTTTGCTGGGGAAAGCTGAACTCTAGGATACACCCCTTTCCTAGGTGGCTTGAGGCACTCTGGGGTGGATACCCTAGGGATGCGCTTCCATTTTCTATACTTAGAGAATGCCTCATTTCTAGACTGGGAGCTTCCTCTTCATCTCATTTTCTTGGAGCTAAAAGTGAAGGTCCCGAGAGAGTGTTCTCACATTATCCCAGGAGGAGGAGGGCATGGCAACCCACTCCAGTATTCTTGGCTGGAGAATCCCATGGGCAGAGGAGCCTGGCAGGCTACAGTCTGTGGGGTTGCAGAGTGGAATGCGACCTAAGCAACTTAGCACTCATGCATGCAAAGAACCCACTCCTTCAGCCACTAACTGCCTGCCCTCCATCACTATGCACCTTCCTGCATCTCTGTGAAAGAATGCAGCCCTGGGCCCTTCCAGGGATCAAACACGCCTCCAAGGGATCAGGATGGGGCAGGAAGTTTCAAGCAGCCTGAGGGTCCTCATTTATGCCTCACCCTCCACCCTACTGTCTGCTACCCCAGGCCCGGAAGCCCTCTCACTACCAGGAAAGCCCTTCACACATCTCATGCACACTCTCCTGCTGGGATGTAAGCCCATTTCAGGCTCCATTTGCCATTTGTCCATCATTCTCTGAAAGGAAGAAAGGAAGGGAAAGAAAAAATCACCTTTTCGTTATTTAAAAGGCATTATTAAGCCTCTTTGAGTTCTGTTACTCCCTTTCATTCTCCCAGCAAAGAACCTCCAGATCCCTGCATCTCTCACGTGAGCGCATCTTCCTGCCCCCTGTCCCATCTCCCACTATGAAAAGCCCACCTTTGGGAAGTGGTCTGGGTCCAACCGGCCACCTGCTCCCACCTGGGCCCTGGTTCTCGGGGAGTAAGGAAAGACCGTGGCACCCCAGGACTCTGGGCCCTAGAGATGGGGGCACAGGGAAGAAGGGCCATCTGGTGGCGGTGGCCACACAATGTGGCTGAGGCCGTGATGGCTTCATGCAACAGTGGGGTAGCATGCCAGCCGCTGTTTTTAACATCCCTGCTTAAATACCAAGCATTGTCCCCCTCATTTTGCTCTCCAGGATCACTCTAGTAGCCGGCCATTCCTCAGCCTAAGTCAGGCAGCCTTCCAAAGTCTTGGTGAGCCCCTGACATACTTCCACAAAAAAATTCCTTTTTTGTTTACTCCACCCAGAGCCAGTTCCGCCTGCTTGCTACCAAGAACTTGCCCCTTGCTCCAGGAGGACAGGAGATGGGGCCATTCTGTCACTAGGGCCTGAGCAACCAGGTGACAGGGTGGCTCTGGAGCTTCTGGGCCTGGCCCGGAGCAGCTCTCCTGAGAGCCGGGCTGCCCCCCGGGTACAGGTCGGCGGGCCTGGGCACCAGAGGCCAGGGCCCCTCTCGGCAACCTGGGAAGCACCAATAGCATTCCTGTGGCCGTTCCAGCTGCTTGTGGGCTGAAACTGTGACCTCATTGGAGAAGGGCCTGGGGCCTAAAGAGCCTCCGGATTTTTGACAAGATGACACGTACAATGAGAAAGCAGCTACATGGCTCCTCCTCCAACCTTGAACCTGTTTCGCATGTCCCCTAAACACACACACACACGCACGCACACACACACACAGATGTCTCTCCTCAGAGCAGAGACTGGCAAGAGCCCAAGCTCAGGTAACACCAACCTTCCACTACCACCTCGTCTGGCCTCTGGCAGGCCCTTTAACCTCTTTAAGTTTCAGGCTTCCTAGCTAGAAGGCAGAGGAGGGGTCTTCCTCCATCTTCTCAGTCTGCAAAGAAAGGCTGGGCTAGAGGAAGACGTTCTTGAGTGCTATGTAAGGCAGATACCACACTCAGCCCCTGCCTCGCCCACCCCAGGGCTCTGCTGGAGAAAAGGAAAGGCTTTGGAGAGGCTGCCCGTGAATGCGTATGACCACTCCATCTTGCTGACCTGCGGAAACAGGGAAGACATCTTTTTCCTTCTTGTCCCTGAAGCAGTATATATGTGAGCTCAGAAAGATGTGGAAAGTGACCGTTTCTCCGTTGAGACCACTTATTCCAGAGAGCCAAGAAAAGAAAAAAGGAAGGGGAGATGTGACACAGGAAGAGCTCTCTGGAAAGCAACCTTTAAGAAGACAGAATAGGAGGGCACATCCGATTGGAATCAGAATGTACTTTCTAGATCTGCCTCTAACTGATTTTCTGACCGGAAGCAAGTCAGTGAACCTCGCTGGCCCTCAGTTTAAACATCTGCAAAATGGACATAGTCATTTGCCATCTGACCGACGGGGGATGTACTTTGAAAGCTGCCTTCTGTTGTCTCTGCAAAACCCCCCTCACTCCTCATACTGCCCATCAAAGCAACTTGTACCTTGTGGACAATCAACATGTAAGCATGTATCTATCTAGATCATTCTAAAATGATTTGGAGTGCCTCATGTTTCAGTAAATGTGTACAATGAATGCACCAGTTAATGGGCGAATGCATGTGAAAGTGCTGTGAAAAATATTTTTTTAAAAAGGCTTTTGTCATCAGAACAGTGATGGAGGAAGGCTAAGTGGCACTTTCCAGAGCACAAGCCTTCCTAGGAACTCTCTCCTGAGGGGGAAATTCTCTCTTAAGACCAGGTGATGAGCCACTGATCTATGAAGGTGACACCCATTCAGCATTACTTTAAAAAGGGGGTTCCAATATCCAAGTTTTTAAAAAGCAGCCCTGAGGCTCCTAGGGATATGCCACTGGTGTTTATAGGGCATTCAGCCTCCAGACCCAAGCTTCTTCATGCCATACTAAGAAAGGAGATGGATTTTTCTAGGTACCTTCCTGCATCCACTTCAGAGGGTCCTGCCACTCCCAAACATTCTTCGGGATCACTGCCCATCAGCTAGACCTCTCAGTTCCCTGTGCGAGACAAGCCCACCCTGGTCTCCCACCAAAATCCCAAAGCCACAGCTGGGGAGAGTCTGCTCTGAGAGACTTTGAGTCCCGACTCCAGGGATACAGGGCTGGGGTCTGGGGGCACCAGCGGGAGAGGGTTGGGGGGCTGCAGGCAAGGCCCACAGTGAGGGTCAGTTCCTCAGAGCTGGGTGGTACATTGCAAGGTCAGGCAGACACTGAACCTCAGCGGGGCATCGCAAATGACTTTATAGTCATTGTTCTTTAAATTGGACACCCCCTTGGAGCTCACACAATATGAGATGAAACAGCCTGCAGGAGGCTGCTGAGAAATGGAACAGCGGTGGGGGTTGGGGGTGTTATTTCCCCCCCTAAGGGAAATGCTGCAGACATCACAACTTACTTCTCCTCCCCCACCTCCGCTGCTGTCAGCTCGGCTCCAGACATTTTTATCTGGACGGGTTCACAGTGTCTCTAGGATTGAAATGGACTACTTCCCCAGACACCTGCCCGCATAACTGGTGGGGTGAAACCAGCATTGGCGGAAGAAAGGAGGGGTTAATTACAGAGAAAGGGAAGGTTGTTGCTGCCTGAAACTATGTCTGCAGCTGTATCTACCTGGGTGTATATCTCTGCTCATCCAAACCAGTGTTCATGTGTGTGCATTAATGCTATATATATGTTTGCATATGTGTGTTAGATGTGTATGGATGCAAATTGTGGGATGCGATGTGTGTGTGTGTGAGACAGAGAAAGACAGAGAGACAGAGAGGAGATGGAGCATCTCTCCTGGTACAGTCTGGGTTCTGCCCACAGCTCTGAGCCCTGCTGTTGCGGTTCAGCCAGAGTCCAATCATTACCACCAGCTGGAGACATCATTTGGTGTCACTTGGCTTTGTAGCGCTCCTGTACCAGTGACGAAACCCAGGAGGTGAAGTTCTTTTGGAAAAGAACAAAGGTAAGAGAGAAAACAGAAAGTGCAGGAAGCAGAGGGAAGAGGTGTCAGGCTTCTTGCGAAGAGGCAGAAATGGCACGTGTGGGGGCAATGAGCGGCAAGCAAACTGAGGCAGGCAAACTGAGACCCAAGCGGATGGGCTGAATTCAGAACAAGATAGGCCTTCATCTCCCTCAATAAAGGAGGATTTGCACCATCTTTTGAGCCATTTGAAATCCTTTTCACCTTTTTATTTTACATTTCACTAAACAGTGAACCTTTGAAAAAGTTCTCCAGAATTTAGGACCAAGGTTGCTGGGGGCACTCTCTCAGAAAAGAGTTCTGAATCTGAATCCAATTGATTCCACATTTAGCTTTGTTTCAGACCTGCCTCTGTGCATGGGGTTTGGAGGAGCTGAGGGTGAGGAATATAAGGGACTCCGCCCTCTCTCAGCATGGGATTCCCACTGTCTGGTGGCTCAGACAGTCAAGAATCAAGCAGGAGACCCAGGAAGATCCCCTGGAGAAGGGAATGGCTACCCACTCCAGTATTCTCGCCTGGAGAATTCCATGGACAGAGGAGCCTGGTGGGCTACAGTCCATGGGGTCGCACAGAGTCAGACACAACTGATTGATAAACACTTTTACCCTCTCTGCTGCTGCTGCTGCTAAGTCGCTCCAGTCGTGTCCTACTCTGTGCGACCCCATAGACGGCAGCCCACCAGGCTCCCCTGTCCCTGGGATTCTCCAGGCAAGAACACTGAAGTGGGTTGCCATTTCCTTCTCCAATGCATGAAAGTGAGAAGTGAAAGTGAAGTCGCTCAGTCGCGTCCGACTCCTAGCGACCCTCTCTAGGTAGACCTCAAACTGAGAAGGTGTGCCAGTCTCCCCTGGTGAGTTCTGGGTTTCAGGCCACTGGATTCCCTCCCAACCCTACCACCCCCTGTATCCATTTAGAGCAAGGAAGAGATGGGTGGATCCGGAGGCTGGATGGAGGACAAACAGACAGGGACTGGTATCAGTCAAAGCCCACTCCCTAGATACAGAGACCACTGTGCTCTCTGATGGATCCAGAGCTAGAAATCATGCCTACATTGCTCTGACTCCAGAAATATCTCCCGCCTTTGTAAATTCCCAGCAATGGAGCCTTCATAACTGCCTCATTAACTTAGCCTTGGCTGCTAGGAATTCTTAAGTCTTAATTAGCTAGCATTAGTAAAGACTCTAAGTAAGATCAGCTCTTTACCTTAGTAATACCTAACATCCATAGAACACTGGTATAAAACATGGGGTCGTGTATACATTTGCTGCACACTGAAGTCTATTCTCAGTTTCCCGTTTGCTTTCATTGAAAACAACGTGGAATACAGTCCTGCATTAGAAGCAGGAAAATTCCTTGAAAATAAAGCAGCAGGGATTAAATCAGAGTTGACTAGGAAGAGCTGTTGTGCATAAACTGTGGCTTGCATATAATTAAGGCCCTATAAATACTGGATAGATGAATGAATAAATGTAACCCGGAAGAGGTAATCAAGAAAACACACACACATCCCATTTAAACGCCATGGTGCTGCCTTAGTCCACCTACATCAGAACAACAAAGCTCTTGAGAAATACATGATGGATTCCCTGCCTCAAAGCCAGACCAATAAAACCAGAATCTAGGTGATGGGGCAGGACTCATAAACGTGTTTTCTAACTAGCATCGCAGAAGAGTCTGATGAGCCACGAGGTTTGAGAATCACTGGCTTGGGTGTCTTCGGTACCGTGTGAGACCAGCACAGGCTCACTGAGGCCTGCAGATGGCCCTGACGCTGCAGCTGAAGCACTGGACCCAGAGGCAGGTGAGCTTGGCTCATAGGTGGTGGACAACTGTGTGTCCACGGGTGAGGACGCACAGCAGTTGCTCCTCCTGGATGTGAGTATCGGCTCTACAGAGGCTGATAACAGGACAACAAGGCTCCTTCCAGCACAAAACTCCACATTTTCATAACAAGTTAGTGGGACAAACTAAAATAAGCTCAAGGGCACATGGAGGTGACCTTGAGGCGATGGAGACATTCTCCTGGCCTCTCAGCCTCCCCTGCCTACAGGAGGAAGGGAGTTGAGAGGCAGCAGGTGCCTGCATGCGGGTCTGCTCAGCCGTATCACTCACACAGCCTCCGGGAAGAAAGCAGGAGGACCAAGACCCGGATTTCAGGCGGCCCGACCCTCTGACAGTCACCTCGGTCTCCCGGAAATGGCGCCAAGGGGAAGCTCTAAATCGCGTGCGGATTATAGTCGTTCTGTTTGCCTTTTTCCGCAGTAGATCCGATGATTTAAATTAGGTCTCGATTCTTGTTTAAATTATAGTTTACTGTTCTGCACCCCGCTCAGAAGTGAATTACCTTAAGCAGCGGTATTAATAACATGGTTATAAATTCAGGCCACTGGATTCCCTCCCAACCCTACCACCCCCTGTATCCATTTAGAGCAAGGAAGAGATGGGTGGATCCGGAGGCTGGATGGAGGACAAACAGACAGGGACTGGTATCAGTCAAAGCCCACTCCCTAGATACAGAGACCACTGTGCTCTCTGATGGATCCAGAGCTAGAAATCATGCCTACATTGCTCTGACTCCAGAAATATCTCCCGCCTTTGTAAATTCCCAGCAATGGAGCCTTCATAACTGCCTCATTAACTTAGCCTTGGCTGCTAGGAATTCTTAAGTCTTAATTAGCTAGCATTAGTAAAGACTCTAAGTAAGATCAGCTCTTTACCTTAGTAATACCTAACATCCATAGAACACTGGTATAAAACATGGGGTCGTGTATAACATTTGCTGCACACTGAAGTCTATTCTCAGTTTCCCGTTTGCTTTCATTGAAAACAACGTGGAATACAGTCCTGCATTAGAAGCAGGAAAATTCCTTGAAAATAAAGCAGCAGGGATTAAATCAGAGTTGACTAGGAAGAGCTGTTGTGCATAAACTGTGGCTTGCATATAATTAAGGCCCTATAAATACTGGATAGATGAATGAATAAATGTAACCCGGAAGAGGTAATCAAGAAAACACACACACATCCCATTTAAACGCCATGGTGCTGCCTTAGTCCACCTACATCAGAACAACAAAGCTCTTGAGAAATACATGATGGATTCCCTGCCTCAAAGCCAGACCAATAAAACCAGAATCTAGGTGATGGGGCAGGACTCATAAACGTGTTTTCTAACTAGCATCGCAGAAGAGTCTGATGAGCCACGAGGTTTGAGAATCACTGGCTTGGGTGTCTTCGGTACCGTGTGAGACCAGCACAGGCTCACTGAGGCCTGCAGATGGCCCTGACGCTGCAGCTGAAGCACTGGACCCAGAGGCAGGTGACTTGGCTCATAGGTGGTGGACAACTGTGTGTCCACGGGTGAGGACGCACAGCAGTTGCTCCTCCTGGATGTGAGTATCGGCTCTACAGAGGCTGATAACAGGACAACAAGGCTCCTTCCAGCACAAAACTCCACATTTTCATAACAAGTTAGTGGGACAAACTAAAATAAGCTCAAGGGCACATGGAGGTGACCTTGAGGCGATGGAGACATTCTCCTGGCCTCTCAGCCTCCCCTGCCTACAGGAGGAAGGGAGTTGAGAGGCAGCAGGTGCCTGCATGCGGGTCTGCTCAGCCGTATCACTCACACAGCCTCCGGGAAGAAAGCAGGAGGACCAAGACCCGGATTTCAGGCGGCCCGACCCTCTGACAGTCACCTCGGTCTCCCGGAAATGGCGCCAAGGGGAAGCTCTAAATCGCGTGCGGATTATAGTCGTTCTGTTTGCCTTTTTCCGCAGTAGATCCGATGATTTAAATTAGGTCTCGATTCTTGTTTAAATTATAGTTTACTGTTCTGCACCCCGCTCAGAAGTGAATTACCTTAAGCAGCGGTATTAATAACATGGTTATAATTAAGCCTCATTACTGCAGGCAGTTTGCTGAAACAAATTGCTTCTTCATTATTATTATAGCACCTTTGGTAAAAAGACATTTCCCCAGAATGCGACCTTGATGCTTTATATAGTAAAAGTCGAGGTATGATAGAGATGTAAGGATGAATTAGCATCCTTTCCTTCTCTATTCGGCTCATTAGAAGGAAAGGAACGCAAGTCAAATCCAAACAGCCTTGATGGCAATTTTAATCTGTATGAAATGGATAATGAATAGTTTTGAACTTTCTGCGACATTTTTGTAATAGTGTTTTATTTATATGATGCTACTATTAAAATGAATAAATAAATAAAGAAATACAAGCCAAGGAGTAGAGACAAGTATAGCCAGGAAGGTCTCACCAAACAGCCAATGGCATTGAACTTGAGCTTGTTATCATCAATTGGTTTGAGAGTTTCTGGCCCAGAGCCTGTACATTGGGGGAGGAAAAAAAGGGAAGGCTGGTCTGTGTATTTATTCTAATTCTGCTGCCTTACGCTGGCCTCGAGGTCTGGGAAAGAAAGAAGCCTGGAAGGAATGACCTAGAAACTCAGCAAACCACGTTTGAAAGGCAGACAAACTTCAGAGATTGTGTGGCGCCTTAGGAAAGCTGTAATGCCCACTGGGACTCTGAGAGCTTTAGCACCACACAGCCCCTTCCGGGTCCCCCATGCTCCCCACCCAAGTGGTGCTGAGAAGTAAAGCAGATCTTTGAGAACTAAGGGACTCAGCAGGGTCATTTCCTGTTTCGCTTATTAATTACTCTTTCTGGTGATAATTAAGACTCTGAAAACTAATTTTGTTTGGTGATTTACTCTCTTTTTTTCTAATTAGATGCGGTGATTAGAAAGCGCTTTGTATTGCATTAGTGCTTTCTTAGAAAGAGGCAGAGGCTCGCATGCACACTCAGGCAACCCCACACACAACGAGCAGTCCCCTCCGGAGGGGACAGACACTGCCACCAAGACAGGCCAAGCCCCCACCCCGCCCATCCCACCTCCCAAGGACAAGGGGGCTGAGCTGAGCCCCTGGCTGCCTACCTCCTTTCTCTGCTGGCCGAGATCCTGACAGGATCTGATCCTTCTCTCCTGACTTTATCTCCAGCTCGAGACTCTCTAGTCCCTGTAGCCAGCGGTGCCATTAAGACACTCTTTATTGGCATGCCATGTTTCTGTCACACAGACTGCCCCCCAAAGAATGTGTGGTATAATCAGCAGAATAAATCCTCCCTCTCTCTCCCACTCTCTGTCTCCCACTCTCTCTCCCTCATGTGCACACACACACAGTCACACATGTACACAGTCACACGCACACACACACACATGCACACACACTCACACACACACACTCATACTCACATGCACACACACTCACACGCACACACATCAGATACCCAAACAGTGAGAGCAGCCTTCATAAACAAAATGCATATCCACAGCCCTGGGACCAACCTCTGGTGACAAAGTTTTCCTAAGGGGCAGGCATAGCTAAATGGACACTGTCCCACCAGAGACTGTAAAATGTACTTGATGAGAACATGGACTCTGGGGTCAAAGAGACCTGGGTCCACACTCTAGCTCCCTGACTTGCTAGCTGTGTGGTCTCGGGCAAGTTACTTAAGCACTCTGAGTGTCGTATTCTTACCCTTCCTAAGTCACCATGGTCCTGTGGGTATAAATGGGAGAGTTACCTGAAGTGCTGAGCTAAGTGTCTGGCACACAGAAGTGCCCATTAAGTGGAAGCTATTACCATGCTTTTTACTCTTTCTCTAGGGAAGCTTAGCTTGTGCTAAGTATGAGGTGATAACTCAGCCTTCAGGAGGCCTGGGGAAAGGTCAGCAGGACAGCCAGGGGACTCTCTTTATGACACAGAAAGCCCCCAAGAATAGCTGGACCATTTTGGAACAGGCCTCTAGGCCTCCCGCTCTCAGTGGCAGGCCTGCTGAGCTCAGCGTGGCACATGAATAATGTTCATGAAAGAAAAGAGACACCTAGCTCCTCACTGCTTCTCTAGCACCTTGGCCTTTCTGGGGCGCATCCGTGGTTCATTACCACTTACCTCCAGTGAGGGTTTGCTGAGTCACCAAGCACTGGGGCCTTGCTCTAAGCCTGGCACTGAACTGGGCACCAGGATGCTACCAAATGACTTTTACATCATTCTTGACCTCCACCGGCTTACAGCCTCTTAAGTGTGGCTCTGTCTCCAGCAAAGTTTAGAAGGAGTCAGCAATCCTCAATTGAGATCAGGGATGGCTTCGCCTGGCACTTGGACCCTGGGTAGAATGTAGATGGGCAAAGAAGAGAAGACAAATGCAGCGAAGTTCGCAGCAGCCAAGGAGGATGGCACGACAGCACGGCCCACTAGGAGTGGTGGAGTGTGGGGTGGCTGGGGCTCCAGGTGTGTGGAGGGATGCTACAGGAGCCAAGATTTGAAAGGTATGTTAAGCCCAGTTCTTAGATGAGTTTAGAAGCAAATCAAGAGTTTGAACTTATTTTGCAGGCTTTTGAGACTTCCTGAAGGATCTGGGGAAGGTGACATGACTCCGATTATGTTTTACAAAGGTTACAGCGACAGCAGTGAGAGACAGCGTGGAGGCAGGAAGGGCTGTGAAGGAGCCAGGGCAGGCCCCACGTCACAGCAAAAGCCACCGAAGATAGGGCCTTGCTCTGTGTTCCCCCAGGGATGTCTCTCAGCTCAGCCTGTTTCCCAGGCTGATGCGGTAAGGACCCTGCCATCTGCCTGCCTTGCTATTTTCAGACTTCATGCTCAGGAGGAAGCCTGACACTTTCAATCCTGCTCTCCATTTCTGTTCTGTCTTATGTAGACCTGTCCCAGGCTCCTCATCCTCTCCTACCTGCCCACAGTCAACCCCTCAGGTGAAGCATCCCCCACACCCAGACATACAGTGATGGCTGTTTGGGTTCTGATGTCCTTTTGTGGCAGCCGGGCATTGGGCCCGCCCTCAGGGGGCCCTCTCTTGCTCTCCCATCCTTCTTCCCTCCTTGCCATAGCTCTGATCCCTGACACCTCCACTATCAGGGCATTTAGACTTTGCATCCGTGGTGGCATGCTCCTACAGCAGGGGCCTGGGTGGCATTTGAGGCAAAAAGCCATAAAGCTAAGCCCTGAACTTTCACAGCCCTTCAGTCTCGTCACTTCCATCCTCTGTAAGAACTGAGTCTTGCTGAAGGACTCCGTGTGTGCAATTAGATCAAAGGTTACTGCAGAGAAGAATCTCTGCCATTGTTAAATAAGATATAGGCCAGCTGGGGTCCCTTGGTAACCTTTTCCTTGGGAGTTTAATGCCTCATGAACCAAACTGTGTAGAAAGCTGGAAGATGCTCCTCAGAGATGGGGAAAAGCCTCTTGCAGGGAAGCACCAGGATCACCAACCTCCTTGACTGCCTGTCCCACCAGCCCCCAGGAGCACTGCCCACACCAGGGGAGAGGGAATGAAGGGAGAAGGGGAACAGAGCGCTAATCTGGGGTGGTCGTCTGATTGCAGGAACTCCTGGACCTTCCTTTCTTATTTGTGGGGCCAAGGCCAAGCTGTGTGGTTGTGGGGAAGGGAGAAGAGGAGATGGTGATGAACTGGACCATCTAGTTGGCTTCCTGTGGGGCAGCTCTGCCCCACGGTGAGGACAGGGGGCGGGTAGAGTGATGATAGCAGGTAGAGAATGATGGTGACTGAAAACCCTGGCTTTCCCAACATAGCTCTAATTGCAAGCAATGGTAGTGTTAAGTATATAGTGAAATGCCATTTAATATGCACCTCATTGCATTTACGCATCAGAAAACAGAGATCATGTGTTATAATGAATTATACCACTCAACACACTCTTGGGGGTAGTATTTGTTTATGACTGTCTTCCTCCCTAGACTCTGAGCTAGTAAAAATCAGAAACTGTTATATTCATCTTTTATTCCCAGCATCCAGTGTGGTGCTGGTATACATG
Organism: Aepyceros melampus; assembly: GCA_006408695.1. Taxonomy (NCBI): domain Eukaryota; kingdom Metazoa; phylum Chordata; class Mammalia; order Artiodactyla; family Bovidae; genus Aepyceros; species Aepyceros melampus. Next base: position 67,919 of record SJXQ01003881.1, on the reverse strand, counting down.
GTAAGCTCCTAATTAATATTTATGGTGTCAATAAATAAATCAAACAAGTTTATCTGTACCATTTTTTTTTTTTTAGAAAAATAGTATAGATGAAGCTTTTTGCAGGGCAGGAATAGAGATACAGATGTAGGGAGCAGATATGTGGACATGGGGTGGCAGAGGGGGTGGATGAACTGGGAGATTGGGATTGATATATATGCACTGCCATGTGTGAAAGAGATAGACAGTGGGAACTTCCTGTGTAGCTCAGGGAGCTACGCTCAGTGGTGACCTAGAAAGGTGGGATGGTAGTGGGGTGGAAGGGAGGGGATATACATGTACATACAGCTGATTCACTTCATTATACAGCAGAAACTGACACAGCATTGTAAGGCAACTATACCACAATAAAAAATACTAAATAAATAAATAGAAGGGCAAGGGAGAAGGAAAACAGACTAACATTTTTGTGCATCTATTTTGTACCAGGTGGGAGCAAAGACATTTATTCTTTCATGAATCTTACACCAACTCTGTCGACTAGATAGCATCATCTTGTTACTCTCAGGAGGAAAATGAAGCTCCAGACATTTAAGACATTTGCCCAAATCATATGTGTATTTGAACCAGTAGCAACAGGCTTCAAAGTCTGTTTTGCTTTGTCTGTCCCACATAGAAATTGCAATGAATGTTTTTCTGAGTATCAGTTCCCTCTTTTTCAGGAAAAATACTCCATATTTTCTTTCAAGAGACACTCTTCTGAATTCTCATTCTGTATACTGGAGAGGAATCTACTCAACTCCCAGCTTTAGAGGTCTTGCAACTCAGGTGGATCCTTAGAACATGGCCGATCCAGGCCCAATGCTTTGCTGGGGATGCTCACCTCATCCAGCCAGAGTCAACAAAACACAGCTAATCCATAGTAAGAGAATTATGGAGAGAGGGGCTATTTGTTGATACCCCACTTTTCTGGTGGCTCAGATAGTAAAGAATCTGTCTATAATGCAGGAGTCCTGGGTTCAACCCCAGCTCTGGAAGATCCCCTGGAGAAGGGAATCGCTACCCACTCCAATATTTTTACCTGGAGATTTCCATGAACAGAGGAGCCTGGTGGGCTACAGTCCATGGAGTCACAAAGAGTCAAACACGACAGAGAAGCTAACACACACACACATGCACACATGCAGTTACCTTTCTCAGCTGCTTATTGGTCCATAGAACCAAAAGTCAGGAGTTTCTTTTTCCCAGACTCCCTCACCAGGCTGATCTTTAAAAGTTCACCCGTGAGAGTCATGTGTACAGGATGTAGAAGGTAAAGAGAAGAAAGAGCCATGTTTCTCTCCAGCTGCGTGGAGTTTTGCAGGCTTCCAGGCATCTCAGGTGGCACAGTGGTAGAGAACCTGCCTTCCAATGCAGGAGATATAAGAGACACTGGTTCGATCCCTGGGTTGAGATGATCCCCTGGAGTAGGAAATGGCAACCCATTCCAGTAGTCTGGAAAATCCCATGGACAGAAGAGCTTGGTGGGTTACAGTCCAGGGAGTTGCAAAGAGCAACTGAGCATCATACTCCCTTTATGAATCCCTCATTTGTGTGCAAACAGACTTAGACCAGGAGAGCAGCCTCTCTGAGGTCCTGCATTCCAGGTCTCCTGGAGGGAAGCAGCTGTCTCCTTGGCCTTTGTTCCCCAGTAGTTCCAATGGTTGTATCAACTTTATTTCCTGTATTGAATGCATTGTTCTTCTATATGTCTAAAGGAGCTTCTGGTTTCCTGACCAAACTCTCACTGACACTTGCAGGGATGCTCCTTTGCTATCACGGGTCTGCAGGTGTAATGATCATTTGATCCTGGCCTTGTTGGTAGGTGTCCTGGGGAACATGAGAATGGAGTACAGATCTGAGAGATGAAGATCAAATGAGACTTTGATGACATCATTTGAGCCCCTAGCTCCAGCTCTGCCTGAAGCCAGTGCTAGCCCAGGGCTTCTCAGTGTTTAGTCTAACAAGATTCCCTTTGCAGTCACTTAAACCCATTTCCTCTTGCATTTGACCAGCTAAAGATTCAGACTGAATCACCCCTTACCCTTCCAGCACCTTCTTCAGTCTTCCTCAGTAGAAGCCTACTCCAGCTTCAAGCTACCTCTTGAGTGCCTTCCTAGACCTGTGATTATTAAAATCTTCTCCAACTCCAAAGGCCCAAGCACAGCAATGCTTTATCTAGAACCCTGCAGGGGTTCTCAAAACCCACTTCCTCAGCCCCTCCTCCTGGTTGAGATTTCATCCTTCTAAGTCAATTTAGAACAAGAAGAGTTTATGCTTGTGTGTCAAGATTTTGAAGCGGTCAGATTTTCTTTCCCTCTCTGCTAGACTTTCACCCTTCCCCTTCCCCGACTCACTCCCTCTTCCTTCTCACTTCTACACTTACGATTTGACCATTAGATATTCCTAGTCTGTGTGTGAACACAGGGCCTCTGGTCACCATTAAACCAAAATCCCTTGGGAGAGGCAACACAAGCTCCAGGGACAGCGAGAACAGGAATTCTAGACTTCCGTGCTGAAAGTTTGTTGTTGTTGTTGTTAATGTTTCTTTGTATTTGGCTGCGCTGGGTCTTTATTGTGGTGAACTGGCTCTCTATCACGGAGGTTGGATTTGGGCAGTATTTGGGATCTCTGTTCCCCAGTCAGGGATCACACCCTTATCCCCTGCATTGGAGGGTGGATTCTTAACCACTGGACCATCAGGGAAGTCCTCATGCTAAAGGTCTGACTCCCACCTCTATTTAGCTGTCTTGGGCTAATTTCTCAGAGTCCCAGCTTCTCCACAATAGGGGCTTCACAGTAGGCACAATAGGGGCTGAAGACCTCTCTTCACAGGGTCTTGTGAGGGTTGTGTCAGGCAATGCCTTTGCTCACTGTCACGTGGACTTACTGTGTGCCAGATTGTAAACGCTTTCATGCAGTATGTCATTTCATTCTGTCCAGTCCCTATGCTTGGGTGCTAGAATTGCCTGTGTATAACAAATAAGGAGACAACAGCTCCGAGAGGTTTGCTACTTTACTAAATAGAAGGGAAGACAGTATTTGAACTCTGGCAGGCTGATACAAAGCCCACACTGCGTATGGTGCACTGGTCAAATATCAATATTTTATTAAAATATTTTTTGTTTTTTAGAAGGCAAAAAATAAGTGGTCTTTGGGAACCAGAGAAGGAGACTTAGCTGGGAGAGAAGGGCTAGGAAGATAAGCTACCTCAGTGCTACCTCCTAACCCTCTATTAACCAGCCCAATGGGCTCATATATTCCTTTTTTGATTTCAACTAAGTGAAAGTTTATTGAACAATTACTGCCCTACATTTTTGTGGAAGGCATACATGAAAGTGAAAGTCACTCAGTCGTGTCTGACTTGCTTTGACCCCATGGACTGTATAACACATGGAATTCTCCAGGCCAGAATACTGGAGTGGGTAGCCTTTCCCTTCTCCACGGGATCTTCTCAACCCAGGGATCGAACCCAGTTCTTCTGCATTGCAGGCAGATCCTTTACCAGCTGAGCCACAAGGGAAGCTGAAGAATACTGGAGTGGGTAGCCTATTCCTTCTCCAGAGTATCTTCCCAACCCAGGAATCAAACCGGGATCTCCTGCATTTCAGGCGATTTTTTACCCACTGAGCTATCAGAAACATACATATGGCCACATAACAGAAAAAGAAGTTTAATAATATTTTTAGAAAAAGGAAATGTATCTATCACACTAATAGTTCCTAATTTATTTTTCAGTCTCTCTGTGTGTGTGAACAATCTCATAAAGTACATGTAATATACATGGACAATCCTTTGCAGTTTTGACCTGTTTCGGAGGGGCAGCCTCCAGAGGAGAAGGGTCACACAGGAAGGTGAAATCCTGGAGATGCTGCTGGCATTGAGCCCAGGCAGATCAGTCTCCATGTCCTGCTTCTGGTTCAGCCTTCCCAGGGCAGGTCTGGGGCTAGCATGGGAGGATGAAGGGAAGCTTCTCCTTGCATTCATTTCTGGGCCAGCGATGGTTTCAGGCCTCTTCATTTACATTCGTAATTGACAGCTCCTTAGCAGCTCATTAGGAAAGTAGGGCTTTGTGACCAACAAAAAAGAAGAATGAATCCCTGGGGTTGGGATTTGAGAACCTGTTTAAGAATCTCTAAAAGGCAGTGGCAGATTCCCAGGGACCAGGAACACAAGGAGCTTAGCAATCATCAGTGGCAATGAACCTCAGCATTTCAGCACTCTGCAATGAGCCTAGAACCCGTGTCTGCGCCTGCTGTGGAGGTGAGAGAAGCAGGGACAATGGACTCAGGCAGGCAGGCCAGTGCCGACACTCAGGAGTCAGCTAGTGACGGCTCCCTGCCTCCCCTGGACCCAGACTGGGCTCCCAGATCCTCATGAGATCAGCAAGCAAGGGCTGGCCCCTTAAGGTATCCAAACCCAAATTCGGAGGCATGGCAAGAGAAAACCATGTGTGCTACAACCATTAACCAGGCACCACCTGTTTGTGAACCGTCTCCCATATAGCAGGTTGTTTTAGTCCTCACAATGGAATTCTAACAGGATGATCACCTGCATTTATTTTACAAAAAGAGTCTGTAGAACAAAAAAGGCTTCTTGATACATTAAAATTCACACAAGCCAGATCTTATGAGTTGAGAATCATTTCCCCACAGCAGCAAGGTGGACAACCCAAGGACGATGTGCCAAGAGTGAAAGGAGATGCATAGACAACAAATTCTACAGGAATTCAAGGGAGATAGAGGCCCTCCTGAACTAGGAGAGCCAGGGCAGGCTGCCAGGCAGGGTGGCCCTCGAGCCAGGTCTCAAAGGCTGAAGTTGGGTTTAGAAAGACAGAAGGAGGGAGAAGAGCCATGGGGTGAGGGTGGAAGGCAATGGATGGGCCACACAGTGGTTCCATGCAAGAAGTCTCTGCTTATTCTGGGAGTAGGCAAAGACTGGCACACCTGTAGCACAGGAGATAGGCAGGTAAAAGCAGATGGCGTGGCCTCAGAGCTGTGCTAGGACCAGAGCCTGGACAGCAGCAAACCAGATTAAGGAATGAGGAACACAGCCCCTGGAAATTGGGAGCCATTAAAGATGCTTGAGGCACTTCAGGAAGGGATAGTTACAGAGTTTGGGAGAAACATGTACGCCCTGCTGTATTTAAAATGGATAACCAAAAAGGACCTACCTCAGAGCACATGGAACTCTGCTCAGTGGTAGCCTGGATGGGAGGGGTGGTTGGGGGAGAATGGATACATGCGTATCAGTGGCTGAATCCCTTGACTTTCACCTGAAACTATCACAACACTTAACCAGCTATGAAAGTGAAAGTGAAAAGTGAAAGTGAAGTCACTCATTCATGTCCGACTCTTCGTGACCCCATGGACTGTAGCCTCCATCCATGGGACTTTCCAGGTAAGAGTACTGGAGTGGGTTGCCATTTCCTTCCCCAGGGGATCTTCCCGACCCAGGAATTGAACCCGGGTCTTCCACATTGTAGGGATACGCTTTACCATGCCCCAATAAAAAAATAAAAAGTTCAAAAGGAAAGAAAAATATGGTGCTTCAGAAAGACGACTCTCTGAAAGGAGGGGAACTTCAAACCCTGGGCACCCTGACCAGGACTGGGGCTGGGCCTGAAGCTGCCCCTGGGATGTTGCAATAAATTCTCTTCCTCTCAGACTCCTGCCTGCTTAGGCCTCCTTGCCTGGTGGTGCACCCTCTTCTACCTACCACCCTGAGACAGGAGGGAAGGGGGCGGGACACAATTATTAAAATTATGACACAGCCATTGAGGATACACAAAAACTGGTTAAAACCAACTAAGCCCAAGATGACACAAGATCTGACTTCCCATAGACCTTGAGCCTCATTATTTGCTCATTGTAATACATTAGCATATGCTAAATGACACACCCACCAGCCCCAGGACAGTTCTGAGGCTGACCATAAAAGATCAAAATGTAGGCAATGGCCCACTTCCTGGAAATCCTCACCTTTCCCCCAAATAGTTGGAATAATCTTCCTACTTATTAGCCTATAAAATTACCCAGCCCATAAAAACTAGCCATGCCATATTTTGGGCCACTCTCACCTTCTGAGATGGACCCCATTCTGCCTATGGAGTGTTTGTGTGTATGTGTTTGTGTGTGTGTGTGTGCTCTGTCATGTCCAACTCTTTGTGATCCCATAGACTGTAGTCTGCCAGGCTCCTCTGTCCAGCCTTCTCTGTCCAAGAATACTGGCGTGGGTTGCCATTTCCTCCTCTAGGGGATCTTCCTGACTCAGTGATTGAACCTCCATCTCCTGTGGCTCCTGCACTGGCAGGCAGATTCTTTATCACTGAGCTACCTGAAAAGTCCATTGGAGAGTGTCTCTCTCCTACTAAGCCTGCTTTCAGTTTACTGTGGCTCACTCTTGCATTTCTCATGTCTAATTCTTTGTGACCCCATGGACCGTAGCCTGCCAGGCTCCTCTGTCCATGGAATTCTCCAGACCAGAATGCTGGAATGGGTAGCCGTTCCCTTCTCCAGGGGATCTTCCCAACCCAGGGATTGACCCAGGTCTCCTGCATTGCAGCCAGATTCTTTACCGTCTGAGACACCAGAGAAGCCCAAATTCTCTCTTACTTGAAGTCAAGGACCTTCACTTAGTGGCCTGTCCCTGTGACTTACCTGAGACCTGGGACATGTCCTCCTCTCATGCCCCATTCTCCTGCCACAACTCCACCCTTCCTTTCAGACATGCAGCTTCCAGCATGGCACCCAGGCACACCCACCCCAGGCCAGAGTCTGGCTTCACATACCACATGCCCTCCCAGATGCGCTTCTCTGCCCACCCCTGATGGAGCAGGTTGCTACTCCTCTCTCCACAAACATTGCCCCTTCCCCCCAGGTTCCAGGTCCCCTCCCTGCAGCCCTGAGAATCGCCACTGCTGAGGGTGGATTTTTCTTTCTTCCTCCACCAGAATTTGTGACTCCTCCACCATATTTCCTGACAGATTTATTGTTTTAAGTTAGTCCATCATCTTTCATGTGTATCTTCCCTCACCGAGTGATGATCAGCCTGGTGTAACCAGAGGCAGAATCTTCCCTCTTCCCTGCTAAGCCTTTTCCAACACCCCCTTCCACAAGCATCTTTCCTTCCTCAGAACCTCACCTGTCCTTCACATACTGAAGCTAGCTTGCACAGTATTTTTTTCCTATTCATTCCTTCACTCACGTATTCAGTGGGCATGCATCTCACCATCTTGGGCAAATCACTGGACAACTCCAGACTGCAGTTGTATCCCGTGTAGGCTCAGGGTGATAAGGACAAATCTTGCAGGGAATTGTATAGACAGTAAGTACAATAATGTTTGGAAACTCATCTAGCACAGACTCAGGTGTCTGGAGCCAGCAGATAAGTGTCCAGTGTTTGTGAATTCGTGAATTCACCTAACGAGCATTCTTTGAGAATCCATGAGGCTGACAGACTCATAAACTCTCATCATGTAACTAAGCAGGACCCTAGGACCCTGCCAGGACAGACCCCCTCCCCCATATTCTCTAGTTCCTCTCTGAAATACCTAGATAATAGTATCTGATGCACATTTCCTGAGTTGTTTTACAGATGCTAAAATCACCACCTAATGAGAGACTTTAACTCCTTGATGACCATGAGCATGTAGCCCCCAGACCTACTATCACCCAAGGGTGGATAATGTTAACCTCTGTGCACCACACTATTACCTCATCAACAACCAATCAGAGAATTGTGCACCAGCTGATCGTATAACCTGGGATGCTCCTCCCTCACCTAGCCTTTAAAAGTGCTTTTCTGAAACACACGGGGAAGTCTAGGCTGTTTTTTGAGCACTAACTGTCCTGAATTATTGGCTCGGTTCCCTACAACAAACATTGCACTTTGTTTTATCACAACCCAGGGTGAGTAGGTTTGCTTTACTGCACACAGGCCAGTGGACCTAAATTTGGTTCAGTGATGATCATATCCGTTCTTCCTTCTGTTCTCCTTGCCCCTTCACTCCCTTTCTTGCCTGCTGGCCTTAGCACAATTTTGGGTACAGGGTAAGCTTCAATAGACATCAGCCAGCTTCATGGAAGTGAACTTGCATTCTCAAGACAGCTCCCGGGGCACTCGATTTTAGTATCAGTTGCGGCAGGGGAGGCACGGGACGTCCTGACCCAGTTCTCCCTCTTAATGGTCAGTCCCACTCCCTGACTCACCTGCAATCACACAAGAGGAAGTGGCCACAGGCAGGTAGTGACAGATCAGCTTGCCTGGATCCCTATTAGCATTGTCAGCTTCAGTGGCCTGGAGACAATAGGAGCATCCCAACCCTTCAACAAGGCAGCAGTGTTGACACCCTGGCTCTAACCAAACATCTCCACATCAGATGGCCTTACAACCAGCCCTGATCCTCCTGCTGTGGTTTACACAATTCTAGCAAGCTGAGGCCTTTCTCCCTGTGTCCCCAAGAAGCTGGTTGTGTCCAAGCCGCTTGGCGGCCTCAGCCAGAAAACTAGTTCCCGAAGCCCAGCCCAGGAATCTAAACTTAATCCTGGTGGTGGTAGTGTGTTAGGAGGTGGAGGAGACAGCACAGATCAGGGATGCACACCACCTGGGCTCCACGCCCCATTCTGCTGATAATAAGCTGAGCAACTGGAGACAAGTTACTTCCCTTACCAGGCCTCACTCTTTTCCTCAAGGTACGGAGTTGTACCAACTGCCTCTGATCTTTTTTCCAAGTTCAAAGATGATCTGTCCCAAGATCAACAAGACCTATTCTCAACCAGCTTCCAGTCAAAAAATATTCCCCCATAAATAACCTCAAGACTTCCTCTTTCAAATTCAACAGTTCCTCTTGGCAGGCCTGTGTCCCCTCTGGAAACCCTAGGAAATCATTCATTTCCTTTCCTTTATATGGAAACCATTTGTATTCTTTGGCTTATGGAACCTTTCCTCATCTTCAGGCCTGCAATGTAGTATCCTCAGATCTCTCTCCAAGTATCACCTTTATTTCCATTGTCACATTCTGACCCTCTTGCTTCCACCTTGTAAGTACATTTGTGATTACATCAATTAATTAAAAACAACTCAAACTGGCATACATGTTAGAATTAGTACACAAAAATATTAAACCAGTTATTATGACTGTATTTCACATGTTGAGAAACTAGAGATACGGAAGACACAAAAAAAGGATTCCAACTGAACGCATAAGAATAAAAACTCTAACTGTATTGTTGTTTAGTCACTTAGTCATGTCTGACTCTTTATGAGCCCATGAACTGTAGCCCACCAGGCCCCTCTGTCCATGGGATGTATATGGAAGACACAAAAAAGATACCAACTGAACTTGTAGGAATAAAAACTCCAATAAGTAAAATAAAAAACATACCAGATAGGATTAGTGGCAGATTAGACACTGCAGAAGAAAAGAATAGTGAATATGAAGACATAGCAATATAAACAAACCAAAATAAAATTTAAAAACAAACAGAGCATCAGTAAGCTATAGCAGAACTTCAAACACCCTAATATATATGTAATCAGAGTTTCCAAGGAGGCTGCTACTGCTGCTGCTAAGTCACTTCAGTCGTGTCCGACTCTGTGCGACCCCATAGACAGCAGCCTACCAGGCTCCCCCGTCCCCGGGATTCTCCAGGCAAGAACACTGGAGTGGGTTGCCATTTCCTTCTCCAATGCATGAAAGTGAAAAGTGAAAGTGAAGTCACTCAGTTGTGTCCAACTCTTTGCGCCCCATGGACTGCAGCCTACCAGGCTCCTCTGTCCATGGGATTTTCCAAGGAGGAGTGGCAGTAAAAAGTATTTGAATAATGACAAGTAATTTTCACTATTTGATGAAAACTACAAAACTACACATTGACAGATTCAAGAAGCTCAGTGAACCCCAGCACAAGAGACATGAAGAAAACTACAGCATGCCTCATCATAACCAAATTGTTTAAATTATTAGCAGCAGCTAGGGGAAAAAGGCAAGTTATATACAAAGAAACAAAGATCAGGATGACAGGAGATTTCTTATTAGAACCAAGACAGGTGAGAAAATGGTAGAACAACATCATTAAAGTACTAAAAGAAAATATGGGCAACTGAGAATTCTATGCCCAGTGAAAATATCTTTCAAAAACCAAAATATTACTAGAAAGTAAACTGTGATGAGAAAAAGATATCTAAACCCTAGAGTAATCAATAAAAAAAAATAAATTTACAGCTAAAGACATAAGGGAAATAAAATGGATTTTTAAAATATATTCAATTTATTCAAAAGAAGACAGTAAAAAGGAGAAATATAGATGGGACAAATAGAAAACAAAGTGCAATATGATAGATTTAAACCTAACCAAATCAATATCATCACTAAGTAGAAGATATAAAAAATAACCAAAGGGAGATTTATGAACAGAAAAACACAAAAACTAAAATAAAACTCAATGAATGAACTCAACAGCAGAACAAGAGAGAAAAAAAGATCTATAAACTCCAAGATAGAACAATAGAAATGACTCAGTCTGAACAACTGAGAGAATAGCAACTGAAAGAAAAGGAGAAAACAAACAGAAAACAGCAGAGCCCCATGAATATGGGAGATAAAGACAAAAGACCTAGTGTCTGGGTTGTCAGAGTTCCAGAAGAAAGGAAAGGGGTGGGGTGGGAAAAGGACTCCAAGAAATAATGACTGAAAACTTACCAAATGTGTCAAACAGTATCAATCTGCAGAGTCAAAGAGCCAACAAAATCCTGAACATGATAAACACAAGAAATCTGTGATACAACATCGTAATTAAACTACTGAAAAATAAGGACAAAGAAAAGTTCCTGAAAGCAGCCAGAGGAAAATTACACATTGTTTGTTGTAGAGAAACAATTCTAATCACAGCATATTTCTCATCAGGGACTATCAAGATCAGAAGGCAGCGGCACTTTATTATTCAAGTGTTGAGAGAGAATTACTATCAATTCAGAGTCCTATTGGCCAACTATATATCCCATATCTGAAAAATTATGCTTTATTTATGAAAGGAAAATAAAGGTATTCTCAAAAGTAAGAAAATTGTTTGTCAAAAGGCCTAACATAAAAGAGTGGCTAAAGAAAGTTCACTAGACATAAAGTGAATGATTTTAAAAAAAAATTTCTTTTGAAACATCAGGAAGAACACGGCAAGCAAAAATATTAGTAAATTCAATAGGTTTTCTTCCTCTAAAATGTTCTAAAATATGGTTGGCAGTTGAAGCAAAAAAATTTAACATTATCTGATTTGGTCCTAAATGTATGCAGAGAAACTAAGTCAATTATCTTACAAATAGGGGAAAGTAAAAGCATGTAAAGGGGAGAAAGATTTCTATATTTCACTCAAACTTGTAAAATAATGACATTATAGTTGGTGGTTATGTGTATATAACAATTACTAAAAATCCTATAGAGACAGATACATTGCAAAACACTATTAATAAATCAAAATGAAATTCTAAAAAAAAAAGAAGTCCAGGCAGCCCAGATGAAAGCAGCAAAAAGAAAACAGAGACACAAATAAACAAGCAAAAAAAAGAGACCAAACATAAAACAAAAAAATAGAACAAAATAACAGATCAGTAAATGTAAATGGTATAAATATATAAATTAAAAGAGTGGACTAAAAGACTGACCAAAGTAAGCACTGTCTATAAGAAATTCACATTCAATATAATGATTTAGGCAGGGTGACAGTAAAAGAATAAAAAACTACCTAGAATGCAAACATTGACATCTATCCAAAGCAAGAATAACTGTATTAATATCAATAGAATAGGTTCAGAATAAGGAAAATTACCAGAGACAGCAAGAGACACTCTGTAATGACAGAAGAATCAATCTACTAAGAAGACATAGCAACCCTACGTTACGACCCAAACAAACAGGGCTGAAACATAATGAAGCCAAGCAGGGAGTACTCACAGGAGAAATAGAGGAAAAGGAACACACACACAATTATAGCTGAGGATTTCAATACTCTATTCTCAGTAAATGATAGAACTACTAGATAGAGAACCAGCAAGGATATTGAAGAACTTAGCAACACCATCAAATAAAATGACCTAATGGACATTTATAAAACACTCCATTCAACAAGAATAAAATACACTCTTTTTTTTTTTTTCAAGTGCCCTTGGAACATATACCAAATAGACTATGTCCTAGGATATAAAACAAACCTCAGCAAATTTAAAATAACTAAAATCATACAAACTGTATCTCTAACAACAATGGAATGCAAAAATCAATCAACATCAATAATAGAAATAGAAACCTCTCTACAGAGTTGGAAACTAAACAACACATTTCCAAATAATCCATGGGTTAAAGAGGAAGTCTCAAGGGAAATCTCTAAAAAGTATATAGAACTGAGGGAAAATTAAAATACAGCAAATCAAAATTTGTGGGACACAGCTAAAGCAATGCTGATAGGGAAATGTATAGCCCCGTATGCATACATTAGAGAGGAGAAAAAGTCTCAAATTAATAATCTAACTTTCCTTTTTAAAAATCTAGGGAAAAAAGAGCAAATTAAACTCAAAGAAAGCAGAAAGGAGGAAATAATAAAGAGCATAAATCAATGAAATTTAAAACAGAATAATGAAACAAAGAGCCTATACTTTGAAGAGACCTGTATAATTGACAAATCCCTAGCAAGACTGACAGAGAGAGAGAGAAGACACAAATGACACAAATAAAAAGAATGAAACAGAGGGTATCATTATATACTCTGCAGACATTGAACATATAATAAAGGGTTACAAACATGTATTTGACAACTTAGATGGATGGACCAATACATCAGAACAAAGACTATCACAAATATAAGGAATAACAATGAATAGTCTACAAACATGTATTTGAACCTAGATAAAATGGACGAATACCTCAGAACACAGACTACCACAACTCATCTAATATAAAATAGATCATTTAAATAACCCAGAAGGGGCTTCCCAGGCGGCACTGATGGTAAACAACCTGCCTGCTAATGCATGAGATATCTGAGACAAAGGTCCAGTCTCTGGGTCGGGAAGATCCCCTGGAGAAGAGCATGGCAATTCACTCCAGTGTTCTTGCCTGGGGAATCCCATGGACAGAGGAGCCTGGCGGGCTACAGTCCATGGGGTTGCAAAGAGTCAGCAATGACGGAAGCAACTTAGCACAGCATGCGCCATCTACACTCTTTAAACACAAAAAATCCTTAGATGTAAACCTAACAAAACATGTACAGTGCTCATATGCTGAAAACTTCCTAATGTTGATAAAGGTAATCAATACAGTCTAAATACATGGAGAGACATTGGTATTTGTGGACTGAAAGACTCAACAAAGACAAAAAGGTGTTAATTCTTCCCAAATCAATATACAGGTTTAATGGAACTCATCAAAATCTCAGACAATTTTTTTGTAGATATGGACAAGATTATTTTGAAGTTTAAGTGGAAAGACATAGGAACTAGAATTTCTAAACAATTTTGAAAAAAATAATATAGTGAGGGGAATCAGCCTACTTGATTTCAAGACATATAGTAATCAAAGCTGTGTAATATTGGCAAAGGAATAGAGGTACAAAAATAAATGAAGCAGAATAGATAATCCAGAAATAGACATACACAAATATGACTAATTGATTTACGACAAAAGTGAAAAAGCAGTCCAAGGGAGGAAAAATAGCCTTTTCAGTGAACAGTGCTGGAGCAACTGGACACTGATAGGGTAAAACAACAGTAGCAATAACAAAATAAAGCAAAAGATAATCAACAGAAAGCCTACAGCTTCATAACTTATACATAAATCTTACAGCTATAAAAAAGTAACTCAAAATGGAGTACAAACTTAAATGTAAAACCATGAAACATTTAGGAAAAGATAGGAGAAAATCTAGGGCTAGGCAAAAATTTTGTAGAGCTGACACCAAAGTAAGACTGAAAACGGAAAAATTGATAAAAATAAGATTTCATTAAAATTGAAAATATTTTCTCAATAAAAGACCTTTATAAAGTTTGAAAAGACAAGCTACAGAGTGGGAAAAAATATTTTGTTAACTACATGTCCAGAAAATGACTATATCTAGAATATGTAAATAACCCTCAAAACTCAATGTTAAAAAAATCAAATTAAAAAGTGGGCAAAAGACATGGAGAGGCATTTCACCAATGAAAATATATAGATGAAAAACAGCACATAAAAAGTTATCCAACAGCATTAGCCTTTAGGGAAATACAAATTTAAACTGCAGAGAAAGATCACTGCACACATATCAAAATGGCTAAAATTTAAAAATAGTGACAATGCCAAATGCTGGAGATGATGTGGAGAAACTGGATCACTTTCACACTCCTAAAGAGAGTGGCAATGATACAGACACACCAGAAAACTGTCTGACACTTTCTTGAATAACTAAACTTGCAACTACAGTATAATGTAGTAATTGTACTCCTGGGCATTTATCCCAGAGAAATGAAGACTAATGTTCACATAAAAACCTGTACAAAATAAGTACTAGGGATGTAATGTACAATATAATGACTATAGTTAATACTGCTGTATGATATATGGGAAAGTTGTTAAGAGAATATATCCAAAGAGTTCTTATCACAGAAGAATTTTTTTCTTTTCATTGTATCCATATGAGATTACAGATGTTAATTAAACCTACGGAGATAATCATTTCATAACATACGTAAATCAAAACCATCATGCTGTACACGTTAAAATTATACCGCATTGTACATCAATTATTTCTCAATAAAATTTTACCTAAATGCTTATAGCAACCTTTAACAATGGCCCAGAACTAGAAACAACCAAGATGTCCTTCAATGCATGATGGTTAAATGAACTGTGGTGCATCTTATCTTGCAATACTACTTAGCAATAAAAAGGAACAAATTCATTCCTACATACGACAACCTACATGCACATCTAGAGAATTATGGTGAGTAAAAAAATCCAATCCCTCTGCCAACCATACATACTGTCTGATTCCATTCATACAATACTTTTGAAATGACAAAATTGCAGAACAGATTGGTGGTTGCCAAAAGTTAAGGAGGAAGTGGGGATGGGAGGGAAGTTGGTAGACTATAAATGGGCAACATGTGGGATCCTTGTAGTGATAGAAATGTTCTATATCCTGTGTCAATATACATGTCTTCATTGTGATAGTGTACTACAATTTTCTAAGATGGGAGACTGCATGAACTCTTTCTATACTACTTACAATTGCATGTGATCTACCATTATTACAAAATAAAAATATTAATTAACTTCTATGCAAAAATCACATATTGTACAATTCTATTTATATGGAATATCCAGAATAAGGAAATCTATAAGAAGTGAAAACAGTAGCCTAAGTCCTTTGGACTGCAAGGAGAAACAACCAGTCCATCCTAAATGAGACCAGTTCTGGGTGTTCATTGGAAGGACTGATGCTGAGGCTAAAACTCCAATACTTTGGCCACCTCATGTGAAGAGTTGACTCATTGGAAAAGACCCTGATGCTGGGAGGGATTGGAGGCAGGAGGAGAAGGAGACGACCGAGGATGAGATGGCTGGATGGCATCACCGACTTGATGCACATGAGTTTGGGTATACTCTGGGAGTTAGTGATGGACATGAGGCCTGGGGGTGCTGTGATTCATGGGGTCACAAAGAGTCAGACGCGACTGAGCAACCGAACTGAACTGAACTGAAGGCTAAGAGAGCAGAACAGAATGTGAGTAAGTGGTAATGGGTATGAGTTTTCTTTTGGTTAATAAAATGTTTTAAAATTAGATTGTGGTGATAGTAAACCTGTAAATATCCAGAAAACTGTTGAATTGTACTTTTCACAATCTATGTGTAAATTATGTTGTTTAGCTTACATCTCAATAAAGCTATTAAAAAAAGAAAAAAGAAAGCTAGAATGGCTATATTAATGTCATATAAAGTAGATTTCATTCAAAAATGAAATAGTAGATATATTTTAAGTTATTTCATGATGGAAAAGGAGTCAATTCATCAAGACAACATAATCAAAACATTTATGTACCTAATGACAGAGTTTCAAATGATATGAAGCAAAAGCTGATAGAACTTTAAAGCAAAATGGGGCAAATCCTCAGTTACAGTCAGATATTTAAAAACTCCTTTCTTATAATGGATAGAAGAAATAGAAAATTATTGAAGAGAAGATTTGAACAGCATCATCAAAAATTGACCTAATTAACACCATAGAACACTTCACTCAACAATGGGAGATGCAATTTTTTTCAAGTATGCAAAGAACATTTCAAAAGATGGAACATATTGTGTACCACAAACAAATGTAAAGAGGTCAAGTTATACAAAATATGTTTCCTCAATTTTCTTTGATTAAGTTAGAGAATAATAACGGAAATATCTCTGGAAAATCCTCAAATATTTGGAAGCAACACACTTGTAAATAACTTGTGAATCAGAGAAGAACTTGTTGTTCAGTTGTTAAACTGTGTCCCACACTTTGCAACCCCATGGATTGCAGCACACCAGGCTTCACTGTCCTTCACTATCTCCCGGAGTTTGCTCAAAATCATGTCCATTCAGTCAGTGATACCATCCAGTCATCTCATCCTCTGTCACCCCCTTCTCCTCCTGCCTTCAATCTTTCCCAGTATGAGTCTTTTCCAAAGAGCAGACCCTTTGCATCAGGTGGCCAAAGCATTGGAGCTTCAGTAGCAGTCCTTCCAATGAATATTCAGGGTTGATTTCCTTTAGGATTGACTGGTTTGAGCTCCTTAAAATCTAAGGGACTCTAAAGAGAAGAAACAAGAAAGGAAATTAGAAAATATTTTCAAACAAGTGAATATGAATCACAACCTTATCGAAATTGGGTAAGGCCACAAAGCAGTTTAGGCTGGTGAGATGCTGGGAGGGAGATTTAGAACACTGAGTGCCTATATTAGAAAATAAGGAATAAGGAGTGTATCAAATCAAAGACCTAAGCTTTACCTTAAAAAACTTGAAAACAAAGAGCAAATTAAATCCAGAATAAGAAAAGTTTAGAATGGAAGGTTGGAATAGAACCTGATAAAGGTTAGAATAGAAATCAATGAAACTGAAAACAGAAGACAAAACAGAGAAATCAATGAAACCAAAGTTGGTTTTTTGAGAGTATCAATAAAATTGATAAAATTGAACATTTAGCCAGGCTGATCACTAAAAATGGGGAGAAGACACAAATTACCAATATAAATAATACGAGGTATGGCAACTCGACAGATTGCACATATATTAATGAATAATAAGTGAATATTATAAACAACTGTATGTCAATAGATCCATCTTAGAAAAAAATCAATACACTGAAAGATACAAATTACCAACTCTCTCCAAAGAAGAAATAGATAACCTGAATAGATGTATATCTATTGGACCCCACTCCAGGGCTCTTGCCTGGAAAATCCCATGGACAGAGGAGCCTGGTGGGCTGCAGTCCATGGGGTCGCTGAGAGTTGGACACGACTCAGTGACTTCACTTTCACTTTTCACTTTCATGCATTGGAGAAGGAAATGGCAACCCATTCCAGTGTTCTTGCCTGGAGAATCCCAGGGATGGCAGAGCCTGGTGGGCTGCCATCTATAGGGTTGCACAGAGTCGGACACGACTGAAGCAACTTAGCAGCAGCAGAAGCAGCAGCAAAGGAACTAAATTTGAAATTGATAAATAAAACTTCAGGCTCATGAATTTTCACTGGAGAATGCTACCATCACTCATAATTAATAAACAAATTATCAATTGTTTTGGCATATACTAACAATGAATATTCAAAAATAGAAATTAAGAAAGCACAATATCATGTATAATGGTATTAAGAGTATGAAGTACTTAGGGGTAAATGTGCAAAGGTTGTGAAAGATAAGTACACCAAAAACATAAAATGTTGCTGAAAGAAAATTTTAAATATCTGCTGCTGCTGCTACTAGGTCACTTCAGTCATGTCCGACTCTGTGCGACCCCATAGATGGCAGCCCACCAGGCTCTGCCGTCCCTGGGATTCTCCAGGCAAGAGCGCTGGAGTGGGTTGCCATTGCCTTCTCCAATGCATGAAAGTGAAAAAAGAAATTGAAGTCGCTCAGTCGTGTCTGACTCTTAGCGACCCCATGGACCGCAGCCAACCAGGCTCCTCCGCGCATGGGATTTTCCAGGCAAGAGTACTAGAGTGGGGTGCCTTTGATAATTGGAAATATATACTGTGTTCATGAGTTGGAAGAGTCACTATTATTAAAATGTCAATTCTCTCCAAATTCATTAATAGATACAGGGCAATCCCAATCAACATGGTAATATTGTTTTTAGTAGAAATTGACAAACTGAGTCTAAAATTTCTATGGAAATTCAAAGGACCTAGAATAGCCAAAACAACTATGGAAAAGAAGCACAAAGTTGGAGGATAAGCACTATCTGATTTTAAGAGTTATTAAAGAGTTGCAGTAACCAAGTTTGTGTGGTATTGATATAAAAACAAAACAAAACCAAAAGAACCTCAATGTAACAGAAAGAGTACAGAAATAGACCCAAACATATATACATATATATGTATG
Source organism: Aepyceros melampus (assembly GCA_006408695.1). NCBI lineage: Eukaryota > Metazoa > Chordata > Mammalia > Artiodactyla > Bovidae > Aepyceros > Aepyceros melampus. The sequence goes on along the minus strand of SJXQ01003881.1, from coordinate 49,309 downwards.
TATGTATATGAAGACCTACAAGACCTTTTAGAACTAATACCCAAAAAAGATGTTCTTTTCATTATAGGGGACTGGAACGCAAAAGTAGGAAGTCAAGAAACACCTAGAGTAACAGGCAAATTTGGCCTTGGAGTACAGAATGAAGGAGGGCAAATCTAACAAAGCTTTGCCAAGAGAACACACTGGTCATAACAAACTCCCTCTTCCAACAACACACGATTCTACACATGGATATCACCAGATGGCCAACAGACAGAGTTGCCTGAAGAACTATGGATGGAGGTTCGGGACATTGTACACAAGGCAGGGATCAAGACCATCTCCATGGAAAAGAAATGCAAAAAAGCAAAAGGCTGTCTGGGGAGGCATTATAAACAGCTATGAAAAGAAAAGAAGCGAAAAGCAAAGGAGAAAAGGAAAGATATAAGCATCTGAATGCAGAGTTCCAAAGAATAGCAAGGAGAGATAAGAGACCCTTCGTCAGTGATCAGTGCAAAGAAATAGAGAAAAACAATAGAATGGGAAAGACTAGAGATCTCTTTAAGAAAATTAGAGATAACAAGGGAATATTTCATGCAAAGATGGGGCTCAATATAGGACACAAATGGTATGGACCTAACAGAAGGAGAAGATCTTAAGAAGAGGTGGCAAGAAAACACAGAAGAACTGTATAAAAGATATCTTCACAACCCAAATAACCACAATGGTGTGATCACTCACCTAGAGCCAGACATCTTGGAATGTGAAGTCAAGTGGGCCTTAGGAAGCATCACTATGAACAAAGCTAGTGGAGGTGGTGGAATTCCAGTTGAGCTATTTCAAATCCTGAAAGATGATGCTGTGAAAGTGCTGCACTCAATATGCCAGCAAATTTGGAAAACTCAGCAGTGGCCACAGGACTGGAAAAGGTCAGTTTTCATTCCAATCCCAAAGAAAGGCAATGCCAAAGAATACTCAAACTACCACACAATTGCACTCATCTCACACACTAATAAAGTAATTCTCAAAACTCTCCAAGCCAGGCTTCAGCAATACGTGAACTGTGAACTTCCAGATGTGCAAGATGGATTTAGAAAAGGCAGAGGAACCAGAGATAAAATTGTCATCATCCACTGGATCATCAAAAAAGCAAGAGAATTCCAGAAAAATGTGTACTTCTGCTTTATTGACTATGCCAAAGTCTTTGACTGTGTGGATCACAATCAACTGTGGAAAATTCTAAAAGAGATGGGAATACCAGACCACCTGACCTGCCTCTTGAGAAACCTATATGCAGGTCAGGAAGCTACAGTTAGAACTGGACATGGAACAACAGACTGGTTCCAAATAGGAAAAGGAGAACGTCAAGGCTGTATATTGTCACCCTGCTTACTAACTTATATGCAGAGTACATCATGAGAAACGTTGGACTGGATGAAGCACAAGCTGGAAGCAAGACTGCTGGGAGAAATATCAATCACCTCAGATATGCATATGACACCACCCTTATGGCAGAAAGTGAAGGAGAACACAAGAGCCTCTTGATGAAAGTGAAAGAGGAGAGTGAAAAAGTTGGCTTAAAGCTCAACATTCAGAAAACGAAGATCATGGCATCCAGTCCCATCATTTCATGGCAAATATATGGGGAAACAGTGTCAGACTTTATTTTTTGGGCTCCAAAATCACTGCAGATGGTGACTGCAGCCACGAAATTAAGACACTTACTCCTTGGAAGGAAAGTTATGACCAACCGAGACAGCATATTAAAAAGCAGAGACATTACTTTGCCAACAAAGGTCCATCTAGTCAAGGCTATGGTTTTTCCAGTGGTCATGTAAGGATGTGAGAGTGGGACTATAAAGAAAGTGCCAAAGAATTGATGCTTTTGAACTGTGGTGTTGAAGAAGACCCTTGAGAGTCCCTTGGACTGAAAGGAGAGCCAGCCAGTCCATCCTAAAGGAAATCAGTCCTGAGTGTTCTTTGGAAGGATTGATGTTGAAGCTGAAACTCCAATACTTTGGCCACCTGATTCGAAGAGCTGACTCACTGGAAAAGACCCTGATGCCGGGAAGGATTGAAGGTGGGAGGAGAAGGGGATGACAGAGGATGAGGTGGTTAGATTGCATCACCAATTCAATGGACATGAATTTGGGTAAACTCTGGGAATTGGTGATGGACAGGGAGGCCTGGAGTGCTGCGGTCCATGGGGTCACAAAGATTCAGACGTGACTGAGCAACTGAACTAAACTGAACTGAATGTGTATATGTGTGTGTGTGTGTGGGTGTATAAATGGAAAGTGAAAGTGTTAGTTGCTCAGTCATAGCCAACTCCTTGCGATCCCATGGATGACACCAGGCTCCTCTATCCTTGGACTTTTCCAGGCAAGAATACTGGCATCAGTAGCCATTTACTTCTCAGGAGAGCTTCCTGAGCCAGGGATCAAACCCAGGTCTCTTGCATTGCAGGCAGACTCTTTATCTTCTGAGCCAGCAGGGAAGCCCATACTAATGGAAGTAAGTCAGAAATAGAAAGACAAATACCATATATCACTTATATATGGAATCTAAAATACGGCACAAATGAACCTATCTACAAATCAGAGACAGACACAGGGAACAGACTTGTGGTTGGGGAAGGGGAAGGATATGGGGAGGGGTAGACTGGGCGTTTAGGGCTAGCAGATACAAACTATTACAAATCGAATATACAACAGGATAGAACGGATATAGAATGGATAAACAACAAGGTCCTACTGTATAGCACAGAGAGCTATATTCAATATCCTAGGGTACACTATAATGGAGAAAGGATGTTTATATGTATATAACTGAGTCACTTTGTTCTACAGAAGAAATCAACCCAAACATGTACTGAGAACTGATTTTTGACAGATTTGTAAAGGCAGTTCAACAGAGGAAGCATAATATTTTCAACCACTAGTACTTAAAATAACTGGATACCTCCATGAAAAATAGGAACTTTGATCCATTCTTTGTACCATATATAAAAATTAACTCAAAAGGGAATATAGACCCAAATATAAAAACTAAAACTTTAAATAGTCTAGGAGAGAACATTTATGACCTTGGGTTCAGCAAAGATTTCTTAGATACAACCACATAAAAGAACAAATTGGTAAACTGGACTTCATAAAAATTAAAAACTGCTCCTCAAAGAAACCATTAGGAGAATGAAAAGATGAACTGTAGACCCCAAGAGAAAATAGCAAATCATATATTTGCTGAAGAAGTTGTATCCATGGATATGTAAATAACTGTCAAATTCAATAATAAGAACATAACCCTATTTAAAAATGAGCAAAAGAGTTGGCTTCACTAAAAAAGATATACAGATAGGAAAGAAATATATGAAAAGACGTTCAATGTCATTAGTCATTAGGGAAATGCAAATTAAAACCACAAGGAGATACCCCTGTACTCTATTGGAATGGCTAAAATTAAGAAGTTTACCATACCAAGTGTTGCCAAGGAAATGAGGCAACTGGGATTCTTATATACTTCTCAAGGGTGGGGGATGAGGAATATAAAATAGCACAACTAATTTGGAAAACAGCATGGCAGTTTCTCAAAAATTTAAACATCCACTTACTATATGGTCTAGTCATTCCTCTCTTATTTGTCCAAGGGAAATGAATATATATTTCCATACCAAGACTTTTACATAAATGTTCCCAGCAGTATGATATGGAGTAGCCCCAAATTGGAAAAAGCCCAAATATCCATTAATCAGTGAACAGGTAAACTGTGGTGTATTCATTTAATGAAATGCCATCAGGAAAGAAAAGGAATAAAATATTGATATATACTACAACACAGATGGATCTCAAAATAATTATGCTGAGTGAAAGAAGGCAAGCCAAAAAAGAGTGCATACTCTATGCTTCCATTTATATAATTCTAGGAAATGCAAATGAATCTATAGTGACGGAAGATCAGTGGTTGCCTGGGAATGGGGGGTGGGGGGAGGGTACAGAAGACAGAGATTATAAAGGATGCAATGAAACTTTGGGGGATGATGGATATATTCATTGTCTTTAATATGCATATGTCAAAACTCATCAAATTGTACACTTTAAATATGTTCAGTTTATTGTAAGTCAATTATATTTTGATAAAGCTGAAAAAGAAAAGGATCCATAAAGAAGTACAAGAGCAGTAAGGAAGATGACTGTTTTGTCTCTTCCCTTCCCCTGAGCCTAATTCTTCAGTCAAGGCCTGGAGATGATGGAAAGAGACAGAGAGAGTAAAGATGAAAGGATGTCTGGGCTTGGACCAGTCACAGGGCACCTAATGCGCCCCTTTACCTCGTACCCTCCCCTGCTCTCTTTTTTCACACTCTATTTCCTAAATTGAGCTTGAGAGTTGGTGGCAACCTAAGAGACGATACTCAAGAGTCAGCAAATATTTACTGAACACTGTTTTCAGGTTCTCTGGAGAAAAGAACCAGGGGTATACACATACATATATATACACACACACACACACACACAATGTGCGTGATATATATGGAGAGAGGGACTGGCTGATTTTTAAGAAATTGATTCACGTGATTACAGAAGCTGAGACGTCCCAAATCTGTAGTCAGTCCACTGGAGACCCAAGAGAGGGAATGGTATAAATTCCATTATGAAGCTGTCAAGTAAGAAAAGAGAACTCATAGGAAAGCCTTTTGGCTCAATTCAGATCTTCGTCTGATTAGACGAGGCCACCTCCATTGCTGCTGTTGTTTTTCTGTTTGGTCACTAAGTCATGTCTGATTCTTTTGCAACCTTATGGACTGTAGCCCACCAGGCTCCTCTGTCCCTGGGATTTCCCAGGCAGGAATGCTGGAGTGGGTTGTCATTTCCTTCTCCAGGGGATCTTCCTGACCCAGGGACTGAGCCCGTATCTCCTGCACTGGTAGGTGGATTCCTTACTGCTGAGCCACGAGGGAAGCCTGCCTACATTAGACGGGACGATCTGTTCCACCCAGCCCAGGATTCAGATGCTCATCTCATCCAGAAACACATTCACAGACACATCCGGAATCATGTCTGACCCAATGCCTGGGCACGCCATGGCTCAGTCCAGTGGACACATGAAATTAACTGTCACAGACTCCTACTCTATTTTAGATACCAGAAGCAAGGCAACAACAGCAATGAAACTTTGGGGGATGATGGATATATTCATTGTCTTTAATATGCATATGTCAAAACTCATCAAATTGTACACTTTAAATATGTTCAGTTTATTGTAAGTCAATTATATTTTGATAAAGCTGAAAAAGAAAAGGATCCATAAAGAAGTACAAGAGCAGTAAGGAAGATGACTGTTTTGTCTCTTCCCTTCCCCTGAGCCTAATTCTTCAGTCAAGGCCTGGAGATGATGGAAAGAGACAGAGAGAGTAAAGATGAAAGGATGTCTGGGCTTGGACCAGTCACAGGGCACCTAATGTGCCCCTTTACCTCGTACCCTCCCCTGCTCTCTTTTTTCACACTCTATTTCCTAAATTGAGCTTGAGAGTTGGTGGCAACCTAAGAGACGATACTCAAGAGTCAGCAAATATTTACTGAACACTGTTTTCAGGTTCTCTGGAGAAACAGAACCAGGGGTATACACATACATATATATACACACACACACACACACACAATGTGCGTGATATATATGGAGAGAGGGACTGGCTGATTTTTAAGAAATTGATTCACGTGATTACAGAAGCTGAGACGTCCCAAATCTGTAGTCAGTCCACTGGAGACCCAAGAGAGGGAATGGTATAAATTCCATTATGAAGCTGTCAAGTAAGAAAAGAGAACTCATAGGAAAGCCTTTTGGCTCAATTCAGATCTTCGTCTGATTAGACGAGGCCACCTCCATTGCTGCTGTTGTTTTTCTGTTTGGTCACTAAGTCATGTCTGATTCTTTTGCAACCTTATGGACTGTAGCCCACCAGGCTCCTCTGTCCCTGGGATTTCCCAGGCAGGAATGCTGGAGTGGGTTGTCATTTCCTTCTCCAGGGGATCTTCCTGACCCAGGGACTGAGCCCGTATCTCCTGCACTGGTAGGTGGATTCCTTACTGCTGAGCCACGAGGGAAGCCTGCCTACATTAGACGGGACGATCTGTTCCACCCAGCCCAGGATTCAGATGCTCATCTCATCCAGAAACACATTCACAGACACATCCGGAATCATGTCTGACCCAATGCCTGGGCACGCCATGGCTCAGTCCAGTGGACACATGAAATTAACTGTCACAGACTCCTACTCTATTTTAGATACCAGAAGCAAGGCAACAACTGAGACAAACTTTCAGTCTCTGTCCCCCTGGGGCATTCATAGAGAGACACTCAGAACATTGTTACAATAACTCATTGTGGTCAACTGAATTCTAGGATAGCCCCCATGGTCTTTCTCCCTCGGTGCTATGCCTTGTATATCCTCTCCTCTTTTGCGTGTGGACAGAACTGATGAACTGCAAAGTGATGGGATTTCACTCCCTTGATCATATTATTTCAAATGGCAAAAGTAAAGAGATTTTTTTTTTTTTGCAGATGTAATTAAGGTCCCAAATCAGTTGATTTTTAATTAATGAAAAGAGAGATGATCCTAAATGGCCCTCGCTTAATCTGAAAAAAACCCTTAAAAAAGAAGTTGGGCCCTTTTGGAGAAGGACACTTGACTAGTGGCCTTGAAGAACGAACAAGCCTGTTGTGAACTGTCTACGGTGAGGGACAGCCTCTAGCGGATGACAGCCTCAGTCTTACTGCCCCAGGAACTGAATTCTGCCAACAACATGAGTGAAGTTGAAAGAGCTCTCTGAGCTCCAGATCAGAATGTGGGATGGCCAGCCGTTTGATTGCAGCTTTGGGAGACTCAAGCAGAAAACCCAGTTAAGTCATGCTGGGACTTCTGACCCACAGGATATGGGTGTTGTTCTAAGGTACTAAAATTGTGGAAATTTGTTATGGAAAAAATAGAAAAATACCAGATGCACTCACTCCAGAAATGTTTTAGAGAAGAGATCCCTGAGGCCCAAAAGAGTAAAGTGACTTTCCTAAGGCCACATAGCTGGCTACTGACAAAGTGGTAACCAGTTCAGTTCAGTTCAGTCACTCAGTTGTGTCAGACTCTTTGTGACCCCATGGACTGCAGCACACCAGGCTTCCCTGTCCATCACCAACTCCCGGAGCTTGCTCAAACTCATGTCCATCAAGTGGATGATGCCATCCAACCATCTCATCGGTGGTAATAGCTATCATTTCCTAAAGATATATACTGTGTGACTGTTGTGTTCAGTCACTCTGTCATGTCCGATTCTTTGCAACTTCATGGACTACAGCACGCCAGGCTTCCTTGTCCTTCACTGTCTCCCTGAGTTTGCTCAAACCCCATTGAGTCTGCTCAAATGTCCACTGAATCGGTGATGTATCCAACCATCTCATCCTCTGTCGCTCGCTTCTCCTCCTGCCCTCAGTCTTTCCTAGCATAGGGTCCTTTCAATGTGTCGGCTCTTTGCATCAGGTGGCCTAAGAATTGGAGCTTCAGCTTCAGCATCAGTCCTTCCAATGAATATTCAGGGTTGATTTCCTTTAGGATTGGCTGGTTTGGTCTCCTTGCTGTCTGAGAGACTCCCAAGCATCTTCTCCAGCACATGAACTGTGCCAAGGTCTCAGGTAGCCTGAGTGACAACGCAGTGCTGTGAACATAGATAACTCTATATATTGGCATCCCTTTTTACAGGTGAGAATCTGAGGCTTAAGGAGGTAAGAGAGCTGTCAAATGCCATGTGGGTAAGAAAAAGAGGAACTGGGATCTGGGCCCAGACCGTCTGGCCACAAAGTCTGAGCTCCTGACTTCTCTCCCTCCTGCTCTAAATGTGAGCTAAAGGGCAGGGCAGAACCGGTGTGGCCGTGTGGCTAAGTTCATCCCTCACTAACTGTTTATTGGACGACAGTCCCCAGAGATCGTTAGTGAAGATGTGCTGAGAGCTGAACTCACATACCTGAGGGTCATGTCCCCAAGCCCTACCTCAGGGAACAAACAGAAAACGCAATGCTCAGGAGAACACAGCTGCAACACTTGTCAGGTCTCAAAATTGTAGAGCATTTGGCAGCTTACAAAGCACCTTGACAGAGCCTCCCAGTGGTCCAGGGAAGCGGGCAGGGCGGGGACAGATCGAGAGCGGCTGCCAGCAAGCTGGAGAACCAGGGAGAAGTCCCCAGCGGAGAAGCACGGGCTCAAGACCAGACACAGCCGATGTTCCTGGTTCAGTCTGAAGGCAGGAAAGGACCAATGTCCCAGCTTCAGGGCCCTCAGACAGGATGAGTTTCCCTCCACTCGAGGAGGGGCAACAATTTTGCCCTGGTCAGGTCTTCAACCGATAGGGTGGAGCCCACCCACACTAAGGGGGGGACATGGCTTCACTCAGTATGTGTTCAGATGTTCATCTCATCCAGAAACACCCTCACAGACACACCCAGAGGAAGCTTTGACCAAAGGTCTGGGCACCTGTGGCCCTTTAAGCTGACGTGTAAAAGTAACCGTCATGTCCACTGAGGGGACTCTTTGCAAGGATGTGGGCAGTGTTAAGGGAAACTGACAAGGAAAAGCGATGTACCTCAGGGCCAGAAAGAGCAGAGAGCATTGACGCTCCTGGCCCGAGGGGAGCTGAGAGGGAGCAGTGACCAGACCTGGATTCAGCAGCTACAGGAGAGGAGCAGGAGACAGGTGCTGAGCTTTGAGGGAAGGATGCAGGCGGCCCATGGCCCAGCAGGGCAGGAGTGAGGCTAGGAAGTCTCTGCTCCTCAGGCTCCTCCTGCCTCCAGTCTCTGCTGGAGCCTCCAATCAGCCGCGCAGGAGATGAAGGAGGCCCGTCAATGCAGTGCATACAGACCAGGCCCCCAGGGTAGAGAAAGGCAGCGCGTGTCTCCAGGGGCCAGCAGTGTGCCCACTGCAGGTGCGGATATGAAGGTTCAGAGCAGAGAATTTCCTAAGGAACAGTTACCGGAGCCAGAACCAGACTGCTTTTTCTGACACTGAGTCCACAAGTCTCCTCGGTTCCTCTTGCAAACAGGTTTGCTCTGCTCCCTCAAGGGTCGGGTGTGGGCTTCTTTAAGACACAGAGCCTGGGTATTGAAGGGCCTGTGCCTCTATGAATATGGTCAAGACTCCAGGCTCTGCATCTCGTGCTCAAGGTGACTCCCTGTTGCCCCAGGATCCCCACGTGTGATGCCCACCTATGTCACCAAACTCACCTGGTGTCTCCCTTAGTCCAGCCACTTACCTCCTTTCGGTTCCTCAAAGGCGCCAGTATTCTTCTGGCCCCTGAGCCTTTGAACCCGTGCTTTCCTCTACTATTAATGCACTTCCTCTCACTCTTCACCCAGTTCACTCCTTTACCTTCTGCTTTTGCATTCCCCCCAAGCATTTAAATTCAGGTCCCCTACGGTTCTCTCTCATCGCCGCCTGCGCCTTTCCTTTCTAACCCTTATTGAGCATGTAACTATGTATTAATTGGTACCATGTGTTTAATAATTGTCCCTCCACTAGCTTTTAAGTTCCTGCTCCCTGGTAGCTCAGCTGGTACAGAATCCGCCTGCCATGCAGGAGACCCTGATTCAATTCCAGGATCAGGAAGATCTCCTGGAGAAGGGAAAGGCTACCCACTCCAGCACTCTGGCCTGGAGAACTCCAAGGACTGTATATCCATAGGATCACAAAGAGTCAGACACGACTGAGCAAATTTCACTTGCACTTTTCAGGGCAAGAACAGTGCTCTTTTGCCCACAACGTAAACCCAATGAATCTCGCAAAGCCTGGTACATAGTAGGTGCTCAGGAAATCTGTGTCAAATGATGAAGCAGCCGGCTCTGTGACAGAGCTTGAATCTGAGATGGACAGTGATGAGAGGCACCAACCATCAGGGTGAATCCCCAGACCCAACGGCTCTTCTGTAAAGAAGCCATCGCTTTCCAGGTGATTTTAGGAGTACCTCTCTGCTTTATTGTAGGCTTACAAGATAACTTCCATTAAAGAACCAAAACTTTAGTTTAAGAATAATCAAGCTTTTTATCCCCTTTAGAAAATGAAAGTCAACTTAAGAGAAGTAGAATTTTTAAACTCATCAGTCATTAACACCTCAGGGTGAATGAGTTTATTGGATCTTTGAACAGAAAGCATGAGAGGAAGGGTGACTGAGAGGACGGGGAGGAAGGCTCACCACTAAGGGAAAGAGAGAATGGAGAGTGAGGAGGCAAGGAAAGGCCCTCGCCTGGACTCACTGCAGCCAGCCTTGAGGATTCCTGTCACCGCTGGTTGAGTATAAATGATGTGGCAGACACATAGCTGATGCCTTGCACACATTACTCCTAATCCCCACAAGCCCCAAGCAGGACAAAAATACTCCCCCCATTTCACCCGAGAGGCACTCAAGCTCCCATGAAGGTAAAGTTGTTGCTGGTATATCTGAGGTTCTTCCTTCACTGTGAAAGAATTTGGAGACAAAGTGATAGGTAAGAAGTAGATTTATTTAGAGATACACACTCCATGGAGTATGGGCCATCTCGAAGGAGAGAGACCCAAAATACAGAGTGGTTTTTATGGGCTGGGTAATTTCATAGGCTAATAAGTGGGAGGGTTATTCCAATTATTTGGGGGAAGAGGCAGGGACTTCTAGGAACTGGGCCACTGCCCACTTTCTGCTCTTTTATGGTGGGCCTTGGAGCTGCCATGGTGCTGGTGGGATTTCCATTTAGGTGTTTATGTGTTACAATGTATGTCTGAGGCTCAGAGCCTGTTGGGATTCAAATCTTCAGCCATCTTGGACCTAGCTGGTTCTCAGCCGTTTTTGTCATGTTTTACGGCCATGTCGTTCTTTTAAAGATTGTCTGCCCCCTTCCCTCCTGTTTCAAAGTGACTTGCCCAAGACCACACAGTAGGTAAGCAGCAGTACTGGGATTTGAACCTTGGTCTGACTGCCTCCAAAATGTTAGGTGCTTTTTCCTTCCAATGCAACGATTCCTTCCCAAAAGTATGGAATGATTTATGGATGAAGTCATAAACTTAACCCTCCTCACTGCAAAGGGCAGGATGGAGGCAATCAGATAGTTCCATCAAAAGCAGGGACAACCACAGCCAGAAGGCTGACACACCTAAAACTGTCAACATCTATAGTAATGGTAATAACAACAGTAATAGCAGCTGCTTGTGAAGCACTAAGGCTAGGATCACGTTAAACACTTTATACAGATAAAGTATATAGTGTGTTCCTCACCTCAGTCCTAGGAGAGTGGGGCTTTTATTATCCTCATTTGACAGAGAAGGGAGCTGAGGTGTAATGATGTTAAGTACTTCCCCTCAAATTACACAGCCAGTGAGCTAGGAGACAGACTCCAGAGTTCAAGCTCGCGCTCTCGTCCACCCTATCTGTGGAGTCCAGCTTCTGAACTTGCCATGGGCACGCTACTCCTTCTCTGGGTGGGGCGAGCTTCCTCCTTCCTCCCTAAACAGCTGCCCATCACCTGGGGTGCAGCACGGCCCCTGCCCCAGTTCCTTGCACCGCCCCCCAGCCATGTGGGCAAACACCCTCCTCTCCCCAGGCAGGGGACGCCCGATTTGCATAACTTAATTAAATTCTGCATTCTCGTTTTCGAAGGAGCAGGCCTATGAAGGATGCTGAGTGCACGGTCTTAAGGCAAATCAACGTAGATGATGAAAGAGCCTATTTCGGTTAAGCAAATTATGAGGAGGCGGGCGATGTCCTCACTCTAATAATTTCCCGTGAATTATTTATATGGAAACTGCAATTACATCGGGCAAAACAGTGTTGTGTGCATAAAGCTCACTTAATTACCCAACCACCTGTTGGGACACTGGGTTCTCCACGAGCCCATTTCTTCACCCAACAGGTCCTACTTCTGGGAGGGCAGGGGACTTGGGGGCCTGAGGCAGGCAGGGCTGGGAGGAAAACCTTGGCTGCCGGCAGAAGAGATGGAACCTGGGGTCTCGTCTCAGACTGAGTCCCCATCCTGGCTCCTCTGGTCCAGCCTGGAGCTAGAAGCCCATTCTCTAGGGCCTGGGCAGAGCCTGGCCCATCTCTGCCTCCACTTCATCCCTAAAAGGAAACAGTGAGGAGTAAGAAAGCAGCTGAGAGAAGAAGGAAAACAGCCCCACACCCCTCCCAACAAACCCTTTAACCAAAGCAAACGAGACTCCTTTCATCAGGGCCCGGTTGTTTAACTGGAAATGAGGGTTGCCATGGCAACCATCCTGTCACATAGTATTTCTTACCACTTGCCAGCGGGAGAGGCGTTGATGTGTAGAGTAGAACCCTGGCTGGGTGGGGAAGGTCGGGGAGGTGGGGGTGCGTCGTTGGCAATCCATTTGTTGAAACACAAGTCACATAGGCCTGTCCCTAACCCAGGGTATTTCAAGTTCATCTCTCCCTTTTCCGGATCATGAGGTGGGGTGTGGAGGTGAACCTCTCCTTCCATTCACCGCCCCCCTGGGAGAAAAACATTGTAAATGTCAGAAATCTGATGGCACTGTCAAAAAATACATGAAATTGGCTATATAAGAAATCACGAGACATACGTTCTTCTTTGTTCTGTACTGTAAAAATCGTGAAATTTCTTCAAGAGAAGGTGAAAATAAAGAAGAACGATGACCATTGGGAGAGATTGGACAGGGGGCTTAGGAGTCTGTCCCAAGACTGGGGGAAGTGGCACTCCCTTCATGACAGTGTTTTAACCACACTGGCCCAGGCCCCAAGCCACAGACAGAGGTCTGTGAAGAGGGGAGCAGATAAAGTGGGTCAAGGAAGCTCTAGATGCAGGATGGGGAGGAGTGATGGAAGCCAAGAGCTGCCTAGTTACAAAGTTGCAGGGGACTGAGAATCCAGGCTTCTCGCACCGTCTGTCACTTAGTACTGGGCAACCTTGAGAAACTGATTAACGGAAAAAAAAAAAAAAACAGTAGCTGTGAAATTCAGATATGATGATTGTAACACCTTGATTCATTCTGCAATTAATGAGAGAAATAATGAATGAATTTATTCCACTTGAAAGTGAAAGTTGCTCAGTCGTGTCTGACTCTCTGCAACCCCATGGACTATACAGTCATGGGATTCTCCAGGCCAGAATACTGGAGTGGGTTGCCTTTCCCTTCTCCAGGGGATATTCCCAACCCAGGGATCGAACCCAGGTCTCCTGCATTGAAGGGGGATTCTTTACCAGCTGAGCTATCAGTCTATCAGGGAGTTGGTAAAGAATCCACCTGCAATGCGAGAGACCCCAGTTTGATTCCTGGGTTGGGAAGATCTGCTGGAGAAGGGATAGGCTACCTACTCCAATATTCTTGGGCTTCCCTTGTGGCTCAGCTGGTAAAGAATCAGCCTGCAATACAGGAGATCTGGGTTCGATCCCTGGGTTGGGAAGATCCCCCAGAGAAGGGAGAAGGGAAGGTTCCCTGGAGAAGGGAAATTCTACCCACTCCAGAAGGCAATACCACCCCACTCCAATACTCTTGCCTGGAAAATCCCATGGACGGAGGAGCCTGGTGGGCTGCAGTCCATGGGTTTGCTAAGAGTCGGACACAACTGAGCAACTTCACTCTCACTTTTCACTTTCATGCATGTAGAAGGAAATGGCAACCCACTCCAGTGTTCTTGCCTGGAGAATCCCAGGGACAGCGGAGCCTGGTGGGCTGCCGTCAATGGGGTCACACAGAGTTGGACACGACTGAAGTGACTTAGCAGCAGCAGCCTGTGTTCTGGCCTGGAGAATTCCATGGACTGCGTCCATGTGGTCGCAAAGAGTCAGACACGACTGAACAACTTTCACTTCATGTAGTGAGTGAATACAATAACAGCTGTATTTAATAGTTCCAACCAACAAGATAGCTTGCATGTTTGGTTGTTTGTGTTCAGTCACTAAGTCGTGTCCGACTCTTTGAGACCCCATGGACTGCAGCATGCCAGGCTCTTCTGTCCCTCACTATCTCCCGGAGTTTGCCCACGTTCATGTCCATTGATTCAGTGATGCTGTCTAACCATCTCATTTTCTGTCGCCCTCTTCTCCTTTTGCCTTCAATATTTCCCAGCATCAGGGTCTTTTCCAATAAGTGGAGCACGTGTGGAGCCTTGACTAAATGCCAGCCAGTATGTTGAGCTTCATACACATTTATCACGACTCCCATTTCACAGACAAAGAAACTGAGGCTGAGAGCATAAGTAAGTTGTCCCAGCTACAGAGCTAGAAGTGACAAGGTCAGCATTCAAAGCCAAATCTTTCTGACTCAAAACTCATGCTCTTACCCCTGGAAAAAAGTTTGGAGGATCAAAATTCAAGTTGCCTGAGAGTCCAGCTGACGTCACCAATGCCATCCCTCCCCATCTGGTCTAGAACCGGCTGCTAAGCAGGGAAGAAATGGAGTGTTTTTTCTCCGTTAAAGATTTACCATGTATAAATGTATGAGAATATTAAAGGCAACAATTAACTTTATTGGAAACCTTATATTCTCCAGCCTCATTAGAGCTGCCAACAAGATCTATTATTAGTATTACTATGCAGATACTGTAATAAAAAGGGTATTTAAAGTGGATAGTTTGGCAATGAAATAAAATAGCTTTTCTCTCTCTTTCTTTTCCTTTTTAAGTATATGTGTGTATCAGAAAGGGTCTAGAGCAAGGCAAAAGCCTCATGGGATGCAAGGATTGAAGAGCTCATAAAATGTCCCTCTACAACCATCGCAGATGCTGAGAGCAGGTGGGGGGCCCTGAAGGTCATTGGAGCCCTGTCCACCTCAGTGGGATTGACCCTAACACTATGTGGAAGGGGATTTCTGTGGGGGAGAAGCCCCCACTTGTTGGAATGGTCACGTGTGATTGAACCCAGCTGCGACCTTTGAGATCGTGAGTGTTTCCCCAAATTCCTCATGGGAGCTTCAGCCTCTTCCATCTCATCTTCTCATCTCAACAATGGCTTAAACTCAGAGAATGACCCCACCCCCTTCCTCTATCCTCCCCACACCCCTGTCTTGGGTTATGGAAAGAATAGAAATAAGAGGAGCCTGCCTCCCTGCCTTCCTATTCTGGCTTGTGTCCCCTCATCAGCCTCCCCTTCTCAGCCATTGTCTCAGTGCAGAAGGCTTCCTGGATGAGGGGAGGATTTCTCCCGGGTCTGTTCTAGAAACAAATGGAACATGAGGGGTGCTTAGGCTTTCTCATTTCTGGGCTGGCTTGCTCTTGTATCACAGAGAAGTCACCGCCCTCCTTCCCAATGCCACCTACCTGTTCCCTATCCCTGCACCAAGCCCAGGACAGGTGAGCCAGGAGGGGCAGGAGACACCCAATTCCTGACTCACTAGAAGCATCCCTGGATCTGTTAAATGACAAAGTCTCCACTTAATTAAAGCCTTAGCCCTCCTGTGAGGGCCTAGCTGTGTAAGCCCTCATGCTTATGATTATTACTCCTTTTATTAATACTAATAGTTACCATTTTATTGTATGCTATATGTCTACTCATTTAATCTTCACAATCAGCCTGTAAGGTAGATAATGTTGCTATCTTCATGTTGTGAGAAAACTGAGGTTCAGGGAGCTGACGGAACTCACCCAGCCATCATCCTTGCCAATCCAGACCTTTACAATAACCTTCTAACCAGTCTCCCAAGCTCCATCTCGATCCCCTGCAATTTGCTCTACGTGGAGCAACAAGTTATAAACCTAGGGGACAAGTCATCCTTCCTTGTGGCCCAGGACCTTTGCACTGGCTGTTTCCTGTCTCAGTAGAATGTTCTTGCTCCAGATTTCCTCTTTATCATCATTCAGATTTCAACTCAAAGAGGTCTTACCTGACCACTCTTCTAGGCACACAGCTTCTTGTCCTCTTCTATACCACTACGTGCCTAGAACAGTACCTGAAACACAGCAGGTACTATTAAATACATAGTAAACATTCCTTGGAAAGATGTTGGCAAATTTGTCTAAGGCTACATGTTCTGAGTTGTAGCAGGAAGTCAAATTCAGGTCTGCTACTGCTGCTAAGTTGCTTCAGTCGTGTCCAACTCTGTGCAACCCCATAGACAGCAGCCTACTAGGCTCTCCCGTCCCTGGGATTCTCCAGGCAAGAACACTGGAGTGGGTTGCCATTTCCTTCTCCAATGCATGAAAGTGAAAAGTGAAAGTGAAGACGCTCAGTCATGTCCAACTCTTCGTGACCCCATGGGCTGCAGCCTACTATGCTCCTCCATCCATGGGAGTTTCCAGGTAAGAGTACTGGAATGGGTTGCCATTTCCTTCTCTGAAATTCAGGTCTGTCTGACCCTTAATCATGCAGCAGGTATATGTGTGGTTCAGATGTTCAGGTGAAGGATGAGTGGGCTGGGGGCTGCCCAGGACTCTCATGGACAACTCATCAGGAGTCTAAATATAAATCCTTCAAGGGACCTGATTGGCAATCCCCACAGTGAGAAGGCCAGGTAAGGACCAACCCACAACCTAAGGGGAGGAGCAGCTCCCAGAAAGAAGGAGAGGGGAAGGGTCAAGTGTAAGCCCCAGGGTGCTGGGAATTCCCTGGCAGTCCAGTGGTTAAGACACAGCACTTCCAAAGCAGAGGGCATGGTTTCTATCCCTAGTCAGGAAACTAAGATCCCTCATGCCACGCAGCGTGACCAAAAATTTTTTAAGAAAAGAGTGAGTCTGGGTGCTGTAAACTGTAGCCTGGAGCCCAGGGCCACCTGAGTGAGCACTGCTTGGCTGTTTGAACCCCTCCCCAGGCTCCCAGGACCCACTGATCCCAGACTCCATTCATTGACTTGTTTCTCTCTCCCACGGAGATCCCTGGACGCAGCTGTCTGGCAAACTTCAGTTGTGGGGGGACAGTGGGTGAGGGCTCAGGACCTGTTCTCATCAGCTGTGTACCTGAGGTTAGTCCGGGACTTCCTTGGCACAACCTCTTACCCTAAAACAACAGAGGTCAGGCTACACGGGGCTTGCTCTGCTGAGCCCCAGTGCCCATAAGATTTCACACACTCACCTCCCAGGAGACCTGACAGAGGTCAATTGTGCCTTCCATCCGTGACCAGGGCAGGCTGTCCAGCCCTCACTTTTAGTTTACATGAAAATATCTGGCATGCTGGCAATCGCCCTTGCGTGCTTACTACTGAGCCCAGGCTTGAATTGTGGGGAGGTGGAAAGAATGCAGAAAACACAGGCCTCTTCCTTGGACACTGGACATCTAACCAGGAGAGAGGGCCTGCCTGTGCATGCGCGCGCACATGCGCACACACACACACACACACACACACACTGCTTCACAGGCTACGAGCATGGGCCGCATCAGACCAACCATCACGTCCAAATCCTGACTCAGCTACTTGCGATTTGGGTGATTATTTCAAACCACCAAAGTCCCAAGTTTCCCATGTGCAATGCACAACAGTGCACGCACACCCCACAGTACTGTTGTGAGAGTGAAGAGCGAAGCCCATCACAAGGGGCCCGGCACCTGCACGCTCATAAAGACAACAGGAGCAGCAGTTGCAGTCACAGTAGCTGTTATGGGAAACAGCCCACAGGCCACATTTTAAGAAGTACAAATTAACTAATTAATTTCAAACTAAAGCAGGTCATAAACGCTAAGACAACTGTGATGGTGATACACTTTGAATGATGTTGTAGGGGCAGACTTCTCAGAAGAGGTATATTTTGAAGGTCGGAGAGACTCAGAATATTAGAGATATTATCCCAGCAGACTTCGGAGTTGATTTCTTACCTTTGTACATCATGGCACACAGGGAAATGGTAACATTTGTTCTGCCTGCCGGAGCACACAGCTTCGGCTACTCCCAGCTGAAAGAGAGCCGGCCAGGGTCCCAGGGGCCATCCCAGGCCATCCCCACCCACCCAGGCATCTCAGGGCCTAGGGAACTCCTCTCTCAACACATGGGTTACATATTTGAGCCCCCTACCCCTCATCGTGTACCACAACACATCTGGGAAACTCAGTTTCAGAATAAGCTCCTCCACTGACAGATGAGAAAACAGATTTGAGGAGCAAAAGTGACTTGGCTGAGGTCACACACTTGGGCCAGCACCAAGTGGAAAACTAAGGTCCATGGACTATATTGTCTGCTCTTGAAAGATGGGAGGACATCAGGTCATGGAAGGAGGTCAGAGAGCTCATTTCAGGGCAAGGGAGTTAACCTACATTCACAAAGGAGATCTGACCCAGTCAATAGTGAGGATGGCAGTGGTGAGGCTGAGCGTCTGCAGCATCGTGGGCATGTGTGAAGCACTTCATGTGCCTTTCCTCATCCAGCGCTGGTACCCTGGGATGGCACTCTGATGGCCTATGAGAGGGCAGGTCAACCAGGTCGTTACGCCACAATGGATGAAAGCTTGGGGAGGTCCATCTCCAGGGCTATGGCGCACTCACCAGGAGCAGGAAGCAGGCTGACCCTGTGGCCTTGGACCTCCACAACCAGGGCCAGAGAAGGGGGCTCCCTAGGAAGGAATGACAGACTCAGGTCCATTGAACTGAAGGAAGCCCTCAGTGCTCATTCTCCTCTCCGATCTCCCATCCCTGCTGCATGCAGGGGAGTGACCTTTGAACCTGGCCCTGCCACCTGTCCGCAGACATCTTCTAAAGCCCATCTCCCAGGTAAATAGTGTGTCAGTATTGCCAACACTCCACCTGTTGGTTAGAATCACCAGTCAGGACAGTCAGGGGCACCAGCATATAAGCAAAGTGATTCACAGATCTACAGCTCAGTCCCAGCCTAAGGCCCAGTCTGGCCTCTCCCATCAGGAGCTCTCCGTCCTCAGATGCCCCTGCTCTTCCCAGCTAGGCTGCCCTCCCATGGCCCTGACAGCCTCCTGTGCCAGCCTCGAGGGCCCTCCTCTGGGACCTCTGTGCCTGTGCCCTCAGGAACTGAATTCAGAAGCAGCTCCCAGCAACAAAAACAATTTTACTGAATGGAGCTTGAAATGCAGGCCGCCTTGGGACTGGTAGGCTAAGGACAGAGCCCCTGAGGCCCCTGTGGGCCTTGTTGGGGTCCAAAGTTGGGGCCTGTAGGAAGAGCCAACCCCAAGGTCTTCGTCCCATTCAACTGCACTTCCATTCAGCAGAGCTCAGCACCTCGTGGAGAGCTAGGATTTGGAACAGCGTTTACCATCATAAAATGAAGCTGTTTCATCTGTATTTTAAATTTTTAAGTGACTCCTCCTGAGACTAATTGTCCCTCTCATCTCCCAATCCAACACTCAATTCCTTCATTCAAATTTCATTTCTGTCCCCTGGAGCCTGAGTCCATTGCTAGGAGTCCTCCATGTTTATTTCATTTGGGGGCTCTCTCTCTCCATCTCTGCAAAATTTCTTGGCTCAAAGGCAGCTCTGAATGTGGTATGCTGGGATACCACATTCAGTGTCTGGTAGGGATACTTGGCATTCAATAGGTCAGCTCTCAACCCTGATGAAGCATCTAAGGGTCTTGGAAGCTCTCAGCGCTCCCCAGTCTCAGGTCCCCCTTGACCTCAAGTGGCACATGCACCTTTTGTCTCCTCTTTCTGCAGCCTGACTCTGCTGCTGCTGCTGCTGCTAAGTTGCATCAGTCGTGTCCAACTCTGTGTGACCCCATAGATGGCAGCCCACCAGGCTCCTCCGTCCCTGGGATTCTCCAGGCAAGAACACTGGAGTGGGTTGCCATTTCCTTCTCCAATGCATGAAAATGAAAAGTGGAAAGTGAAAGTGAAGTCACTCAGTTGGTCTGACTCTTTGCGACCCCATGGACTGCAGCCCACCAGGCTCCTCCATCCACGGAATTTTCCAGGCAAGAGTACTGGAGTGGGGTGCGATTGCCTTCTCCCTGATAAAGCATCTAAGGGTCTTGGAAGCTCTCAGGGCTCCCCAGTCTGAGGCCCCCCTTGACCTCAAGTGGCACATGCACCTTTTGTCTCCTCTTTCTGCAGCCTGACTCTAGGGGTCCCTTTATCATCCTGATGTTTGGACCAGACACTAGCTGTGAGGTGTGTGCTAAGCCTAGAGCCCCATGTCATATCACAAGCAAGGCTTCTTCCACCTTTCTTCTTCAACACGTGGTCCTGAACAGCTGCGATGGTTCCTTTGGGTGGTTTCAGCACCCATTGTCTTAGATAGTTTTGACTCTTCAAGATTGGGCTTAGTGGTAAAGAATCTGCCTGCCAATGCAGGAGATGTGGGTTTGATCCCTGGGTCAGGAAAATCCCCCAGAGAAAGAAATGGCAACCCACTCCAGTATTCTTGCCTGGAGAATGCTGTGGACAGAGAAGTCTGGTGGGCTACATTTCATGAGGTCACAAAGAGCTGGACACGACTGAGCATGCAGGCATTCATGCATACGCATGCTTCAAAGATCTCTCTTTTTTTCTATATTCAGTTCCCACATCCCCCAAGCAGCATCCTGCTGTGGCCCCAAAGCCTGGGATCAGATGTTAAGAGTCTGATTCCACCCCTACTTTCCCACAAGACCTGACAGGTCACAACCACTGCTCCCTCCTCCATAGAATAAGGAAGTTGGGCCAGGCCTCTTGGTTCTAATATTCTAGAGAGGCAGAGTAGGTTTTAATAATTCCATTTTACAGATGATGAAACTGAGGTTCAAATCTCAGAATCAATGTACCTGAGATTCCAGATGATTGGCTGGAAAACTAAGCTTGAAATTCCTCTCCAGAATCCTTTTCTTGAGTTATTTCCATAAGACCCCATGTCGCTGGTGGCTACCGCAGCAGACAGCTCAGGTAGAGAACATTCCATGATCACAGAAAGTTCTTCAGGCAGTGCTAGTTTGGAAAGTATCTTTATCTGCATTTCTCTCTCAGTTAAACTGATTGCCTCCAAGGCAGAGGATCAGTATCTGTATCTTTGTTTCTCCGATACCTGGCACTGTGCATGTGCTTGCTCAGTCGCTTCAGTCGTGTCCGACTCCTTACGATTCCATGGACTGTAGCCCTGCAGGCTCCTCTGTCCATGGGATTCTCCAGGTAAGGATACTAGAGTGGGTTGCCATGCCCTCCTCCAGGGCACCTTCCTGACCCAGGGATCAAACCTGGGTCTCCGTGTCTCCTGCACTGCAGGTGGATTCTTTACTGCTGAGCCACCAGGGATACTTGTTATCAAAAGTGCTCAAATATCCATCAGACGGACTTGTTTGCTAACAGAAAACCTTACCACCCAACTAGGACCTGGGCTCAAAGTTCAGACTGAAGAAGTTGTGATGGAGAGTGGGACCTGTGTAGGATGGGGAGATCCCGTCCTCAAAGCGGGAGGCCAGGAGCCTCGCTGCTAGGACAGAAAGTCTTACTAATCCATCTCTGCTCTGTGGGGACAGGTAAGGGGGCTACCTAGCACCAGTGGGAAAGGAAGTGGACCAAAAGGAGCAGACACTGCCCAGGGTGGAGCCAACAGAGGTTGCCTACTTGCCCACCACCGAAGAGAATTCTAGCTGGGCCGCTTCCTCCTAGGCACCAGGAGGAAATTCTGCTAATTATCAAACCCAAACTTGGGATTTGCATTTTTATGAAATGCTCATGCAGGAGGCAAATCATTTCCCTTTAAAAAAAAATATCAAGATGGATAGGGGGAGAAAAGGCTCATACCAGTACCTACTAATTCAATCTAATCTTGGTCATTTCAGTTTCCATAAGAAAGTACTTTCATAAAGCTACAAAGCTAACATCCATAACTCTCCAGTTTCCCCAGACAGGATACCTCTGCATTAAGTTTCCCATTTATCTTCAGAGATGGCAAATCATCCATTTATAATGGGATCTATAAAGCGAGCTCCCATTGCAGTCCCAGCTGCTGGAATGCACCTCTGATCTGGGGACATTACTCTGGAGACCGAGACTGTCTCAGTCTTCGTGGTGGCCTCCTGACTAGGTTTGTCTGGGTGCACAGTGCCTGGGGCATCAACACACAACACAGTTGTGGAGGCGCAAGTGTGGTAAGGGGAAGGGGTGTGGCAGTCAGAGAGATAGGTACCCTACGCCCACCAGCATGATCACACACAGCCCTTCCTTGAGAAGCTGAGATGAAGCAGTAAGAAAGGAGTTGAACCTGGCTTGGTCTTTAAGGTAGCTAGAGGTTGCTGTAGAGATAATTTGGGAGGGAACAGGGTGTAGCAGACCGATTCCAGAGGCTCAGTTAGGCAGGTAGGGATCAGCTTCCACTGTCATGGGGTGGATTCCTTAGGAAGCAACCTCTTGAGATTTAGTTTAGCCAGCAAGGTGTTTACTAAGCAGAGCCCACAGGGTCCACACCAGTGGGGAAGAGAAATAGAAACCAGAGGGAGGAACGCAGCTTTTATGCAGGCCAGCAGCAGCCGTGGCCAACCCCACAAGGAGTCCTGGAACACAGAATGGTCCTCTGGAGCTGTCCCCAACCCAGCCAAGACGGCCAGGCCTTCTATTCCCTCATCAATCTGTCATTGGATGTGGGCCACCTCAAAAGGGAGGTATCTTAGGCAGGAAGCTTTCTGAAGCTGAAACAGTCTCTGATGGGGCCCAGTTACTGAAGTCTGTCTGCTGATCACCTCCCCAGCAGCTAGATCTAGTCCTTCACTGAAGGCAGATCTGGGAGGCACACTAGGGTGTCTACCACACCTACCATTGCTCTGCCCTCTCCACCAGAAAATATGCTTTAATCACACTACCCCTGGGCCTTTAGTGCCCAGAACCTGTGGGGTAAAAGGCAATGAGCCCCGCTACCTGCCTGCTCAGGCATAGGCCCTAGTTTCTTTCAGGCTAAGTGACCTAGAAAAGACTGTTCCCATCAATTCCTTGGCACTTCCCAGCTGCTGAGTGGGCAGCACAATAGATTCTGGGGCCTGGGGGGGGGAGGGGTCAAAGAAACTGTCAGGCAAACAAATGCAGGTGCTGACAGTCAGAAGTTTTCCAGTGTGAACCAAAGAGGTAAGGGGAGGGGGATAGGCAGGCATATCTAGGGTCTGCTGCACCCCCTCTTCTGTATCCCCAATATATCCCCACGGAGCCTCTGCTCAAACTTTTCCAGTGGCGGGGAGCTCATTACCTAATATGGTAGCACATTGCATAGTCAGGCAGGTCTAGTCATCAGAAAGTTATTTCTTAGGTTAAGCTAAAATCTGACCATTGGCCAGTCTTGGTTCAGTACATTCCACTAGGACAGGAGCAGGGAAATTTGCCTGTACATTTCGTGGCTATACTCTCAGCATCTAGTGAGAACATGTGGCACATGTTAAGCTCAGTATTTCTTGAATGAATGAATGAATGCTGGCATGCATGCGGGCTTCCCCAGTGGCTCAGGAGTAAAGAGTCCGCCTGCAATGCAGGAACCGCAGGAGATGCGTCTCCTGGGAAGATCCCCTGGAGGAGGAAATGACAACCCACTGCTGTATTCTTGCCTAGAAAATCCCCTGGACAGAGGAGCTTACAAGGCTACAGTCCATGGGGTCACAAAGAGTAGGACTTGACTGAAGCAACTTAGCAGGCATTCCTTTGAAATGCATGCATGGCCCATGCCGCCAAGGAGTTTGCAGCCTGCTTCTGTTTCCAACCTGCTTTCCCACGTATAACCTATGTGATCGGATTCTCATGGGTTTAAGGGCATAACCCAGTGCCTGGAACAGAACTGAGCTGAAGTGCTAGGATTCATTCACTCAAGGAGCCCGCAATGAATTCCTAATGCATGTCAGAATCTCTCTAGGTGCTCTGGGCTCTGGTCTTTGGAAGTAGAAAGTGTTAAGATGGTGGGAGAGGGCAAAAAATTACCAGTGGTGAGGATGATTTTAGAAAAAGTGTCTAGGTATTTCATCAGGCACAGTGGACAAACACACACATCCTACTCAAAAGTCACCATTCCCTTCAACAGAGCCGGCTCTCCCAATACAGACCTAGAAACCTGGCCGGGAAACAAGACCCTCAGGGAAACCCAGCTCCCTCACCCACCCCTCTGCAGGAAAAGGGACAGGTCACAGCCCCAGCACACTGTTCCTGCTGCCCCTCAGGTCTGTAGGATCTGGGTTCTCAGCACCCCTCCCTCTGCCATTTGTGTTTCCTTTGAAATGCTTCTGTGTGCAAGTGGGGAGGGGGGAGCAGATTAGCTTCCCTTCCTGAAACCCCGCTCTGATGCCAGGAAGAGCAAGCTGGAATCAGCAAGGCGAGTTAAGCTTTCTGACTGCAGCCCCGGGCTTAGCAGGGCCGATTACAACAGCAGGTGATGAGCCGCGTTACCGCCGCCGTGGAGCCTGTGAAAATCCTGTTACAGGGCAAAGGCGTTTTAGCTACAGCTCCAAATTTCAGAGAATGATTGAGCTGGAACGTGGCAGGCAGTAGGCAACCGGGGACCTAAGTTATTTGACTTAAACTGAGAACAAGGCCCGAGGAGGCTGCAGCGGGTAGAGAATTCCAGACAGGGACCCAGGTGTGCCACCCTCCCCCACTACCCCTTCCCCCAGAGCCTCTCCCCACCCCCACCTCGTCTGCACACCCTCCCTCCCACCATCCTCCCCTCCCTTCTCCAGCCCATCTTTAAGCAGAAGGAGCTTCCATCTGCCTTGAATCCTGTCTTCCTCACCAATCTGTAAGCTCCTGGAGATCAGAGTGTGAGGTGTCTTCAACCCTGCGGGGTTTAGCACAGCGCCTGGCTCATATAAATGCTCAATAAAGTTTGCTGAATGATGCATTGGTTACGGCCTCAAAGTCGCTTCTTTCTTGCCTTGTTCTGCCTGATTTCTAGATCCACCCACCCCCTCTCCAACCACTACCACACACACACATACACAGACTCCCACTGAGTGCTTCTGGAAACCCACATCTTTTATGCAGACCTCCCTGGTTCCTTGGAAAAGAAGTAGCGCCTGCTAGCAGATCCAAATCTGACTGCAAATGAGACACTTAGGCAGAGGGAAAGACTTTAAGAAGCAGCCCAGGAAAAGAAAGATCCTTGAGTATTTGCTTTGACCTATTAGGTGGGAAGGGCTTCCCAGGTGGCATTAGAGGTAAAGAAGCCACCTGTCAATTCCAGAGATGTAGAGACACGGGTTTGATCCCTGGGTCAGGAAGATCCCCTGGAGGAGGACATGGCAACTCACTTCTGTATTCTTGCCTAGAGAATCCCTGGGACAGAGGAGCCTGGTGGGTTACACTCCATAGGGTTGTGCAGTGTTGGACACGACTGAAGCGATTTAGCACACATTAGATGGGAAAGAGTAAAATCACAAGACTGAGAGTCTATTCTGGAGCCTTTGAATCCAACATTCCCCCACTACACTTAACCACCTCCTCAAATTGGTCCTCATTTGCATTTAATGGGAAGAAGCCTGATGGGAGAAACAAGGGACCTAGAAAAGCCATTAGGGGTCTGGGTTCAAACCCTAGTTTTTCAAGTCTCCTAAGATCTCTGACCCTCTCTGGTAAATGACCCACCTCATAAGCTATATTACCAAGACAGCTTATGTAGGGAATGTCTCAGTGGTCAACACACAGTAGAAATTAATCAAATAATAATGGTGTCATCAATGTTACAATCAAGATGCCCCATATGCTAGACCTGGGCATTGTCCGTCATGACTGAGGAAACCCAGTGAGGTCCTTGATCTGATGTGATCTTCACAACAGCCCTGAAGTGAGTGATTATAAGCCCCTTGTTGTTCAGTAACTAGGTCATGTCCAGCTGTTTGTGACCTCAGGGACTGTAGCCCACCAGGCTCCTTTTTCCTTGGGATTTACCAGGCAAGAATACTGGAGTGGGTCGCCATTTCTTTCTCCAGGGGATTTTCCTGACCCAAGGACTGAACTCGTGTCTCCTGTATTGGTAGTCGGATTCTTCAACATTGAGCCACCAGGGGAAGCCCATGCGTCTTGTACAGAGAGGAAACTGGGCTCAGAGGAGTAACTTGTCCAGGGTTGCCTGACTGGGAAACACAAAGGCTGGAACTGGAGTCACTGAGACCAGAACCTAAAGCTGTTCCCCACAGCAGGCTACCTGTCCCCTGCCCCACCAGACAGGAACAACCAGTTGTCATCAGGGTACATATCCATTGTCCAGCCAGACAAAAAGATGGGGGCAAAGCTCTCTCTCCTCCCTCCCTCCCTCCACTCCCTCCCTATCTCCCTCCCTTCCTTTCTTCTACCACGCAGTGATTAAACACTCTCCATATGCTCAACCCTCCAGCAGTGAATATGTGGGATAAAAAAAAAAAAAAGACAAGCTGTCCCTACAGAAGGCAGCTTACAGTCCAGCCAAAGAGACAAAATGACCGTCACAGGAAGTAATCTCAGAGTGCAGGCCACATTCCCATGGGAACACAAAGCCTCTCCAAGCAAAATACGCATGTGTGATCAGAGGACATTCATGTGCAGAGTAGAAGGGGGAGACCCCAGAATGATGAATGGAAGCTACCAGGAGACAGAGTTCCCAGGCAGAAGCTGGGCAAAGATGGAAAGAGATGCCCTGGAAGTAGGTATTCAAGGGGTATCTGGGTAATTGACTTCAAGCCCCATCCCAGCCCCAAGATTCTCCAAATTAATGACTGTTCCTTCTAGAGTCCACTGTAAGAGAAGCAAGGGGATCCCAAGAGGTCAGAGTGCATCCTCTCCAGAGAAACTGGAGCTTTCCGGAGCAGGGAGCCGATCAAGCGCTCCCCAGCTCAGCTTAACTTGGCCTCAGGCTTCCCATCTCACATAAGCCATTCCTCCTCCAGCTCCTCATGCCTGGTTTCTCCAGGCCAAGATTTAGAGTACCTGAGGCAGCTGCCTCTCCCTTCAAGAGAAAACAAAGTAGAAAGCATGCAAAGACCGTCTGAAAATCCCTTGTTTGCTTTCTGCCTCCAAGTCACTGCAGAACACGGGCTGGCAGTGTCCCAGACAAACACGGGAAACTGGGCCCTGCCTCTGTTCGGCCCTTGCAATGGCTCCTATCTGCGTCTCCTTCCGCAGCAAGGCCCTGCTCTCACACAACAGGAGAAAGGACAGAGACCTGAGGCTCACGTGCACTCAGCGTTCCTCCACCTGGCACTGTCCTCAGTGCTACCAAAATGAAGGGAACTCCAGGCTGCCTGCTCTGGGGGATCCTTCTTGTCAGGGGAAAGCCTTTTATCCTTAGGATCCCAGAACTGGAGAAGGTAGTCCTTAGAGGTCATCTCCTCCGGCCTCCTCATTTACTGTCTACTGCAGATGACACCGCACGGCACTGTCAGGCCTGCAGCAACTCCCTTTGCTCACTGACGGCTGAGCTGTCTGGGGACCTGGGCAGAACTACATTACTATTGTGGGACTTCTGTAAACTGAATATTGTCTCACATCCCTTAGGCAGTATTCTCTGTGGGGCCTGCTGCTGCTGCTGCTGCTAGGTCGCTTCAGTTGTGTCCGACTCTGTGTGATCCCACAGACGGCAGCCCACCAGGCTCCCCTGTCCCTGGGATTCTCCAGGCAAGAACACTGGAGTGGGTTGCCATTTCCTTCTCCAATGCATGAAAGTGAAAAGTGAAAATGAAGTTGCTCAGTCGTGTCCGACTCCCGGCGACCCTATGGACTGCAGTCCACCAGGCTCCTCCGTCCGCACATAACATCCCAAGATGCGGCAGAAAGAGGAGGTTTTGAAACCCTCCAAAGCAGAATTCAAATCCTGGCTCCTACAGTTGGCAGCTATCTGACTCTGAGCTGGTGACATAAAGTCCCCATGCATCAGTTTCCTTGTGGCTAAAAGAGAGGTGAGATTTGCCTGTGCTGAGTGTTTATGCAGCTTCAAGGATGCAAGGCATGAAAAGCCTTTGGCATTAAGTAGTAACTCCCTGCTCCTTCCTCCTTAAGACCCCTGGTTGTAGGGGGGACAGAGGTGGAAATGAGCTTTCTTACTTCCTCTCTGCAAAGATTGGTCCCAGCATATAGTTCCTATTAGCCCCAGACACCACTGCCCATGATTCAGCACAAGCTAAGAGGGATGAGGTTGGGAGGGGCAGGGAGACAGGCGCAGGTGTGGCAGTTGTGACTTCTGGCCCAGTGAGGCAAGAGGAACTGGCCACTCTACTGTAGAGAGAGGCAATCTAGTGGGAATAAGAGGCATCTTCCAGGCGTGGGTACCTAGGCCCCTTCCCAGGAGCAGTCAACTGGGCTGAACACTCTGAATCCCACTGAGGGGCTGTCCCCTTCCCTCTAAGGGCAGATAAGGAGGGCCGAGTTAAGGAGGAATGGTAGGAAAAAAGTGTGATGATTAATTTTATATGATCACTTGACTGGGCCACCAGGTGCCAAGACATTTGGCCAAGCATTATTCTGAATGTTTTTCTGAGGGTGTTTCTGAAGGAGATTAACATTTCAATTAATAGATGGAGCAAAGCAGATTGCCCTCCCCCACGAGGGTGGGCCTCCTCCAATCAGTTAAAGGGCTGGATAGAACAAAAAGGCTGACATTCCATAAGTAACAGAGAGTATCTCCTGCCTTTGGATTAACATATTGGCTTTTTTATGCCTTTGAACTCAAACCAAAATATTGGCATTTCTTGAGTCTTGAGCCTTTGGACTGGAACTATACCATTGGTTCTACAAGTTGCTCACCGACCCTGGAGATTTTAGGACTTATTAGCCTCTATAATTGCATAGCCAATTCCTTCTAATAAATCTCCTTCCATATATATGTGTGTGTGTGTGTGTGTGTGTAAATATATTTTATATATGCATACACCTGGAATATGAATGTGGAAATGTATATTCACATATATATGGAAACTATAAGTGTATATGGAAATATATATATGTATACACAGGCACACACACACTTTCTATTAGCTTTGTTTCTCTGGGGAGTCCTAACATAGCGGAAATCCTACTCATCACTAGAGAAAATGTTCTAACACTCTGAGCTGCCAACCCCTGGATGTATGAAAGTAGAGCCCTGCTCAGCATCCACACACTCAATAAGAACATGAGTTTGACACGTTCCAAAGACTCTCTGTCTCTCAAAGTCTGTGATTTTAAGGGAGAAACGGGGAGGGCATCATGCAGCCATTTTTCTGCCCAGAAGTTGGCCAGGGCAGGTGCAAGCGGGATAAAGGGGACCACGTGAAATCTGTCTCCCCTGTGAGCTTCTCCTTTGAGCCCCCAACACCCCCTGAACCACTTGGGTCACACAGTGAGTAAAGCGAGTTCTTCTCACCCCCAGCCCTGTGTTCTCCCTTCACTGTGATGCTGAGAGGGGTGTGGAGATGAGAAGGGAGGCAGAGAAGAAACCCTAGAGAGATCCAGGGCTCATCAGGCATGGGAACTGAGGTGAGAGCATGTGGTCAGCTTAAGGGGATGGGAGAGGAGCCCCATCGTCCTGACCCAGACCCCAGCTCAGAAATCCAGGATCATGGCATCATAGCATAGCCTGAGGGCCTCTTGTCTGCCTTCTCTATCTTCAGAAGGAAATAATGGGAGAACGATAAAGGTATAAGCAATACTTAATCTAGAAAATCCTGATCTTTGTGTACTTTAAATGCAGATTTTAAAAAAAAAACAGCATCTCTCTTGCTTGAAATGTTTTTGCAATAATCCTATTATGAGGACAACGTGTGAGGAAAAGGTTTTCTCTATGGCTGTGACAGCAAGTTTGGAAGGTAAGAATCTAATTCCTACTTCTCTCTTGTCTTACTCCACTTCCCCTCTATTTCTCTGATCCTTCCAAAATACATCCTCTTCAGATAGGCTCCCTCTAACTCTGGCTGATTCAGCCCACATATCCCGAGGGAGACCGAAATGGCCACCTGGATGCTGTGGTTTCTCACCTCCTGCTGACCCAGCGCTGAGTCAGCCAGGGTGGTGGTGGTGAGCTGACACATGGGAACCGGCAGCTCTGAGCAGAGCTAGTGACCATGAGGAGGGGCCGCTGGGCAGAGCCTGGGGCTCCCTAAGTGTCAGCCTCAGAAAAGGGAGCTGATGAGGGCGCTATACTCATCTCTTGGCCCTAGAAAAGGCAGGGGAACTTTCTTGAGAGCCATCCATCTTTTCTGGGATGGACTTCAGAGTGGGAGAGCGAGTTGAGTAGAGTCTGAGTGTCATAGGTTGGACTGTGTCCCTTGGAAGTCCTGACCCCCCAGGACCTCAGAATGTGACCTTATTTAGCAACAGAGTCTTTACATGCTAAGTCACTTCAGTTGTGTCCTCTTTGCAGCCCTACGGACTACAGCCCACCAGGTTCCTCTGCCATGGGATTCTGTAGGCAAGAATACTGGCGTGGGTTGCCATGCCCTCCTCCAGGGGATCTTCCCAACCCAGGGATCGAACAACCATCTCTTGTGTCTCCTGCATTGGCAGGCGGGTTTTTTTACCACTAGTGCCACCTGGGAAGCCCTCAGTAATCAAATCAAAGATAGCTTCTTAGAGTGGGGCCTATACCTATATGCTTGGGGATTGATCTGCCTCCCCTCAAAATTCGTAGATTTAAACTCCAACCTTGACTCAAACAGTTAAGAATTCGCCTGCAATGCAGGACACTTACGTTCAGTCCCTGGGTCGGGCAGATCCCCCTGGAGAAGGGAATGGTTACCCACTCCAGTATTCTTGCCTAAAGAATTCCATGGACAAAGGGGCCTGATGGGCTACAGTCCATGGGGTCGCAAAGAGTCAGACATGACTGAGCAATAAACACTCCAATGTGAAAGTATTTGGAGATCAGGCCTGTGAGAAGGTAGCTAAGAGAAGTAAAGCAGAGGCACTCATCTGATAGAGCTGTGTCCTCATAAGAAGAGACATCAGAGCTTTCTACCTCCACCATATCAGAATGTGGTGAGAAGGAGGTGTCCGCAAGCCAAGAAAAGGGTTCCCCCCAGAAACCAGATCTGCCACGCCTAGATAGTGAGTTTTCCAGCCTGCGGATTTGTGAGAAAATTAAGTTCTGTCATTTAAATCATGGCATCCGTGCTATTTCCTTACAGCAGCCTCACCTGAGCAATACAACTAGGGTCTTTATAAAATGGGAAATTGGGGTGGGGAGTGGGGTACTCCTCTAGTGGTCAGCAGTTAAGACTGTGCTCCCAGTGCAGATGGCTCTGGTTAAATCCTTGGTCAGGGAACTACTTCCCACAACTAAGAGTTCACATGCCCAAACTAAAGATCCCACATGCCACAACTAGAACTGGAGCAGCCAAATTAATAAATTTTTTTTGTTTAAAAAAAAAACAGAAAGTTTGAGCCCCAAGACACTCACAGGGTGAAGATGATACAAAGACAACCAGGAGAACATGGGCTTCTACCAGCCACACAGAGACACCTGCAACAGGTCTCCCTCAGGGCCCATGGAAGGATCCAGCCCCTGTGACACCTTGATTTTGGACTTCCAGCCTCCAGAACTCTGAGACAGTACCTTTTTAAATTTTATTTACTTATTTTAATTGGAAAATAGTTACTTTACCAAATCGTGATGGTTTTTGCCAGGCATCAGTATGAATCGGCCATAGGCATACGTGTGGGTCCTCTATCCTGAACCCTCCTCCCACCTCCCTCCCCACGCCATCGGTTCAGGTTGTCACGGAGCACTGGCGTCCTGGGTTGTACATCAGACTCACACTGGTTGTCTATTTCGCACGTGGTAATATATATGTCTCAATGCTCTTCTCTCAAATCATCCTGCCCTCTCCTTCTCCCACTGAGTCTGCAAGTCTGTTCTTTATATGAGGCAGTACATTTCTGTTGTTTAAGTCACCCAGTCTGTGGTGCTTTATCACAGCAGCCGTAGCAGATGAACACAGCGGGCCAGACAGGTCACCAGAGGTCTGAGGCTGGGAGGGTCAGGTCTGCCTTTCACGCAGCCCTCTGCTCTGGAAGCTCCTCTCAGCCTGGAGGGGGTCATCGATTCTCAGTCCTTTCCTACTGTCTGTGTTCTGGACCCCTGGAGCTCCCACTTTCCATTGCATTTAGAGGATGGACTCGACACAAAACCCTGTTTTGCTTTGCAGGAAGGGATCATTTTTCATCAGGCAACAGTGGTGCTCAGAGAGAAATCCATGGAGACAGAGCAGACGCAGTGCCAGAGGGAAGCCAGTTGCCAGAGCCCAGTTCCCCGCTTGAATTCCAAGGTTCTTGGGGGACGGCCTCTCCGCCCTGCTGAAGGGTAGGAGAAAGACAAGGGTACCGATCAGCGGAAGAATACACCCTCCCAGAGGCCTGGTAGGTGCCCTTCTCTAGCTGGGCTACCCTGGTGTGATGTGATGCTGGGCTGGAAGGAACTAAAGGCAAAGGAAAGCGGAGGCAAAGGAAGGCGCTCCACTTCAGAGAGGAAAGGTGGTGGGCTAGCACAGCAGACAAGTTGTCTCCGGCCATCTCATCAGCCACTCCCCCAGCTCACAGGCAAGGAGTCCCTGCTACGCAGTTGCAGAGAGAGATGAAAGACAGGGCACGGAAGGAATCTGGTGGGCATCCAAAGAAGGTTGGCACGAGAACAAGGGACAGAGACAGGAGGGAAACACACACATGCAAAGCGGCCTCCAAAGGCTGCAGAGATGCTTCAGAAAGCAGATCAGACTAGCTTTTCAGTCCTGTCCAGACTGCACCACCAGCCCCTCGGGGATTCTCTCATCACTAGAAATTAGCGACAGCGCGGCAGTCTGTAGCCTGGGCCATCTGCCCCTGCCAGGCTGAAACACTCCTCCAGGCAGCCCTGTCTGTGGTCGGTGTAAGAGCAGGACACAAGAGCCCCTTCCCCAGCGTGAGGAGCGAAATGAAGGGGCCACAGCACACACGGATCCCCAGATCAGAGAATGAAAGCTTCAACCATCACGTGGATGTGGGGTCCTGGCAGTCAAGCCAATCTGCAAATAAGGTGTGAGGGTAGCTTGACAAAAAAGGTTTGAACCCAAAGAGATTTGCCTTGAAAACAGTTGCTTCCCACAACAGGCTCTCTTAAGAGAGCTTTGAATTCTCAGTGATGAATCCAGAAGACAAATCGCTGTCTCAGCCAGCAGGGGCGGCAGCCCATGTGTTCTCAAGTCAGGCATGTCAGGTTCAGATCCGACAAACGCCCAGAAGAATTTGAAGCTTGGCGTGGTCCTTTTAAGTGGTTGAGGAGGCAGATGAACCTTGGATCAGAAACAGCTGGTTTGGACCCTAGCTCCATCTCTTCCTAGCTGGGTGGCATGGACCAGTTCGATGAATCTCTGAACTTGCTTTTTGTATTCTCAAATTAGGAGTAAGAATGTCTACCTCATGGGTTTTTGTGAGTGGGTTAAATGAGATTATATCGAGTTGGGAACACAGTAAATGCTCAATATTCTTACCACCCCTACCCTTCTTCCATACCAATACAGCAACCTCCTAGATTGGATTCACGGGGAAAGGTTCCCAGACTCTGTTTGAAAATATCCAGTGATGAAAACTCACCCCTTGGGCACAGAGGGCCCTTCCATTTAGACAGCTCTCATGGTCAAATGCTATTTTGCTTATAGCATGGGAAATCAAAATCAGCCTGGCAGTAATGCCTCACTGGTCCTTATTTGGTCCTGCACCTCATCATAAATGAGACATAAAAAGAGGAGCCTGATGCTCTTCTCCTCCTGTAATAACAGGTCCTGTCATCATCTGTACCTTACCCATTCATCCATCACTCATTCACTCGTTCCTTCAAGACACAGCAGCAGGATACAAAGACAAGAGCCTTGAGTTTACTCTGAACCACCGGCTGATCAATATCTCAGCATAACTCTGTCAACCCTTTTTTGTTTGTTTCCCCTCCAGAGAAAATACAAAAGGAAGGAAAGGAAAGAACTGGCTTTGGGAATGCCTCTGGATGGGAGGTCATGTCCTTGGAGCCTCCAGGGAATCTGAGGATGGAGGCCAAGGAAGCAAGGGGATCCTAATTCCTAGTTCCCAACAGGACCTAAATCCTCCATCCAAGGCCGGAAGCCACTCTTTACTTTGAGATGATCCAGCTCAGTCTTATTTGCAAAGCTGTCCCCAAAGCCTCCACAGGAAGTATAATATCACCATAAAGAATTGTTATCTTCCCAGGTGGCTACTTCTCTCTCTTTAAAGAAATAGTCTTGAGTTTGCAGTGAGCAAGATTTCCACTCCCTCCCCCGCCTTTACCGATATTATTTTGGTTCCTGATAATTACATTAGGTATAGAAAGTGACTTTATGGTGCTAATAATTATACATGCTTACAAAACAGATGGGTCTGGGGATCTGGAGGGGGAGCGTTTATGGACTCGGAAATGAGACATTTTGTTGTAGGAAATGGATAGTTATTTCCAGGTTTTATTGCTGTGTTTTGTAGGACTCTTCTTAAATCTTGTGGATAATGCTTTGCCTGAATTACCTTCGGTTTGCATTTTATAAGACTTAGCTCATTGGTCCCGCATGTGCTGGGAAGATGACATGAACTACCTAGAGCAGGAGGGGAAGCCAGAAGCCACAGGGGACCAGTGGATGCCACTGGGCAGAAGAGTAGCACACAGGGGATGGGAATCCCACAGAATACGGGAACCAGAAAGAACCTGAGAAATCATCTAGGCAAGCAGTTCTCAAAGTGGGCTCCCCAGACCAGCAGTATAATCGTGGTCCAGTTTCCCTGGTGGCTCAGATGGTAAAGAAGCTGCCTGCAATGCAGGAGACCTGGGTTTGATCCCTGGGTTAGGAAGATCCCCTGGAGGAGGGCATGGCAACTCACACCAGCATTCTTGCTTGGAGAATCCCCATGGACAGAGGAGCCTGGTGGGCTAGAGCCCATGGGGTTGCAAAGAGTCAGACACAACTGAGTGATTAAGCACACACAGAGCCCAGGAACCTCTTAGAAATGCGTTTGGGATGTCCCTGGCAGTCCAGGGTCTTCCCTGGCAGTCCAATGGTTAAGACTTTGCCTTCCAACACAAAGGGTGCAAGTTCGATTCCTGGTTGGGGAACTAAGATCCCACATGCCTCTCAGCCAAAACTGAAAACATAAAACAGAAGCACCTTTGTGACAAATTCAGTAAAGACTTTTAAAAATAATGGTCCGCATCAAAAAAAGAAAAGAAAAGAAAAACTCCTAAAAAATGCAAATTCTCGCGACTTCCCTGGTGGTCCAGCGGTTAAGACTCGGAGGTCCCAATGCAGGGTGGGTGGATTCGATCCTGGTTAGAGAACTAAGATCCCACATGCAGTGCAGTGCAGCAAAAAAAAAAAAAGACAAGAAAATGCACATTTTCAGGCCCTACACAGAAACACAGGGTGGCACCCAGGAGTCAGCCTTTCCTCCTCAGTGCCCCTGATGATGGTTAAAGTTTAAGTCACTGATCTGCTTCAATCCTTTCATATTAAAAATGAGCAACTATATAAGATAAACAACAAGGACCTACTGTATAGGACATGGAACCGTATACAATGTCTTATAACAATCTAATGGAAAAGAATCTGGAAAAGATTATGTATATGTGTGTATACATATGTGTATATAGCTGAATCACTTTGCAATATACCTGAAACTGACACAACACTGCACATCAACTATAGTTCAATCAAAAGAAAAAAAAAGGAGTAAACTAAGCCCAGAAGGAACTTAAGTGATTTTCCCCAAGTCCCTCA
This sequence comes from Aepyceros melampus, assembly GCA_006408695.1. Taxonomy (NCBI): domain Eukaryota; kingdom Metazoa; phylum Chordata; class Mammalia; order Artiodactyla; family Bovidae; genus Aepyceros; species Aepyceros melampus. The sequence continues at coordinate 13,782 of SJXQ01003881.1, read as the reverse complement.
GTCAGTTAATGAAGAGTCGTCATGAGAACTTCTAATCCACCGCACCCTCTCTAAAACACCATGTGGTCCCCTAAGTATGAGGCATATGATGTAACTGACTTGCTCTTGTTTGGTGTGTCTAGAAATCACATGGGGATCTTGCTAACATGCATATTTCGATTCAGTAGTTCTGGGGTACCACCTGAGATTCTACATTTCTAACAAGGTCCTAGGTGACAGGATGCTGCTGGCCAGGGGTCATGCCATGAGCAGCACAATTCTGCTGCTGGTGTGGGATTCTGGACAAGTAAGGCCCCGCTTCCCCTTTCTCCATCTGGGCAGCAGGAAGGGCTGAGAAGAGGTACTAACTCTTCGTGTTCTTCTTGGGAGACAAATCTAAGAAGCGTGACTATGCACCCTTCTGCTCACTGCCTCTCCTTCTCCCTGGAGCTTGGGCAGTGGGCCACTGCCCTGCTGGTCCTTGGCCATCTCTGCCCTGTTTACAGCTCCCCATGCAGTCTGCCACACCATCATCTTGGGGAGAGGTAGTCTTCTCTCATTTTCTCCAAAATTTGATGTGATACGCAGACCTGGAATCCAGGAAAAAATAAATTATGTCTCCCTTTCTTTCAAGGAACTCCTGGGTAAAGATCCCAGAACGTTTCTTAGTCTTTCTGGCTTCTATTTACTCATTGGCAATGGGATCCTAACACTATCCCTCTGGCTGCCATAAAAGTCATTTATTTATTCACTCAACAAGCACTTTTTGAATGCTTCTTAAGTGCAAACACCAGCATAGACATTAGATAAATGGGCTTCATCCATTCCTTATCTTCCCCCACCCCCCATCATTTGTAGCTTAAAGAGAATTGAGTTCCCAGGCTAAAAATCCCACAAGGACCACTTGTCGGGCACATTTACTGAATTTCTTCTCACTCCATTTGACTCACCTCTTGCCCTATCCAACCAGGTAGACATGCCTCATCCTCCTAATTGGGAACACCCCCTTCCCCAGCCCCCAAGCACGCCTCTTTGTTAGCTGCCTGCGAGCCTGGCCCTGCTGCTTTCATATCCCGTCCCTCTCGGAATTTCATTCGCTTCCCGCCGGTCCCTCTCGCAGACAAACATTGATAATGAATAAATCTCTTTCAGGGAAGGGAGTGGGCTGGTGTGTCCATGGGGATGGCCCTGCAGACACAGGCAGGATGGATGGCTGGTGGGAGAAATGCCTTTGGCTCTAATTAACGTATTGTTCTCTGGGCTCTAGTGGGATTATGGATGAGCTCCAGAAAGCGGCCCACTTAACCTGAGCACCCTGCTTCCAATCTATTACTTTCGCCACTGGCTTCAGCCTACACTTTGGCCTGGTGCGGAGGGGCCGAGTGTGGGCAGAGAGCCAAGAGAGCTCAATTTGAGATGCTCCCCGAATGCACATGCCCAGCTCACTTCTACCTGACAGGTCAGCCTGTTTGGAGGACTGGTCTTATTCTTCCCCAGACTAGTGGGAGGAGAAACTCAACCCAAAGTGCCCCAAGTCTCTGGTCTGAGATCCCACCCATAGACTCTTGCAGATAAATCTAAAGAGGCTACCAGCTCACCAAGCTGTGGGAACTCCCCTAAATCTCTGGCTGGTGGAAAACAGCCTGAATGACTTCAGTGATGGCTCCCAAGCTAAGACTTTCATTTGCACATCCCTGAAAGTCTTTGTTATCTTTTGATTATTTTTTTCATGCATAAACTATTGTCCAAGAGCTGTTAAATGCAAGAAGACAAATTGTACAAGACTTAGTTCTCACTCTAAGGAGGCTCACAATCTGGTGAAGAAGATAAGAAACATCCTCAGAAGACCAAGGCACCAAGGGTACCTCTGTACACAGCATTGTCTGAGGGCACAAATCTGATGATGTAACAGTGAAGATTAGATGGGGGTGATTTAGATGGTGCTAGTGGTAAAGAATCCATCTGCCAATGCAGGAGATTCAAGAGATGCAGTATTGATCCCTGGATTGGGAAGATCCCCTGGAGGAAGAAATGGCAACCCATTTTGAAACGGCAGCTCCAGTATTCTTGCCTGAAAAATTGCATGGACAGAGGAGTCTGGTGGGCTACATACAGACCAAGGGATCACGAAGAGTTAGACACGACTGAGCAACTGAGCTCATGGAGAAGTGAGATATGTTAGAAGTGGCAACAGGTAGGCTGGCCATGAAGGTCACCCAGAGAAGGAGATTCAGAGAGAGGGAAAGGGCAGAATGGCAGAAGCATCGGAGATATTTAGGGTTGTCAGGCGTGCTCCATCTGGACCAGTAATTTTGGAACAGAGTTTAAAGAAATGTGAGGGCTGATTAAGGAGTTTGGACTTTATGGCAGTGAGGAAAGTTGCTGAGTAGAAAAAAGACATGCGGAAATGTGTGTGTGGCTAAGAAAGTTACTCTGTCAGGGATGTGCAGGAAGGATTTGAAGATAAACTCTGTGGTGTTGTGGAAACCACTTAGGAGCCTTGACTTCCTGGAATAGTCTAGAAGGAGAGCGGTGGTTTCAATCTTCAATTTGTAAGCAAGGGAGGCTGTTCGTACTAAACCCAAGACTCTACATGAGATGCCCAAAGTAATACAGTTAACTATGGATAGGTTTCCTACAAATGTCTTTGACTCCAAACCCACAACACTTTGCTGAAGATCATATAACCAGAATTCAATTCCCAGTGCCCCTACTATCTCCAGGCATACATTTATCAACTAAATTAAGCTACAAAAGCTCTGGCCCTCACATTTTTCTAGATGCCTCCCAGAGGAAGAAGAAAGAAAGGCAGAGCAGAAAGGCAGCAAGAACTCTGCCCACTCCTGACACCATTTGCATCTTACTTAAGCTTCATTAGGGTGTCTGCCCTGCAGGATAAAGAAGGCTGACACTCTACTCACCCAACCTCCAAGCCCGTGTCTGGTCGGAACAATAGCAGCATGGGAGGAAGATGGAAGACCAAGGCCAGAAAGCCTGAGATTCATGTTCTCATTCTCATACAACCTCAGAGAAGCTGCTAAACCTGCCTGAGCTTCAGCGTGCTCAGTTAGAAGGTAGGGTTATACTATATACGTTATGGCATGGTGATAAGGGTTAAAGGAGATATCATGTGTAATAGGACAGATAGGAATATATTATCATTATCATCATATTCTTATAAACGTAAGGACTTCCAGACCTAGAACAAGGACCAAGGAACAGTGCTCTGTTAGTAAAGCTTAATACTTCAAAGTAAAACATTAGAAGGGACAAGCACAGCCCTGGAATCAGGAGACCTCAGTCTAAGGACTGATGCCACCATGGTTAGCTGTGTGATTCTGGGCATGGTGGCGACTGGCAGGGCGCACCAGTATCTGCGCACCTCTTCTTCCTGGATGCCCAGCTAGAATACCTTCCCCATCCTTCCTGTCATTAGATGTAGCCATGGGACCGTGTTCTAGCCTATGGAGTGTGAGCAGAGGTGATGCACGCCACCTCCAGGCCTGGCCCATGAATAGCAACCCACATGAATTCTTACTGGCTTTTTCTATCCACCTGCTCAATCAAGATACTCCAAGTACCTACAGGACAACAGAGCCTGGCTCTGACAAGGAGCCTGGGACCCAGAGATACTGCATTGATGCAATACTGTAAAGCATTATCCTTCAATTCATGTCAATGTATAGCAAAACGAATACAGTATTGTAAAGCAAAACAAACTAAAAAATAAAAATTAATTAAAAAAAAGAAAATAAAAGAAATACTGAATCAAGCAGAGGATCTTTCCCAGCTCTCAACGAAGAGGGGCATTTTGAGAAACTCTGAGCTAATCCCCTGAGATGTGGGGGCTGTTTGTTATAGCAGTGAGCCTAACCTGACTAACACACTATTCTAATCTCTCCTGGAAAAAAGATTCAGTTACTTCCCCTACATCCCCATGTCCACACTTCCCCACCTCAAACACAGCCATACAGAGACTTCTAATCTCTGCTGCGTGGACCCAGGGCAGGTGCCAGACTGAGGTTTCTACTGAAGTTATCGTATCCACAGACTGGGGGAAGCCAGGCTCCCTTGATTGACTTTTGGAGCAAAAAAAGTCATAAGGTGCTGTCACCCCCTGAATGGTATGTTTATTGGAAAAGTCGATGGGGGTACAGACCATCAAGTACCCCACATTTTCAGGTCAAGAAGTACAAGCTGAGAGTGGACACGGGTGCTTGGGAAGGTCACTGGTGCAGCTCTAAAAAGTAGGCAGAGTGCGTGTGCATCTATCTCCAGTGTGTCTGTCTGTCTGTCTGTGTTTAAGAGGAATGTGTGCAGGCATCCACGTCTTGAGGGCTGTGCACACATGGGTTTGCCTGTGTTTGCAGGGTGTGTTTGTTTGAGGGCTGAGTGTGTATATAGCTGTGTGGATATGTCTGAGGTGACCTCACACACACATCCAGGTGTGCGTGTAGTGCATGCGTGTGCATATCTGTGTGGATGTTTGAGGCATGTATTATACATGTGTGTGTCTGAGGGGTGCACATGTGTGTGTGTTTCAGGACTGGGTGCAGGCATGCAGAATGGGTGTGTTTGCAGGGTTCACACATGTGCAATGTCCGTGTGTGTGCAACTACAGAAAGGGGTGTCCCAGGGTGGGAGGTGGCAGAGAAGAGGCAGAGGGACTGTCATTAGGTAGTCCTCCTAGCCTCATATCTCAATTGGTAAAGAATCCGCCTGCAGTGCAGGAGACCCCAGTCCGATTGGGGTTGGGAGGATCTGCTGGAGAAGGGATAGGCTACCCACTCCAGTATTCTTGGGTTTCCCTTGTGGTTCAGCTGGTAAAGAATCCACCTGCAATGTGGGAGACCTGGGTTTGATCCCTGGGTTGGGAAGATCCCCTGGAGAGGGAAAAGGCTACCAACTCCAGTATTCTGGCCTGGAGAATTCCATGGACTGTACATCCATGGGGTCACAAAGAGCCAGACACTACTGAGCACCTTTCACTTTTCATTTTCGCCCAGCCTCATTGTGCTGGAGAACCGACTAGACTACAGGCAATGTCATTGTTAAAAACGGTCTTCATCTCCCCATCTGAAACCTTTTTCCTGAGCAATTTTTGCCCATGCCACATGGCTTGCAGTATCTCAGTTCCCCAATCAGGGTTCAAACCCAGGCCACAGCAGCGAAAGGGCCAAGTCCTCCCCAGTGGACAACCAGGGAACTCCCTTTCCTGGACCTCTCAGAATGGAGACCTTTTTCCCTCCACACCCCAAAAGAGGCAGAATCATCTGCTGATTCATCTGTTCCTTCCTGGATTTGTTAAACATTTGTTCTGCTCCTCTCTGCACCCAGGCCTGGGCTGGGCTCTGGGCTCCAGGACCCTGGGTCCCCCACCCCGGCCTGCCTCTCCTTTCCAGCCCTGACTGAGGGAACCATGTGCAAGAGACTTCTCTGAGGAACAAAGAAGGCCAGGTTCGTGCAGAGTCGGGGAGGGAGGAGGCCTGCAGCCTTCTGGGAAGGGAGAGGGAGAGAGCCGAGGGTGGCAGGGCCTAGACTGGGGAGAACGGCAGGGGAGGCTCTCAATTCTCAGCCCCGCGGGGCGCCAGGGAGAAGCAGCTCCCAGTGCAGCCGGGCTGCCGGGTTAGGAACAGCCCCTGACACGAGGGGTTCGCACAGCCGCACAAATGAAAGAAAATCAGAGGAGATAAAACCATACAATTTCAGGTAATAGAAAGAGAGGAAAAAGATGTGCATGTGGCCTGGGTCTTGGCTCAGAAAGGTCGATTCCAAGAAGACGCTGCCCAACTTTATATTACTTTTCAGAAAGCCAGTGAGCTGAAAAATAACTCTCACCTTTTTTATATATATGATTATTCGTTTCTTCAGAGTTTCTTCTTCACATTGTTTTGTGCATCTCGGTGGTTCCTTTCTCCCCGGCCTGACTTCATTTGGAGATTTGGCCTGGAGCCTGGAGGGAAAGACGGTCCTTCTTCTTCTTAAAATTGCGTTAATTTCAAATCCTCCGCAGCCCCTCTTGGGGCTGGGGGGTGGCGGGGATGGGGTAAGGGCACACCCGCTCCCCTAGTTCACAGATATATGCGTGTTGCTCATGGGCAGGCACCTGTGTGCATACATGTGTGTGAGGAAGCACGAGGGTTGGCGAAGCGGTACACATGTCACTTTGCACGCGTGGGGGATGTACACGGGTGTATGTGTGCCAACGCACATGGGGCCCAGAGCCCCGTCTGGGTGGGTGGGACCCGTGGGGCTGGGTTATTCTCTTTCACGTGAATCTGCCGCAGCAGTGACTAGCTCTCTCACCTTTCGCCGGGCTCGTCAAGGCGCAGATGTTGTTTGAACCAAGGAAAATGTCAGCCCCCAGGAGGAGCCCAGCTGTAACTTAGAGTGAGCCCCCAGGAAGCGGGGCAGTGCATTCTGGGTGTTTCGCTTCCAGTCCATCTGCATTTGCTCTTTTCAGTAACTAAGGTCTGGTGGGTGGGTGTGAAGGGAGGGGGACTCTGCCTCAGTGCCCGCTGCCCACCCCCATCCCCACCTCCTTCCCAGGGCTCCTGGTGAGGCTGGCACCAAAGAGAGCGACAGCGAAGGGAGAGCAGATGCCCTTCTAAAGCCCGGCATCTCCTCCATTCCCCTGGCTGCCTGGAAGGATTCTTCTGGCCTGAAGAGCTGACTCCAGGGTTTCAAGTGGAGACGACCT
>SJXQ01003880.1:346595-377368 GCA_006408695.1 Aepyceros melampus | reverse complement strand
GTACTGTTCTCCATAATGGTTGTATCAATTTACATTCTCACCAACAATGTAGGAAGGTTGGCATTGGTTTTTATGGTATTAATAGAAAATTTTTCAGCAGTGAGAGCCGTTAAACACTAGGATGGTTAATCAGTGGCAGCTTTAGAAAATCTTTTCCTGGAGATTTTTTTTTTAAATCATGAAATAATTTCACTATTTACCTATGATTTCCTGTGGTCTCTCTTAAAATCATTGGAGTGTATTATGCAAGCATCCAAAACCCATGTTGTTTGATTTCACTCAACAAATATTTAGTGTTGGCTTATTCGTGACCCTGGGCATCACTATGACTGAATTCACACCATCTGTTCCTGCCCTCGGCGTGCCTTTCTTCCAAGGATCCCCATCTTAACCGATGACACTTTCATCAACGTGGTTGCCCAGATCAGAAACCTATGAATCATCTTTGATGTCTACTCTCCACACTACTCACTCCCAGTTAGTTTCAACCCGGATCTCTATCTAATCATGAAATAATTTCACTATTTACCTATGATTTCCTGTGGTCTCTCTTAAAATCATTGGAGTGTATTATGCAAGCATCCAAAACCCATGTTGTTTGATTTCACTCAACAAATATTTAGTGTTGGCTTATTCGTGACCCTGGGCATCACTATGACTGAATTCACACCATCTGTTCCTGCCCTCGGCGTGCCTTTCTTCCAAGGATCCCCATCTTAACCGATGACACTTTCATCAACGTGGTTGCCCAGATCAGAAACCTATGAATCATCTTTGATGTCTACTCTCCACACTACTCACTCCCAGTTAGTTTCAACCCGGATCTCTATCCTTCTACCTGTCACTGGGATTTGTTCACTTCTCTCCAAATCCCCGCCCTGGCTGCAGTCACATATCTCTCATGTGGATTACTGCAGTACCTAAATGACCTCCTTGCCCCCAAGCTTGGCCTTGCTTAAATTCATCGATATGCATGGTGTCTCTGAAATGGAAGTCTGGAGGCCTTTCACTCCCCTACTTAACATCCCACAGTGGGGTCTCGGGGTCCCGAGAGGGACAGGAGGTGGGCACCTTGAGGCACATGGCTTAGACCTCCCTGTGTGCTTCAGTCCCAGCTCTGCCACCCATCTCCTTATCTGACCTTCTGCAAGTCACTTACACATTCCCTGCAGCTTTCTCAGTTGTAGAAAGAGGATCAGAGCTATGATTCATTTTAACGTAGTTGGATGAACCCTTAATTTGGAGTCCCCCAACTCTGGGCCTCTCCTCTCTCTGTGCTCACTCCCTGAGTCATCTCAATGGTCCCATGACTCACTATCCACATCCTGACAACTCTAAATTTATGTCTCCAGCTCCGACCTCTCTCCCAGACCTTAAACTCATAGATTCTTTCCAACATCTCCACTTGGATGGCTACTAAAGGTGCAATGTTTTATACCTTAACATGCAAACTATTCTACAAGGTCCTACTATATAGAACAGGGAACTATACTCAATATCCTGTGATGAACCATAATGGAAAAGACTATGAAAATGAATGTCTATATATGTATGCTGCTAAGTTGCTTCAATCGCACCTGACTCTGTGCGATCCCATGGACTGAGGCCGCCAGGCTCCTCTGTCCATGTGATGATTGTCTAGGCAAGAATACTGGAGTGGGTTGCCATCTCCTTCTCCAGGCTATATATGTATAACTGAATCATTTTGCTGTACAGAGGGAATTTATACAACACTGTAAATCAACTGTACTTCAATAAACTAAATAAAAGCAAACAATTATTACAAAACTCACAACCACTTGGCTCTTACTTACCCACTAATCTCATTTAAGAAAAAAAAAAAACTGACTCTTTATCCCATTCCAACTCAGCTAAAGTTAACTCTCTCGTCTCTAGAGCTTTCCACATGTTCTATTCTCTGTTCTTCCACCTCAATGGAATCCGTCAGTATTTATTTTTCAAGTGTTAGTTTACATGGACTTCCCTGGCTCTAAGTCTATTCCCTCCACCAGCAATGCCTGCTCCCCACGTGCTCCTTGCTCATCACACCATTTTTCTCATTTCTTTAAATCTTTCATTTGTTTTTCAGTATTTACTTGGTTGTATTGGATATTAGTTGCAGCACATGCGAGCTTCACAGCATCACACAGGCTCTCTAGTTGTGGCATACAGGCTCCAGGGCGTGTGCCATTAGTTGCTTCTTGAGGGCTTAGTTGCTCCATGACATGTGGGATCCTAGTTCTCAGGGATCAAACCTGCGTCCCCTGCATTGCATGGCAGATTCTTAACCACTGGACCAGCAGGGAAGTCCCACAGCCTTTTGTAATTGCTTCTCATTTGTTTTTCCAGCTAGGCTCTCTGACAAGAGACTCGGCCTGTAATGTTGCTCACTGCACCATCCCAGACATGGGGCTTGATACATGGGAGGCTCTTAGCAAACATTAGTTCAGTGAAAGAGTGAAAAATGCCTGCACCAGTGACAGTATCTCTGCACATTAAAGATACATACTGTTTAATAACTGTGTGTCACTGTATCTTGTGCAGCTTCCTAACTAGTACTTTGCTAACACTTTTCTAATTTAATCCCCACAACTTACTGAAGTAAGTACTATTACTGTCTTTGAGAAGTAAGGAAGTTGAAGTTTGGAGAAGTTAAGTTACCTTCTCGAGGACATAGCTGATAAGTGTTGGAGCAGGATTCAAACCCAAGCACTCTGGCACCAGAGCCCGTAATCTAACAGGACTCCTCATCACGCAGCCATTTTGAGTTGGGATTGTCTCTCCTGTTTAGTTCAAAATTAGCCAAATATCTGCCCTTAGCAAGTATGGCAAAGAACAACCCAAGTCACCTTCAATAAACATTTATCATGGCCCACGTCAGAAGTTGCCACTCAAAGTCAAAACCAAAGCACCGGCAGGGCAACGCCCTCCTCGTTCAGATCACAACCGTCATCACCATAGTTGACCATCTTATTGAATATATCCAATGTCCAGGCGCCACGGCAAACCCTTTCCACATCCCATCCCGCACAACAAGTAAGTTTTCGTTGAACTGAACTTGAATCTGTTGACTTCTATCGCATGCTTTTCTGGAGAAGCCAAACTTAAATCGTCAGAGAGCCAGCGCAATTTGGAGAAAGAACTGCCCAGTCCTCACATTTTCAGATCTGGGAACTGGGACTCTGAAAGGTAAAGGGCCTTGCCCAAGGTCAAACAGGTGGCGGTTCAGCTAGGGCTGGAGAGGCCTTTTTGATTTGGCTCCAGAGCTCTGGACACTGCGCTGCACAGCCAATCACATCTCCTTTACTCAAGGTACGTAAGTGAAAAGGCATCACGTCTCTTTTTAAACGCACTTGTTTAACAGAGACCAGTTTTTCTACGTAGAGGGAAGTTATTGCTGCTCACGACTTATCATCTATGATATGCTGTTCCGTGAGTCGTGCCCTGGAAGTCACTTTCTCCGCATCCTCTTCCTGGCGTATCCCGCGGTTACGCAGTGGCTTCGCAGCGCGCCGGGGCCTTTTGTGACTGGGTGAGCAGGCGGAGCCGGGCGGGCCGCAGGCGGTTCGCGACAGCCAATCAAGGCTCAGAGCCCCGGAGCTTCACCAATCAGAGGTTAACGGAGCGTGAGCCAGGGCCAATCGGGGGCTCGAGCCGGAGAACAGGGCGAGCGGCGGGACGCGGTCAATCAGAGCGGAGGACGAGGCCCAATCGGCAGCCTTCAGACGTGAGTCGCGGGCGGGCGGGGGGCGCCCGGGGGCGGGGCCTGTCCGCGCGGCCGCAAGGTGGGCTCCGCGAAGAGGAGCAGGGTAAGGAGCGCGGACCGCCCGGGCCGGGGTGGGGCTGGGCGCGCGGCGGGGGCGAACGATGCGGCCGGAGCGACCCTCGGAGCTGCGTGATGTCGCGGGGAGAGGCGAGGGGCCGAGTCCCGGGCTGGGGAGGTGGCCACTCCAGCCGGAGGAGTCGGGGGAGGAGGAGACCTTGTTGCCATGGCGACGCAGGTGCGCGGTCGGGCGACCCTTCTCAGCCTCAGATCGTGCAGAGCGGCCTCCATCCTCCCCGCGACCCGAGCAAAAATAACTCGCTTTAGCCAGCAGCCTCTGCGCCCCCACAGCCTGGCTCCCCGCCGCCCCCTCCCTCCCGCCGGCCTGTCGCGGGCAGAGGGATTAAGCTCGCCCTGCGGCTCTTGGTTAACAAACAGCAGGCCTTTGCGGTTTGACCACCTGGACCAGTTCGCCGAGTGGCCACAGCTGGGGTCCAGCGCGGCCGCCTCGTTCCGGGGACTGGCATTAGAGATGCCGCCGCCTGAGGGACCTGGGGGATCCCCCAGAGGGATTTTTTTTAAGGCATCTAATATAGAGCCTTGTGCTTAACACGGACTTAAGAGAATGGGGTCTGACCGAGTAAATAAAGACCACAAGGACAGCTCCATTCCGTGGATCAGCGCTGTCCAGTAGAAATAGGCAGCGACCCACATCCTATGTAATTTTACATGTTCTTTAACCACATTAGAATGTTATAGCTTGTGTTTATCCAGTATATCCAAAATATCAATATTAAATAAATTTATAAGTTAATATTAATTGATCTAATTAATTGATATTAAATTATTGGTAAACTGTCTTAAATTTTAAAAAATTTATTTTGTATTGGGTATAGCTAATTAACAATGTTGTGACAGTTTCAGGTAACAGCGAAGGGTCTCAGCCATACATATACATGTTTCCATTCTCCCCCAAAACTCCCCTCCCAACCGGACTGCCACATAACATTGAGCAGAGTTCCATGTACTGTATAGTAGGTCCTTGTTGGTTATCTTTTTAAATATAGCAGTGTGGACAGTGTCCACCCCAGACTCCCTGTCCTTCCCCCAACTTGTTCCTGCCAACAAACCTAAATTTATTGTCCAAGTCGGTGAGTCAGTCTTTAAACACAATGCTGTTCCATATAAAGCCTTTAAAATCTGGTGTGGGTCTTCTATTCACATCTCAGTTTGGACCAGCCACATTTCAGATGCTCAATGGCCCCGTTTGGCCAATGGCTACCGAATGAGATGGCGCAAACATAACCATTTCTTACAAGTGAGTTGTTGCCACATACAGGGTACACCTCCGTGTTCTTTGAAGCCTTCTTGTATGCAAGGAGATGGTGCTGTGCAAGGAGGCAGCAGAAACATGAGGCAAGGTCTCTTTTTCTCCAGGAGCTCCCAGTCCACTTGAGAAAGTAGACACCCAAAAATTAAGTCGAATTTTAAATGAATATGATTCAGGCAGTATTAAAGATAACTGTAGAGTATATAATTAACTGACACATGAGATGGCTGTTAATTACCCTTGGGGATCCTAGGGAGGGACACTTCTGGCTCCTGCAGTGGTGGAAGATTGAGTCTAGTCTTAAAAGATGGGTAGGAAAGCTTGGGCTGCTGGACGGATGTGGAGGGGGCTTTGGTTGATTGCAGTTGACCATAGCTTCTCTTATTTTTTTAGGGCTGAGCATTTGCAGAGGCTTTCGGACTGAAAAAACTCTCTTCACTCACTGACAGTCTCCACCATGATTCACAGTCTGTTCTTGATCAACTCCTCTGGGGATATTTTCCTGGAGAAACACTGGAAGAGTGTGGTTAGCCGTTCGGTTTGTGATTACTTTTTCGAGGCACAAGAGCGAGCGACGGAGGCTGAAAACGTCCCTCCGGTTATCCCCACCCCGCACCACTATCTCTTAAGTGTTTACCGTCACAAGATCTTTTTTGTGGCTGTGATCCAGACAGAGGTGCCGCCTCTGTTTGTCATCGAGTTCCTCCACCGGGTTGTGGACACGTTTCAGGTGCGTGAATGTGAGGAGGTTCATCCGTGGACCTTATGAAGTGTCTTTGTAGCTTTGTTTCCATGGTTTTCAGCCTCAGTAAAGGATCTAAAAGGGCTTCCTTGATAGCTCAGTTGGTAAAGAATCTGCCTGCAACACAGGAGACCACGGTTCGATTCCTGGGTCAGGAACATCCCCAGAGAAGGGATAGGCTACTCACTCCGGTATTCTTGGGCTTCCCTTGTGGCTCAGCTGGTAAAGAATCTGCCTGCAATGCAGGAGACCTGGGTTCGATCCCTGGGTTGGGAAGATCCCCTGGAGAAGGGAGAGGCTCCCCACTCCAGTATTCTGGCCTGGAGAATGCCATGAACTGTATAGTCCATGGGGTCACAAAGAGTCACACATGACTGAGCAACTTTCACTTTAAGGAACTAAAATATAAATCACAACTCTGACATTGCTCACTTCCTCTCCCATCTGATAAGATTCTCATTTCTGTATATTGAATGGGTTGTATCTTGAATGACAGACTGCACGGTTTTGAACCTGTGGCCTGAGAAAGCCACTCTACTTAGTATGACTGTATGAAGTCATTTCAGTTCTAGAGACTGGAATTGTCCTACGTTTTGTTCACAAAGCTAAGGAGTTTCCATTTTTTTAAGGCTTTTTGTCAGGTTGGTTGCGCTCTCTCCCTTGGTTCTTCTTTCATCATAACAAAGATTTGGAATGGCGGGTTAACTAAGCTCAGGCAGGCAGGATTTCTCAGCTCTTGTCTTGTCATAGCAAGGATTCGAAACAACAGACTAGTTTCAGCTCAGTGACAGCTCAAGAAGACAGAATTTTTATTAAACTGACAGCAGAGATAGTATACTCTCGAGATGTGGGAACAGACCAGCCCCAAAGGAGAGGCTCGATTTTTTAATTTTTATGGCAGACTTGGTGTTAACCATTGTTAACAGCATTGCTTTGAGTTGCATCAAAAACTTACGGGTGTGGAAAGATATTTTTTTTTAAACTGGAGGAACCTAAATAATGCTTGTTTCATTCTCCCTGGCAGGCTAATTTGGGAACCCACCCTTCAGCTTGAGTTTGTGCTCATCCACAGCATATGAGTACCAGAGATGGGCCTTGTTGCAAGCTTAGCACTTCTGTAAAATTTAAGGGATACATTTTCCAAGACACAGTTTTCACTTGGAGTTTTTCCTTCAGGAATAGATTTGGAGATCTTGGGGGCATGGGGGGCTGGTTGTGCCAGGATGTCAGCACCCGTTACAGGGCAGGATTTCAGGCGGCCTAGACTCTGGATTCAGACAGTGGCATCCTCTCCCTGAAAGAATTGCTCCACCTCTCATGGTTGCGGTTATTTGCATAACTCAACGATCCATGAGAATCAAGGGTCCTCTGGTTTAACTTCTGTGTCATGTGAAGTCTGGAATTAGTCACATGAATACAGACATTGTGGGGTTGGAGGGGAGGAGGACCCAGACCTTCTGATAAACATTAAAAAGAGTCATTTGCTCTTATATGTCACATGTTTGGAACAGCTTTCATCTCCAAAGAATGAGCATATATTTAAGTTTTCCCCCCCCAGTCTTTCTGGTAGTACTCTTCTGGGATTCCAGTGGCGTATCAGCCCCTTCACACGGTGAGAACCTGAGAATTATAAACCCCAGTACGTGGAAGCAGCAGAAGAAACCAGCAGTTATGATCTTCAGCTGCTCAAGCCTGGACCTTGTTAGGATTTCCACACGGGATATTTCACCCCATTAACCGTCGCTCCGTATCTCCATAGTGATGTTATGTAACTTATTACAAGAGAGGAAGTGAAGAAAGTTGTTTAATCTACTTGGAACCACAGAGGAATCGGGGTAAACAGTGAAGTGGCTGCTTTAGAAGGCTGGGACTTCACAGCTTGCCAGTGTGGAAGAACTTGTTAGAAGTCTTTAAACAGACGCATCCTGATTTGAATGTGACATGTGTTCTCTGGCTTCTGTTCTTTCTCTGGCGCTGGGCTGTGATGGAGGAGCCCCACTGTAGAAATGCACACGCGTTGCTGCAGCTCTGTCCCCTTCCAGCTGCTGACTGATAAAATCACATTCTCCCTGATTTAGAAAATCAAGGGAGGTGTTTTTAAAATCTTATTTTATTGCTGTATAGTTGATTTGTAGTGTCATGTTAATTTCTGCTGTGTAGCAAAGTGATTCAGTTATTTATATATATATATGCACATTTTTCATAGTTTACACTATGGTTTATCACAGAATACTGACTACATTAATAGTTCCCTGGGCTGTACAGTAGGACCGTGTTGTTTATCTGTTCTCCATACAGTAGTTTGTATCTGCTGATCCCAACCTCCCAGTCCATCTCTCCTGCACCTCACCTCCCCCTTGGCAACCACAAGTCTGTTCTCTACATCTGTGAATGTGTTTCTGTTTGGCAGATAAGTTCCTTTGTGTTGTATTTTAGATTCCACATATAAGTGATGGTTTAGTCACTAAGTTGTATCAGACTCTTGCAACCCCATGGACTGTATCTACCAGGCTCCTCTCTCCATGGGAGTCTCCAGGCAAGAATACTGGAGCGGGTTGCCATTTCCTTCTCCAATAGAAGTGATATCATAAAATATTTCTCTGTCTGACTTGTTTCACTTAGTATGGTAAAGTCTAGGTCTATCCATGTGGCTGCAAATGGCCTTATTCCGTTCTTTGTTATGCCTCAGTGGTATTCCATCGTATAGATGTACCACATCTTCATCCGGTCATCTGTTGATGGATACTTAGGTTGCTTCCATGTGTCGACCATTGTGAATAGTGCTGCTGTAAGCATAGGGGTGCATGTGTCTCTTTGAATTACAGTTCTGTGTGGGTATATGCCCAGGACTGGGATTGCTGGATCATATGGTAGTTCTATTTTTACTTTTTAAGGAACCTCCATACTGTTCTCTGTAGTGGCTATACCAATTTTGCATTCTCACTGACAGTGTAGGAGGATTCCCTTTTTTTCGAGTGAGGAGTTTTATTTTTCAAAATGAAATCACTCATGAGAAGGAAATGTGTAGCTTTTTTTCCCCCTTCAATCTTCATTTTTTAAAGAAAAAATATTTTTGTTTTAGAAACATGTTCCTGACTCCTAAGTGCTCTTGGATATTGGAATGTGTCTGAGAGTTGACATCATTCTGATGTAATTTAGGTCACCTCTGGAGTGTGTGTTCAGTTTTGGATGTCATCAGTTGAGACTATTAGAAAATTAGGACAAATCCAAAGAAATGGCAAGAAAGTGAAACAATCTAGAAACCTTACCGTAGCGTGAACAGTAGCAGGACCAAACAGGGAGTTTGGCCCTGAGAAGAGGAATTGAAGGCAAATGTTGTCCTGGCCCTCTGATCACTGTGGGGCTGTTACGTAACCTTGTTCTGTAAGGCATATCTAGGAAGCAGGTTTCAGTTTAGCCAAAGAAAAGACTTTCTAAGGATCAGCACTGCCCATGAATAGAATGGACTTTGTCAAAAGGGGTGCATTCCCA
Organism: Aepyceros melampus; assembly: GCA_006408695.1. Classification (NCBI taxonomy): domain Eukaryota; kingdom Metazoa; phylum Chordata; class Mammalia; order Artiodactyla; family Bovidae; genus Aepyceros; species Aepyceros melampus. The sequence goes on along the minus strand of SJXQ01003880.1, from coordinate 368,041 downwards.
TCAGTGGATGAATTCTTAGAGGACTCTCTGACCATCTGAGCGGCCCAGCAGCAGAAGCACGGATATTGTCAAAGGCACGCCAGGTGCCTACAGGCCTTTATGCATCATTTCTTCACGGTGCATCACAGTTTACATGGTGCTTTATAGTTTACAAAGCACTTTCATACATGTTCTCATTTAATCCATTGTGCTTAGTTTTTACAACCCTGTGCGTCCATACATGGTATTATCCAGATTATACTATTAGAGAAATCGAGACCTAATTAGTTAGCATGAATTAATCTAGTAGATGACAATTAAGATTATTACCCAGGCCTTCTGATTTGGAATTCAGTGCTTTTCCCACAACCCGGATAATTTAGTGTCTAAGTTTAGCCTTTCTTAATAAAGGGACAAAGTGTTATTAGAATTCTAGCATCTTAGAAAAAGGATAATCCAAAGAGATTTTCTGGGGTGCTAGCTCACACCCCTCATTTCATTTCTCTCTCAGTTCTTTTTTGCTCCATGAATGTTGAGGAATAGCACAACAGTAAGAGTTAAAAATTTTATTTTGGGGGGCTCCAAAACACTGCAGATGGTGACTGCAGCCATGAAATTAAAAGACGCTTACTCCTTGGAAGAAAAGTTATGACCAACCTAGATAGTATATTCAAAAGCAGAGACATTACTTTGCCGACTAAGATCCATCTAGTCAAGGCTATGGTTTTTCCTGTGGTCATGTATGGATGTGAGAGTTGGACTGTGAAGAAGGCTGAGCGCCGAAGAATTGATGCTTTTGAACTGTGGTGTTGGAGAAGACTCTTGAGAGTCCCTTGGACTGCAAGGAGATCCAACCAGTCCATTCTGAAGGAGATCAGCCCTGGGATTTCTTTGGAAGGAATGATGCTAAAGCTGAAGCTCCAGTACTTTGGCTACCTCATGCGAAATGTTGACTCATTGGAAAAGACCCTGATGCTGGGAGGGATTGGGGGCAGGAGGAGAAGGGGACAACAGAGGATGAGATGGCTGGATGGCATCACTGACTTGATGGACGTGAGTCTGAGTGAACTCCGGGTGTTGGTGGACAGGGAGGCCTGGCATGCCGTGATTCATGGGGTCGCAAAGAGTCGGACACGACTGAGCGACTGGACTGGACTGGACTGAACCGAACTGATACATTGTATCAGATATTATCATTTCACATAGTTCATTCAAATTCATGTTCAAAACCATGTAATAGTCTAGACTCACTTTTGTATTCTTCATATTAGTTGAAGAAACTAACCCAAAGGGATTAAATGACTCACTTTAGTATGTGAAAGAAGTTATTAATGATACTTGCATTATAATCCAGTCTAGTTTTCTTTCCACCAAACTGGGCTGCCTAAGAGAACCAGGGTTATGCTTCATCCGCTTATTGTAGAAGAAGGTCCCAGAAACGCTGCGTAAACACACGTGGACATTACTCGATAATCTCTGGGCGCATTCTTCACCCTTCGCAGTCTCTGAGTGATAAATGTATACGTGTATTGTGTTTTCATCAGGATTATTTTGGAGTCTGTTCAGAGCCAGTGATAAAAGACAATGTGGTTGTGGTTTATGAGGTGTTGAAGAGATGCTTGACAATGGGTTTCCACTGGCTACCGAGTCGAACATCCTCAAAGAGCTGATAAAGCCACCCACTATCCTTCGAACCGTTGTCAACACCATCACAGGTACGAGAGGGGCCCCGTGGGAGGCGGCCGCCATCCTGAGTGTGGCTTAGTCCTCTGTTGTGCCTTGTTTTGAGTGCTTGTTTTTGGGGGTCTCAAATGTCCAGGTGCTTTCATTAGTTCTTTGTAGTCTTTAGTATAACCTGAAATAAAACGTGTGTGTGTAGAAAATATTCTGATTTCAATGACAGAATAAACTGTTCTCCTTTTAAAAGGAATTTTCCCTGGGCTTCCCTTATGGTCCAGTGGTTTTAAATGTGCCTTGCAATGCAAGGGACACCGGTCAGACCCCTGGTCTGGGAAGATTCCACATGCCACGGAACAGCTAAGACCATGCACCAGAACTGCTGCGCCTGTTGCCCTAGAGCCCGTGGTCTGCAACGAGAAGCCCATGCACTGCAAGGAAGAGCCAGCACAGCCAAAAAATAAAATAACCAAATCGTTAATAATCATCAGGTTTCTTTCTGATTATAGAAGCAGCACATGATTATTGTGGAAGGTCAGAAATACAGAAAAGCACAAAGAACATGAAATAAGCTCATAATCACTTTTAACATACAGTGTATATATATATATTTATCTTCTTTGGTGAGATGGACAATGTATGGACAGGTGGAATTTTTTAAAACGAGTTAGGATACTGTTTTTACCATGAAATTTTTATATCAATATGTGGATTACCATCCCTACTGAAACCCAATGCATTATTTAAGCTGCAAGCTATTGGGGAATTTGAGAGACGGAGTTCAGGTTACTTTCAAAACCAAAATAATATGCTATCTGTTTCTTAGGTAACTTTTTTACCTGTATTCTGCCTGAGGCGGCACACCAACTGGGGACAAGTGTTTTAAATGGACTAGGTTACCAAGGTAGAATTTGGGAAAACTATTATCTATATTTTGGAAAACTTCTTCAAGTACCATGTAAATAGTGGATGCATAGAAACTTTTAGGGAAGTGTTCTCTGGTTATTAGGTAATTGGTTTCATCTAATTACAATATTCATTGTCTCAGGAAGCACCAACGTGGGCGACCAGCTTCCCACTGGGCAGCTGTCCGTGGTACCTTGGCGACGAACGGGGGTGAAATACACCAACAATGAGGCCTATTTTGATGTGATTGAAGAGATTGATGCCATCATTGACAAATCAGGTGGGTGCTTGCAGCCTGTTTACAGAACTGTGAAAACAGAGGCCCCTTTCTGACAGTGCTCGCTAGTTATCAGAATTGTACCCCATTTCAGGCTGTTCATTTAACTTAGTGTCCACTTTGTGTCAAGCATTGTGTATTAGCACTGGACTGAAATATCATGGTGTAGATGATGTGATCACGCATGTAGAAATTCTAAAGACTCCAGCCTAACACTGTGAGAACTAGTAAACGTAAGACAGTCGCAGGATACGCAATCAGTATGTTTTTGTACACAAACGTACAGTGTTTTGTACACTGACCTTGTACAGTGATGTTTCTGTACACAAACAACAAACTATCCAAAAAGGGAGCTGAGAAAACAACCCCATTTACAATAGCAACAGAAAGAATAAAATACATAGGCATAAACTTAACCAAAGAAACTTATACCCTGAAAATTGCAAAGCGTTGATGGAGGAAATAAAGAGCAAATAAATGGGAAGATGCTATATTTTCATGGATTGGGAGAATCAGTGTTGTCAAAATGTTTGAAATATCCAAAGACATCCCCATCAGAATCCCAAATGCTAGCCACATTAGTATCTCAATGGCATTCTTTATAGAAATAGAAAAAACGAAACTCGTATGGAACCACAAAAACCTCAAATCACCAAAGCAGTCTTGAGCAAGAACAAAGCTGGAGATTTCACAATTCCAGATTTCAAAATATATTTAAAAATTATGGTAATCAAAACTGTAAGATGGACTTCCCTAGTGGTCCAGCAGTTAAGAATCCACCTGCCAATGCAGGAACGTGGGTTCAATCCTTAGTCCCGGAAGGTCCCACTTGCTGAGGGGCAACTAAGCCCTCAAGCCACAACTACTGAGCTCATGTGCCACAAGTACTGAAGCTTGCACGCCAGGAGCCTGTGCTCCACAACAAGAGAAGCCGCTGTGACGAGAGGCCCGTGCACTGTAACTGGAGAGGAGTCCCCACTCGCCACAGCTAGAGAAAGCCTGCATGCAGCAGTGAAGATTCAGTGCAGCCAACGCTAACAAACAAATATTAAAAAAAACAACTGCAGGTAAGGTCATAAAAATAGACATGTACACCAGTGAGGCAGAATAGAAGGCTCAGCAATAAATCTGTCAACTGGTCTTCAACAAGCGTGCCAAGCACATGCGATGGGGAAAGGCTAGTCTCTGCAGGGGGTGGTGTTGGGAAAACTGGCTGTTCACATGTGGAAGAATAAAATCACCCTTAATCTCACACCACACACAAAATCCAACTCACAGCGTATTAAGGACTTAAATGTAAGACCTGGAACCATAAACCTACTAGTAGAAAACAGGAACAGAGCTTCTTGACACTGGTCTTTTTTTTTTTTTTCAAGATATGATACCAAAGCAAAGGCTTCAAAAGGAAAAATAGACCAATAGGATTGTATCAAAATAAAAGCCTCCATACAAGAAAGGAACCAGTCAGGGAAAAGACAGCCTGCAAATAAGAGGAAATGTATGCAAACCATATATCTGATAAGAGGTTAATATCCAAAATACATGAGAAACTTACATAGTTCAACAGCAAAAAAAAAAAAAACCACCAGATAATCTGACTAAAAAAGTGGGCCTAGGATCTGAAAGTGGCACTAGGGGTAAAGAACCTGCCTGCCAATGCAGGAGAGACTTAAGAGACGTGGGTTCAGTCCCTGGGTCGGGAAGATCCCCTGGAGAAGGACATGGCAACCCACTCCAGTGTTCTTGCCTGGAGAATCCCCATAGACAGAGGGGCCTGGTGGGCTAGAGTGCTTGGGGTCGCAGAGTCGGACACAATGAAGCGACTTAGCACACGAAGGATCCGAAGAGACGTACTTCAGGAAAGCCGTATGAATGGCCAGCAGGTAAATGAAAAGGGGCTCAGTGTCATACGGGGAAAAGCAAGTCAGAACCACAGTGAGGTATCACTCGCACCTCATATCAAAAAGACAAAAGACATAGCAGGTGTTGGCAGTGGTGTGGGGAAAGGGGAGCCCTACGCACTTGCTGGGGAAATGTAAACTGGTGCAGCCCCTGTGGAAGCAGTATGGAGGCGCCTCAAGAAACTGAAACTCCCTCATACTTAGCACACGAAGGATCTGAAGAGACGTACTTCAGGAAAGCCGTATGAATGGCCAGCAGGTAAATGAAAAGGGGCTCAGTGTCATCGGGGAAAAAGTAAGTCAGAACCACAGTGAGGTATCACTCGCACCTCATATCAAAAAGACAAAAGACATAGCAGGTGTTGGCAGTGGTGTGGAGAAAGGGGAGCCCTACGCCCTTGCTGGGGAAATGTAAACTGGTGCAGCCCCTGTGGAAGCAGTATGGAGGTGTCTCAAGAAACTGAAACTCCCTCATGATCCAGCAGTCCCACTCCTGGGTCTAGACCCAGAGGAAATGGAGTTAGTATCTCGAAGAGGCGTCCGCACCCCCGTGTTCACAGCAGCATTGTTGGCAGCAGCCAAGGCGTGGGAACAAACCAAGGGTCTGCTGATGGCTGATGGATAAAGAGGACGTGTGGCAGACACCCTCACACACAGGAACGTTCCTCGGCCGTATGAAGAAGTAAATCCTGCCATCTGTGGACACACAGGTGAAACTGGGGGACGTGATGCTGGGTGAAGGAAGACAAACATGGCGTGATCACACGTAGAAAAACCTGATGCGGACCAGCGCCAGGCTCGCCTGTATGTGGAATCTGCAACAGTCAGGTCCACAGAAGCAGAGGGTAGAAGGTGGTTACCAGGAGTGGGGAGAGGTTGGGGAGAGGTGCCAGGCTTCAGTTCTGCATGATGAAGAAGTTCTGGAGATTGGCCACATGGCACGGCGACTGCCGCAGTGTACTATCTTTTCCATGTTATTGAGTGTAATTGACAAACTTGTAAGGTATTCGGTCATGGTGTGATCGCACGTAGAAAAACCTGATGCGGACCAGCGCCGGGCTCGCCTGTATGTGGAATCTGCAACAGTCAGGTCCGCAGAAGCAGAGGGTAGAAGGTGGTTACCAGGAGTGGAGAGGACAGGAGTGGGGAGAGGTTGGGGAGAGGTGCCAGGCTTCAGTCCTGCATGAAGAAGAAGTTCTGGAGATTGGCCACGTGGCACGGCGACTGCCGCAGTGTACTTTCTTTTCCATGTTATTGAGTGTAATTGACAAACTTGTAAGGTATTCGGAGTGTTCATTGTGGTGATTCGATCTGCATGTACCTTGTGAAAGGATCCCCCACCCCAGCTAGTTACATTATCACATCTGTCACCTCACAAGTATATCATCTACTTGAAATTGACTAAAAGGGAAAGTTTTAAGGGCTCTCACCACAAAAACCCAACTAACTGTGTGAGGTGATGGATGTGTTGGTTAGCTTCATCATGGCGATCACTTCACAGGGTGTATGTATACTAATACAGTTTTTATTTGTTGACTATACCTCAACAATGCTGAAGAAAAGCCTTGGAAAAACATGATGTAGACCCATGCTGGGCTCACATTTTCAGTGGTTTTTATCCTCTCAAGTGAAAAAGTAACAAACTGATCTCTTGTTGATGAGTTGTCCTTTTGAAAGTATTTGACTCTCAGATACTCTCAATACTTTTGTCAGGGCAGAACTGAAGTTAAGTCACTAAAATTCAGAGAGTCGTCTTCTTTTCTATCCATTCAGAGAGGTTAACACGACTAAAAGTCCTTAGAGTGTGGAAATTTATAGAAAGTTCTCTTCACATGAGCGAACTCATTTATCCAGCAAGTGCTTACGGAGAATCCATGGTGCTGCAGCTGAGCTGTGATGGTGACGAAGACGGGGCCTGTGGCTGCAAGAAGCTTCCTGAAACTCTAGTGAGGGGGCGAGAAAGGGGAAAAGAGAGGTCTCCTCCCACCCAGACCTAAGTATAAAGCTCAGGCATGCTTCATCAATAGAATGAGTAGGAGTTAGTACAGGCTGCACGGATCTGGGAGCAAAGCAGGTGCAAACACTCTTAAGAAGAGTGAAATATTGTTGGGAAATTACTAGCTCAGAATGACTGGACTGAGACGCATAAAGAAAGAAAAGTAACTGATGAGGCTTTAAAACCAAGGAGACACAGCAGCTTTTCGTATTATCCCCAAACTGGAAAGGTCTCAAATGTCTATCAGCAATAGAAGAGATGAACAAGTTTCAATGTGATCATACCAGGAGAAGGAGAGGAGCAGGAAAACCAGAAAATAGGAGGGGTTAGGAGAAAGGGACACTTGAAAGAAGGAAGTGGTCGCAGGGGCTGCAGGAGAGAGAGCCTGTGAAATGAAGACAAAAGTGTCAGTTCTATTTGACATCAGAGCTCCTTGGGAGCCTGTGAAGTGAATATACCGTCCATGGAATTCTCTAGGCCAGAATACCGGAGTGGGTCACCTTTCCCTTCTCCAGGGGATCTTCTCAACCCAGGGATCGGACCCAGACCTCCCACATTGCAGGCGATTCCTTACCAGCCGAGCCACAAGGGAAACCCTTGGTGCCTGCAGGGGGAGCAGTTCCTGATGTGAATTTAGTGTTCCGAACGAGCCACAAGGGAAGCCCTTGGTGCCTGCAGGGAGAGCAGTTCCTGATGTGGGTTCAGTGTTCCGAACCGTTGGTCCAGATAGCGATGTTGTGTTTGCTTCTGGCACTAGATTGAAAGCTGCTCCAGGCTAATCTAGGCCAGAATACCGGAGTGGGTCACCTTTCCCTTCTCCAGGGGATCTTCTCAACCCAGGGATCGGACCCAGACCTCCCACATTGCAGGCGATTCCTTACCAGCCGAGCCACAAGGGAAACCCTTGGTGCCTGCAGGGGGAGCAGTTCCTGATGTGAATTTAGTGTTCCGAACGAGCCACAAGGGAAGCCCTTGGTGCCTGCAGGGAGAGCAGTTCCTGATGTGGGTTCAGTGTTCCGAACCGTTGGTCCAGATAGCGATGTTGCGTTTGATTCTGGCACTAGATTGAAAGCTGCTCCAGGCTAACAGTCTCACCAGTCTTTATCCCCGTTGCTTCATCAGAGTGTCTTGTGTTTGCTGTGCAGTTGATAAAAGTTTGCGAGGACAGGCGGATTGGGTAGATGATTCAGATGGATGGATGGACAGAAGGAAGGAAGGAAGGAAATGGGATGGGAGGGGAAGAGAACGCTAAGGAGGGAGGAAGGAGTTAAGTTCGTTGGGAAGGACAGAGCGGGTCTCACTTTCTTCCTGTCTCATCCTGTCTCAGGGTCCACCATCACTGCCGAGATCCAGGGGGTGATCGACGCCTGCGTCAAGCTGACCGGAATGCCTGACCTGACACTTTCCTTCATGGTAAAATCCTGGGCCAGAGATCTAGCCCTTGGGAAGTTACATGCTTCTGGAAAGACAGAGCGGCGGGAGGGGATGGAACCAGAACGGATGGTCAGGGCCAGCCACAAAGCTCACGGGCAGCCTCGAATGTCCCCCAGTAACAACAGAATGTGTGCGTGTGTTTTCGTGAAAGCAGCACCTAAGTTACTTTCCTGAAAGACGCGTGGTTCTAATTCCCACCTGTGGCTGTTGCTTGATGTCGCCCAGAACCCCAGGCTGCTGGACGACGTCAGCTTCCACCCCTGCGTCCGCTTCAAGCGCTGGGAGTCCGAGCGCATCCTCTCCTTCATCCCCCCCGACGGCAACTTCCGCCTGCTGTCCTACCACGTCAGCGCGCAGAAGTAAGCGGCTCACGTACGTGAGGGCGGAGTGCGTGCGTGCATGCGTGCGTGCCTGCGTGCCTGCGTGCGCGTGTGTGTGCCTGCGTGCGCGCGTGTGTGTGTGGAAACAGTATCCGCAGGGATGAAGAACTCAGGCTCTGGAGTTACCTGGGCTCCAGGTAACGAATCAGGTAACCTCGGGTGAGTTGTTTATCCTTTCCCGTGTCTGTTTTCTTTATCTAGGAAGGCTGAAGTAGTGAAAGTAACACGTATGAAGTAAGGGGCTTCCCTGGTGGCTCACTGGGAAAGCATCTACCTGCTAATGCAGGAGACCCGGGTTCAATCCATGGGTCCGGAAGATCCCCCTGGAGAAGGAAATGGCCACCCACTCCAGCATTCTTGCCTGGGAAATCCCATGGACAGAGGAGCCTGGCAGGCTACAGCCCACGGGGTCACAAAAGAGTCGGACATGACTGAGCGACTAAACATCAACAGTGAAGTAATAAGTAACTTGAAAATAATAAAGGTGCCTTGTTATGAGGGTTAAATAAGAAACTCTTAAATAGTGGCTTCCGCACAAAATAAGTGCTCATTACGTTTGCTGCTGTTAGTTTTGTTATTATGGTGTGCGTAGACAGGAATGTTTTTTCCTCAGATTGGAATGAGAACACCCGACCCCGAAAAAGCAGTGAAGGGTACTCTGAAGAACCATACGATTCAGTGATTTTGGGTCTTGAGCATTCTCTTTACTATGGACTCTGAGTTCTTTTTGGGGGGAGGCGTGGAGCAGATGTGTAGATTGAAGAGAGCCTTGGACCTCTCAGCCTCTGAGGCCTTCCTGTGGGATTCGGAGTAAATAATCTGGGGAAACATCTGAGTGCTTGAGAGCAGAGGCTCTGGAATCAGACTGCCCATACTAAAGCCCCGCCTGCAGTACTGATGATACATGACCGTGGCAAGTTATTGAATAGTTAACCTCGGTTAAGTATAAGGACATCAGTATTAATGACATCAGGACAGAAGCAATGCCTGCCTCATACTTATGGGGAGGATTAAATGAGTAATCGAGGGAAAACCTGTAGGGCCCTGCTGGCCCCAGGAAGTAGTACTCCACAGCTGACAAGGATGGTTGCAACTATAGTATCACTGCAGTTTCTCTGTCAGATCACGCAGACCCCATCCCTTAGGGGTTTTTGTAAAGATCAAAGTCAAGTTAAAAGCACTCTCACAAATTGGTAAAAGCCCCATGAGGTATGAATGTTACTCTCCCAAGTGCAAATAATTATCGGTCACTCATGCAAAATGTTAAAACACGGAAACGTGATTTTTCTTTGCTATGCCTTTTCCTCAGAGCCCACCGAGTCTGCTCTTTGGTTTTGCTGATTTCATTCTAAGAGTTAGAAGAGTTAGTTGACTCACTAATCAACATCTTAGACTTACAGAAAGAAAACGATCAGAGACGTCTAGAGGGTTTTTCTTTGCATACTCTGTAAGACAAGGAAAGAGGTGAGGGAGGAAAAGCTGCCAGCAGAACAGAAAAGGGAAAAGGGGCCGTTTTTCCGATAGGTTGACGATATGGGCTTTTTGTCTCCTCTCTTTTCCAGCCTGGTGGCAATTCCAGTGTACGTTAAACATAACATCAGCTTCCGGGACAGTAGCTCACTCGGCCGCTTTGAAATAACGGTGGGGCCTAAGCAGACCATGGGGAAGACCATAGAGGGGGTGACCGTCACCAGCCAGATGCCCAGAGGCGTCCTGAACATGAGCCTCACGCCGTCGCAGGGGACACACACTTTTGACCCAGTCACCAAGGTAGGAGAATATGTAGGAGGTTCGAGTTGCCCGTGTTCGAAATAGCAGGAGCTCTGCAGCAGCCCCTTTCTGTCTTGTAGAAAGGTGAGCTTGGCCAAAGGGACGTGGTTGAGGATACGAGATAATTCACAGGAACAAGTAGCCTTGTCTTCTGGGAAACCCCCAGGAGGTCATAGGAACACGGTGGGCTCAGGCGTCTCAGGTGCAGTTTCCACCATAACTTCCTTTTTTTCTCTCTTTGGAGATGCTATCTTGGGACGTAGGAAAAATAAATCCCCAGAAGCTCCCAAGTTTGAAGGGAACCATGAGTCTCCAGGCCGGAGCTTCCAAACCGGATGAGAACCCCACGATCAACCTGCAGTTTAAGATCCAGCAGCTGGCCATTTCTGGTGAGTGACGCCCAGCTCAGGGTGGGGGGAAGGCGGGGGCCCCAGGCGGCGATGTCACAAAGCCCCCCCGGCCGCTCCCTGTCCGCAGAGTTGGGTTTCGTTAGCTGATATGTGTCTTCAGTCAGATCTTTCCCAGCCCATTCCTGGAGGAAGTCTGTGACCCTCCGTCAGTATTGGGGATGGAAGTGCTCATGAGCCGTTGTTGAGTCACCCTGGGGGCACTGGCTGGGGCATCCCAGGGTCTTCAGTACGGGGATGTACCTGCATTCTCAGCTGGTGAGTGAAAAGAATTCCCTCCTTTCCCCTAATTTCAGAAGATTTCATGTGTGCTGTGATCGTGTGGAACGCTCAGCTGACCTGAGTTATCAACTATAGTTCACACCCCACCACCCAGGGTGATATCAAGACTTGTTACCTCTCTGCAGGTGTCTACTATGTGCCAGGCACTAATTTAAGCTCTTTTCATCTATTTTCTTATTTAATCCTTAGAATGACCCTTTCAGATGGATAGGAGGTGACTTCACCTTTACATGAAGTTCTTGTTTTCTTTACCAGTGGACCACATCTACTTTAAGTGATTAGAATTCATTTAAACGATAAGCTCTTTTCATCTTAAAATGCTTAATAAACTTTAAAGCTCTGAATAGTATAAAATGTTCTTTTCTTAGTCCAGTGAGAATATTTAAGAAGCACTGAAGAATTAATTCATCACTTGTCATCATTAGTTTATTCATTCAGTTATACCTTTATTTGATTATGAATTTCTTAATTCTGTTATTATGAATTCATATGTTCAACGCCATAAGTTTGAGAAAAATCTGGAATGGTCTTATTTTTCCTTACCCTCATTTCAGCCCGCATATAACTTTCTGCCCTTTCCACCACAGGGACAGATCTCATTGGCTGGCTTTTTATTGGAGCAGGTTTTTATTTTCAGCCTATGTTCCCGGGGTGAAGAATCTGTCGGCTGTGTTGAAGTGACATAATTCAGTGTAGGTTCCCAGGTAGCAGAATGGTAACGAATAGGCCTGCAATACAGGAGATGCAGGAGACTCGGGCTCGATCCCTGGGTTGGAAAGATCTCTTGGAGAAGGAGATGGAAACCCACTCCAGTATGCTTGCCTGGAGAATCCCGTGAGAGAGGAGCCTGATGGGCTATGGTCCAGAGGATCCATAGCATCCCAAAGAGCAGGACGCAGCTGAGCGACTGAACACACACATTTTCCGGTTCTCGGTTACAGCTTTCTCCGGGCCTCGGAACTCTTTGAGTTGACATGAATTAACCAGTTATGCTACCTGCTTCTTTGGAATAATGCTTACCTTCCTTCCTTGCAGGCCTCAAAGTGAATCGTCTGGATATGTATGGAGAGAAGTACAAACCCTTCAAGGGCATAAAGTACATGACCAAAGCTGGGAAGTTCCAAGTTCGAACCTGAAGCCAGAATCTCGCAAAGCGGATGGTCACGAACAGTTTTTCATTTCTTAACCTGTCTAGAAGTAAAACCCATCAGCCTGTCTCGTAGGTCCGTGCCCCTTCTGGACCCACAGGCTCCCGTTTTCCTTAGCCGTCAGTGCCGTGGAGTGAATCCAGGGAGACAGGGTCGCCGGGGGCCGGGGCAGGACCCACCCACCAGCATCTCCAACCCAGTTCTCAGAGCAGAGGCGTGGGTCGCAGCAGGAGATACCTGACCGCTGTTGAACTGCTTGTAACTTTGTAACCTGGTTACCGCAGGAAAAAGACCAGCGTTTGTTACTCCTTTGGCTATAATTTTCTTCAGCCAAGGGAAGACTTCTTTGTTTTTGTTTTTTTAACCCCGGGGAAAAAAGAATTAGAGCACGCACTTGGAAGGAAACGAATGTTAGTGGAGTAAGGTTTCTTGGAAGGCATGGAGTGTGTGCACCCCCATTAGAGTTAAGAGAGAGGGACACCCATCTCCACCCCCAGGAAGGGCTGGGAGGAACGGAGTGGAGTGAGTTTCCTTCTGAGCCCTCTGTATACAAGCATAACGATCTGTACTTCTAGAAGCAAACTGGAAGCTTCTTAAATTGGAGCCCCCTGCTGACACGGAAGCCCCAGTGGGATGAGACTTTTCCCTCAGAGGCTGGGACTCCGCTCCCACCAGCTTGCAGAGCCTGAGGGCTGTCTGCCCGCAGCACCGGCCGCCTTCTCCGGGGAGAGGGTGCCCTGCCCGCTCCCTGGGGGGCGGTGGTCTCAAATACCTCTTTCCTTGACTCCCCCCCAGTTGCCGCTCCCTGAGGAGAGTTCCAGAGAAGCCAGCCCCATCGGCCCCAGGGCGGCAGGCTGTGTGGGCCGCCCCTGAGGCCCCTCGGCTCCTTCTCCGTGTCCATCGGGGGGCTCCCTGGGGGCTGGAGCCTGACCCTCCGACGGCTCTCTTTCCTGCAGTCACTCTCAGCCAGACGCTGACAGGAGCAGCCAGTCCTGGGGGCCATCCAGTAACGACATTTCCTCAGAGTCTCTTGTGTACTCCCACTGTATAATCTATTTATTAGCAACATATATCGACCAGTCCATGTTTAAGACCCCGCCCCCAGATCCCTTCAGTCGTTGCATAAAACCAGTGTTGTAGGAAGATGGGTCCCGTTGAGCGTGTGCGGCCCAGTTCAGGAAACACAGCAGCTGAAGGTGGTCTGCAGGCCTCCGCAGCGGGAAGCTTTCCATTCAGCTCAGTGTGCCCCTCACCCATTCCAATATTTATAGATCAGACAGGTATTTTTAAATTATAGTTTATGATGCGATATTGTGCTCTGCCTCTGTGCATGGAGAGAAATGAAGACCTTGTGCTCTCCAAACCCTACAATTTTTCTCTAACGCCCTGTTCCCAAGTACTTAGGTAGTGTGTTTTTGGTTTTTTTTCTATAGTTTTCTCTTCCTACTTCCTGGACTTGTTTTTTTTGCTGCAGAATAATGCTGCTTTGTGGTTTTGCTCCGGGGTCTGTTGTGCTGTGTCTCATAGCCCATCACTCCACAATTTGTCCTGGATCCAAGATCCCATTCCTAGAATAACAGAACTACTACTCCTGAGGGCTCTGGAGGATCTCAGGGTTTCCTCAGTCACAGGAGACAACCCATCTTGGTCCCTGAATACCCTTAGGTTTATAAGTCTAGCTGTTTTATTCCCTCCAGGGCAGTTCATCCTAATCTCAAGGGAAGAATTTAAGAGAAATAAGGCACTGGGGCTGCGGGGCCCGCAGGCCATAGCTGGGGAGCCCGCCCGAGCTGCAGACCCTTGGACACCCTCTCACCCCGGTGGTGTGTTAGCATAGGTGGTACCGGGTGCCCCCAGCAAGCCACTTGGTTCCGCGTGTGTTTAACGTGCAGAAGCATCTTCGCTGTTTAACTCTTAATAAAGTTGAGTGTTGCCAGTCCTTCATGTCCTGCGTGTCTTGTTACTAGAACCGTGGGCGATGTTCTGCACCACGCCCAGCGGAAGCAGGAAGACAGGAATTCAGGGGCTCTCACTGCATGCGCACTTTCCAACCAGCAGACCCGAAGCTGTATATATGGTTTGGGTATGTCATCTTGCAGGTCGTGAGAACAAAGGTCCAGATCAATCAAAGTACATTTCCCGGGGTACAAAAGACAAAACCACTGAAGCTGCTGGTGTCTCTTCTAGCACTTTCCCTGTCCTGGCCTCTTGTGCTGCTTAGGTTGATTAATTCAGATGTGAAGCTGGGTGCAGGGGTCCTGGTTATCCTAATTGCAGTGAAGACTTCCCGGAGTCTCCTGGGATGTGGAGACGAGGGTCCTGCTCCCGTATCTGTCCTGTCTCTCCTGGCCGGGGGAGACTAAGATGAGGAGTTCTCTCTGCCTTCCGATCCCAACTGTTGTCAAATGTGTATTGCCACCCCGTCCTATCTGTTTCAGCAACTCATCTCTCTGCCTTGGGTCTGGTGGTTTCCTTAGCCTCATGGTGTGACCAGGCACGGTTTATAACACTTGTACTTTCCTCTGTGGCCAGTAGGTGGTGACTCAGTGCCAGCAATGACATTAATATTTTTTTTAATTGTTAGAAAAAAAAATTTTTTGAAGGAAATTGAAACTCTTAAATTTTGCCTTAAGATCCCAAGGTTGTGAGTCTTTGACTTTGGAGGTTAGATGTGGAACCAAAGTGTACGATCCTCTTTCGACAACCTGACCTAAGATGGGAGCTCCAGGGGAATGCTCATTTCAGTCATCTGAGTTCTATAGGTCTTTACCCATTAAAGCTGTTTGCACAATTATATGAGGATCTTTTTTGCTCTCTGGGTTTCTATTGCCGTCTGTTTTATTAGCCAGCCAGAGATAGTAAAGCAGGGCTGCTTATTTCCCCTTAGCGCCCTCTCCTTCCCCCGACACGCCCAGACATTTTATCCCGACCCTCCCAACCCACACCGGGTAGTGACGTCTTGTGCTCTGAGTGCGTTTCAGCCTCATCCGCCTGCAAGTGCGGGGCTGGGGGCCCTGCCTGGAGCTCTGTCCGTGGCCTCTGCTGAGCACCTGTCTCCAAGCAGCCTGTGGTTTCCAGGGCTTCACTCTGAGGAATGTGATGGGGGCCTTTTAACTGCATTTCCATCAAAGGAGCCTTCCGCAGCTTCACTTCATTTCAATAACAACTGTCAGGAGAAAAGCTCGTTCTGCAACGGGGGAGGGGATGAAACGAGCAGAACTCCAACCAGAGCTGCAGTTACAGAAGTCTTCCTTGCCACTGTCTTCAAGCTGTCCTCCCCCCAGAGGGCTAAGATGCACAAAACCTGCCCCTTTCACAGGCTCAAGTCAGGAAGTCTGCGACTTACATTTTCGTGATCAGAGTTGATTGAACTGGTCCCGGGACCGAGCATTGTCAGAGAAATCCGTGCCGCCTCCCCACCACTACCCCACAGCCCACCGCCCACCACTGGAATCAAGCTTCTGGGCTTTAGATTCTCTTTCTTTTGTGAGTTGAAACTCTTCTTTTAAGAACTTCTAAGCTGAGCAGTTCTGACCGCCTCTCTAGGGAGAGGGAGGAGAGACCTACGACCATGTTTGCTCCAAGGAACTGTCAGCACGTAACCCAACAACAAGCCTTGCATCAGGTTTATCCTTAGATCCGGGGTGTCAGTGATAAGAAACTGTCAGGCAGCAACCAGGGCTATGAGTTACATCTCAGGAGCAGTAAGAGAGTCTAAGAGAAGCGGAAAGCAGCGTTGCTTAAGTAACATACTTGTGTGGACTGGTTTGGGAGTGGTCCTTTAAAAAAAAATGTCTTTATTGGAATATAGTTGATTTACAATGTTGTGTTAGTTCCAGGTATACAGCAAAGTGAATCAGTTTTATATTTAACATATAGTCACTCTTTATTTTTTTAGAGTCTTTTCCCATGTAGGTCAGAGTTTTGAGTCGAGTTCCCTGTACTATTCAGCAGGTTCTTATTCGTTATCTGTTTTGCATATAGTGGTGTGTATATGTCAGTCCCGATCTGTGTCATCATCTTCTTGACTCTCATTCCTCTTTTACCTTGGAGTCCTGTACGGGGTGTCTTGCCACCTACTCCCCTTCCCGTGAATATCTTCCCTGAGCCTCGCTTGGGCCATTGGCTCCCCTAACCCCAAGTGTCTGCGGCTCCCTGCTGCCAAGAGAAATAAGTCCAAAGTTCAGTTTAGCATTCAAAGTGCTGTCATTAATTCCAACCTATGTTCCTCTTCATGAGGAGCTTCACTTTGGACAAAATATAATTCAGTTCCTCCCCACACTCCCTGCCTTTCTTGCCCTCCAGACCTTTAGATTTTCATGCAGTGGTAGCTCCTCGCCTCAGGAACTACAGTCAATATCCTGTAATAAACCATCATGGAAAAGAATACGAACAAGAATGTATATGTGTGTATAACCGAATCACTTTGCTGTGCAGTAGAAATTAACACAACTCTGTAAATCAACTATTCTTCAATAAAATTTTAAGAAAAATTAAAAGAATGCCTTTCTCATTCCTCTCCACCAGCCCAAATCTTGCTCAGTTTTTGAAAAGCCTACCCAATTCTATTTTTTCCTTAAGTTTCTCTCTTTTTCGGTCTTCGGTACAGCACATGAGATCTTCATGGCTGCACGCAGCACATGAGATCTTCATTGGCATGTGGGATCTAGTTCCCTGGCCAGGGATCGAAACCAGGCCCCCTGCATTTGGAGCACAGAGTCTTAAACCACTGGACCACCAGGGAAGTTCCTAAGTTTCTTCAATCCTTCCTGAACTGAATTTCAGCAAAACTTCCTGTCACCATTTGTGCCTTGTTATTTCTCTGAATCCCCACTTCCCTGTCAAACCAAGAGTTTCTTTCTTTCCTTTTACTTTTTACAGCACCTGGCACAGCACCTATTCTGAATGTGGGTGTGCATGCTAAGTCGCTTCAGTCGTGTCCGACTCTTTGTGATCTTACTGACTGTAGCCCACCAGGCTCCTCTGTCCATGGGATTTTCTAGGCAAGAATACTGAAGGGGATTGCCCTTTCCTACTCCAAGGGATCTTCCCAGCCAAGAGATCAAACTCTCCTCTCATGTCTCCTGCATTGGCAGGTGGGTTTGTAAGACCTCGCGGCCTTTTCTCAGAATCTGTCGCTCCAAAGACCACAGTGACTCGAATTCGATGCAATCAGCAAGAGGATTTATTAGGCCGGCGCGCTGGGGTTCAGTCTCCACTCAAGGAGATGAACCCCGAACATCAATTGTGAGGAACTTTTATACCGAAAAAAT
Organism: Aepyceros melampus; assembly: GCA_006408695.1. Lineage (NCBI taxonomy): Eukaryota > Metazoa > Chordata > Mammalia > Artiodactyla > Bovidae > Aepyceros > Aepyceros melampus. Next base: position 350,611 of record SJXQ01003880.1, on the reverse strand, counting down.
CACAGGCAGGTGTGGGAGGGGTCAGGGTATTGGGAACAATGTGGTAGGGGGCCATAGGCAGGTGTAGGTGGGGTGAGGACATTTGATTGGTGGGATAGGTCTGCAGATAATTAAGTCGAAACAGTTGACTGACCACTCTGCAGCGCATGGCCAGTTCTTAGAGAAACAATTACCTAGGAAAAATCTGATCGTAAATACATTTCCTTGGGAGGGGGTCTCTTCTACAAGGTCAGGAAACTAGGTTATAAGTCATCAGTTAAGAATTAATAGAATGGGGCTTTGTTAAGGACCAGGAGGCTCTGAGTCACCAGATAAGGAGTAAGTTATCTCCTGTGAGGCATGGCCTGCCTCCGGGTTTCAACATTAAAGGGACTTAAAATTTCAACCTAGGTTCCTCAGGTTCTTTGCCACTAGCACCACCCAGGAAGCCAATGAAAGGAAATATTCCCAATGATTCAAAGAATGTGGACGCGAGTAAGGAATAAAAGCTGTGAAGGTACTGTGTGTAACAGAAAGATTCCACTCTGATTGGGGAAAATATGTGAAAAATATATCAGAATTTATTATTCCAGTACGGTATCATACAGGTAGTGGCAACAGAGTACAAACAAAAATGAACTGATATAAATATGCGAGAGCCTAGTTTATCAGTTATTAAAATGATACGTGTCTCCTGGTTCTATCATGAAACCTATAAAGGAAAAGAATTACAGTGTACACAACAGGATTCCCTCCAAGAGCTGCAACAAGGAAAGCCCAACGCTTGACTTAAGGGCTGGAATCAAGGAACATGATCTGGCCAGCCAGCCCATCCCTTGGTAGGAGGTTCCTGCTGGGCTTCCTTGGGACTATAAATAGACATTCTATTTCTAGTAGAATACGTCTAACCCTTCTTTCCCGAAGGCTCGAGTTATCTTTGCCCACTGAGACATGCTTTCGTCTTTGTGGTCCCTTTCCAAAGACGCTCGTGTGCATAGAGAAGGAAGCAGGCTTCCACCCTGGGGAGTGGTTTTCCACGAGGGACTGGCGTTTATCCATCTTCCCGTCTGACAGTACAGTTCAGCCCTTAAGCCCTGAAAACTTCCAGAATGGAAAAGTACCTGTGAAACTACATCCTCCCCCCACTTCCTCTGTGTGAAGGAGCCCCTGCCGTGGTGAGTCTTCAGAGGTGGGAGAAGCGGGGTCTCTGTGATGTAGGGAAAACAGGGTGTCCCTGATCATGGTCGCATGTTGTCTCGAATCCAGTCCAGGTAGTTAGTCACCTTGGTGTACACGCCCGGGATGTCCTTCTGCCCGCAGCCCAGGCCCCAGCTGATGATGCCGACCAAGGTCATGTGGTTGTCCTTCATACACACCAGGGGGCCGCCCGAGTCACCCTGCAGAAGGGAGAAGTCAGCTGTGTGCAAAAATGCAGACTCTTTGGGGGGACGTTAGGGTGAATGTTTGTAGCGCTGATCTGTATTCTATATACCGCTGATGTGTGTCACTAATATGTATCCTTCAACGTGCTCAGTTTCAGGGAGGGAAATTTTTCCTCCCCAATCTTGGACCATGAGAGAATTAGGTTGTAGTTTTGTTGTAAAGTGGACTTGAGCTCAGACATTGCTGCCAAGTGCTCAGTCATGACTGACTCTTTGCAATCCCATGGACTGTAGCCCTCCAGGCTCCTCTGTCCATGGGCTTTTTCCAGGCAAGAATACTGGAGTGGGTTACCATTTCTTTCTCCAAGGGACCTTCCCAAGCCAGGGATCGAGCCCAGGTCTCTTGTGTCTGCTGCACTGGCAGGCAAATTCTTTACCATTAGCGATACCTGGTCCCCACTGGGTGGTAAAGCCGCCACTGGCTGTGCGGCCCTAGGCAACAGGACTTCAGTATTCTTGCCTGAATGATACTAAATAACAATAATCTAAAACAGAAATCAGAGTACTTCCCTTATGAGGTTATGGGAATTAACTGGGAGAAAGCTCGAAAACTCCTGAGAACAATGTAGGGCATTTAGGAGAACTCTTGGCAATTGTTAGCTGTTATTGTCCTATTGAATTGAAATGACTTGTTTTTAACTTGGCGCTAGCTGATAGATGACGGTTTCACTTTGCACACAACCTTTTATGACTGTCGAGCTAGGTGGTGGAGGTGTCTGAGAAAACTTTTTAGAGACCAAAAGCTGTCACGGAGGCAAGAGGGGGAGATGTGGGTGTGATGCCCGCATCAGAACTGGGCCCACGGTCCTCGGTGGGAGTGCCCAGCCCCACTGCCTCCAGCCACGGCCCCGGCCCCCAGCCTCAGTGAGAGCCTGGAGCACAATGGACATGCAAACAGCCCGGCGTTGAGGGTTCCTTTGCTCCATGAGGTCCCACCTTACGCTAGTGTGCGTCTCACACTCAGAGTTATCATGAAGTACGAGTACGTACCAGCTCTGACGGGGATGCCGACCCAGAGACCCTGTAATGGTGTGCTTTACCAGGGGGAAGCCTCATCAGAGGGCTGAATGCGAGTTCCTAAAATTTCTTTCTCACAGATCATCTCTCTCCTATTTCCAGGAAGCTGCCGTTCCTCCCACGCCACCCAAGAGACCCCGATTCCCCAGCACCCACAGAAACCAAAGCTGTCTTAACTTGTGTGGCTTTATCCATCAATTTGATAGTTGTTTAATTGCCTGGGCTTACAGGAAATCCTGTACCAGGCGGGGGTTCCGGTGCAGACATTGGGGAAATTTACTGCCGTTTAGATGTCTTCAGTTTGGGTGACTTTGATCTTGGCTCCAGTTGCTTTATTCTCTGAGGCTCTCATCTAGATCCCATCCCCCCGCCCCAGATGAATCACTGCTTTCTGGCTATAACTTTTTTTTCTCGGTTAAGAACCAGTTGGCTGAGGAACACTTTTGCCCTTGGATGGGGGAGGCTCAGGGAGGAGAGCCGCCCGCGCTCACCTGGCAGGCATCATGCAGGTTTGTGTGGTCCCCGCCGCTCCGTGTGTCTCCAGCACACAGCATGTGTTGGTGACGGTCCTGTTAAACAAGTGCTGGGAGGTGCAGCGGCTAGATGGGTACAACCTGACGTGAGCCTCCTTCAGCCGCTCAGAAAAGAAAAGAGAAGCTGAAAGAGAGCAGGGAAGACACCTTGTGGCTTTAGGGAGTTATTCAGAAACCTTTTGGAAGGAGAAAGCTGAACTTTGTGATGATAGCTAACACTGAGTAATCTTTTACATGTATTAAGTTGAATCCTACGAAATTGCCAATATATTACCCTTTTGACCTACAGAAATGGCAGTTTCATAGAGTTTCACCCAAGGTTTCTCAAGAGCAGCACAAATGACATTTGGGGCCAGACATCAGTTTTTGCAGGGGCTGCACTGTGCACTGCAGATGTCTGCCGGCATCCCTGGCTTTTGTGTGCATGCCTGCCTAGTCCCTCAGTCATGTCTGGCTCTTTGCGACCCCATGGACTGTAGCCACCAGGCTCCTCTGTCCATGGGATTCTCCAGGCAAGAATACTGGAGTGGGTTGCCATGCCCTTCTCCAGGGGATCTTCCCGACCCAGGGATCAAACCAGGGTCTTCTGCAATGCAGGCGGATTCTTTACGACCTGAGCCACCAGGAAGCTCCACTGGCTTCTCCTCACTAAATGTGGGTATAAACCTCCATCCTGAGTCGTCACAATAACTGACATTGCCACATGTTGCCTAGTGGGCAAGAGCCCCCTAGCTGAGAATCACTGGTTTAACCTAATATCTCATTTAAGCCTCATACAATCTATTCATTTCTTTCCAATGAGGAAACTGAGGCTTGGAGCAACATGAAATGAAAAATCCACGCCTGGATCACAGGGTTCACGGTGCAGGGTGAGGGCTACTGGGTGGCAGGCGGAGTCTGGGAACCGCACCCTTAACTAAGCTCACTCCTTGTCTTATTGAAACCTCCTTGAAATCTTCAGCCCTTAAAGCTCTCCTGCCTCTCAGCTCTCTCTCTTGACCGACCGGGCCATCGGCTGGGAAGGTGGATGGCGGGGCTTCACTTA
>SJXQ01003880.1:272602-335080 GCA_006408695.1 Aepyceros melampus | reverse complement strand
AGAGGGGGGGGGGGGCCCCGGGGGCGGGGGGGGGGGGCCGGTAGGGGGAGGGGCGCACTTAGGGCTGAGGGTAAAGGATCCAACAGCTGCAGCACCTCAGACCCTGTTGCAGCTGAAGACTCAGCAGAAGGGGCATTTTTGTCTCCTGCTCTGGGACAGTCGGAGCCTGTCTCTCTTCTGTCAGTCCTTATCTGCCTCTGCTACTTCTGGCCTTGCGAGGCCTGGAGCTGACCCAGTGCCAAAGAGCCTCATGCAAACCACGTGACGTTCCATCCTTGCTGCACAGAAGCAATGGGAACAGCTGGACGGGCCGAGCAGGGCGAGAGGATGACAAAGAAATGAGTCATCCTGCCTACAGTCAGCGCCTTCCCGAGACAAGGGAGCGAGACAAGGAGGCAAAGCGAGTCCTGGTGTTGCTTTTGTGGGGAGGAGGTGCAGAGGTCTGGGGGCAGCGTCTGGACAAAGAGCTAGTGACCCCAGAAATTCAGGAAGCACTCAGGACCCTGGGGAGTTGCAGACCTCAACCCTAGACCACAAGCGCTCACCAAAGGGAGAGGCGCCCCGTGCCCATGTGAGACTGGTAGGAGGGGAGATTTGAGAAATAAAGCACAAGAAACCTCTTGCAGGCTCATTTTGTAAATCCAAAACTTATCATCTTTTTGGTGTGTTCCTTTTCTTTTACTGTATTTAATAGTTTCCCAGAATCAAAGAACTAAAAGAGCAAAGAAAGGACTTCCCTGGGGGTCCAGTGGTTAAGATTTTGCCTTGCAAAGCCAGAGGTACGAGTTCGATTCCTGGTCGGGGAACTAAGATCCCACATGCCTCGTAGCCAAAAAGCCAAAACATATTGTAACCAATTCAGTAAAGACCTTAAAAATGGTCCACATCCAAAAAAAAAAAGAGCAAGGAAGAAAAGGAGGGAGAGAGGAAAGACAAGAAAAAGAAAACCACAAGGATGGGGATGGCTGATTTTGTGGGACTAGAATCCCTGAGTCACCAGCAGCATTACTGTGGGGGTCGGGCATGTATGGAATGATTCTAAGACCGCTGGGGCCTTGGGACCCTGGGGACCAGCAGTCCACCTTGGGCACATAAAGTCAATTTTGGCATATTTGCAAATGGCTCCACGGACAGCCCTCTGGAGACACAGAGCTTGGCAAGTTGACAAAGAATCTGCAGGTTAGAAATATCAGGACACGTGGGGAGCAAAGCGTGGCCTGGATTCCCAGGCTGTGCCCGCGGGCATCCTTGCGGAAGACCAGCCTGCAATCTCTGCCTCCAGGGTGCCCCCTCCTCCCGGTCCTCCCCGCCTCCGCAGCCGTCTGCGTAGAAGCCACGCAGGGCCCTGCTTGGCTGCAGAGACAAAGTGACTCTGTTCTCTGGCCTCTGAACAGCAGTGAGTGATGACTGCTCTGGGGGAGAACAATGGTCTGGTCACCAGGGAGGAGGGCGGTCTCCAGGAGCCAAAGGTGCCTTTGTGGCTGGGAAACCGATCTCGCCAGCCAGAATCGCAGGACTCCTTTCTGCAGTGGTGGCAGGGGGAGTGCTGATTGATTGGCCCTGGAGTCTGGCTGGGGCGAGGCCATGGGAACCGCAGCAGGACAGCCGGGGGAAGGGCCTGGGGGGGCGGGGTGCAGTGGAGGGCTGTACGCAGGGTCTCTCACTGCCTGGCCCAAGACCCGTTCCCACCACCTGCTCCCGAAAGACCTGCCCTCAGGAAAAGCAGACACTTTCCTTCGCATATGGTTTGACTGTATCAAAAGGAATGTGCTGGCACTTCCCTGGGGGTCCAATGGTTATGATTCTGGGCTTCCCCTGCAGGGAGCATGGATTCGATCCCTGGTGGAGAAACTAAGATTCACACGCTGTTTGCCATGGCCAAATAATAATAATAATAATAATTTAATGTGCTGCCCTTCCAAAAAGCATCTTTGTTTTGAGACGTCTAAATCAGCTCCCAGGGATGCAAAACCAAATGGGCTAGACTCTCAAGGCTTCCTCCAGGGCTGGCGTCTTGTGATTTCTGCTGTTCTGAGTGTGCACGTGCTGTGCGATCTGTGAAACACTTACGCGTGGGGATGAGAGCTTTCAGTAAACGCTCAACCACATCCCATAACATGACCTACAGTAAAAATCCGGGACCAACCAATCAAATTCTATGCTTCTAGATACAAACAGTACATTTGCTGGGATGTTAAAGCTGCTTCTACTCTTGGCAGCAAAAACAAAGCAGAAACACTGAGCCAGCTGGAGGACCATGGAAATTACAAGGGAAAGATAAAGTTCAATTGATACGGCTATTGAATTTTTGCAAGCGTGCAAGGCTTGCTCACTTAATCTTTGGCAAAGAGGAGCCTTGGTTTGTTATTACTTCGCAAAGCCTCTCTCTCTGGAAATCTGAGTAAGAGAAAGTCAGTCTCCAAGAACACCAATACTCCAAAATGACTCACAGCTTTAAGATAAACATCGCCCTCCTACCCCCCAACCCAACCACTCTGCCCAGGACGGATGCCAGCAGATTAGAAAAGAGATGGTCAGAACTCCCTGAAACAGCAAAGGCCGTCACTGAGTCAGGACAAGAGATGTGGAGAGATGGGAAGAGGAGACAGGCCTTGGAAATTGGGGCTGAACTCCCGCAGAAAAGTGCACCTGTCCGCGCCAGCGTCAGAGCCCAGGGCCAGAGCCGTCAGCTCTATGGGTAACGGCTGTATTCCCATCTTCCTCCTACATGGGTCCTCCTTTTTATAGGGCTTCCCTGGTGTCTCAGATGGTAAAGAATCCACCTGCAATGTGGGAGACCCGGGTTTGATCCCTGGGTTGGGAAGATCCCCTGGAGAAGGAAATGGCAACCCACTCCAGTATTCTTGCCTGGAGAATTCCATGGACAGAGGAGCCTGGTGGGTTGTAGCTCTTTCCTTATTCCAAAGAGTCAGACACGACTGAGAGAATAACACTTGTTTTTAGAGTTTATGCTCTCAGGATAGAAACCATTTTCCAAAACTGCCATCACAGAAGCAATCCTTAGCTCTTCCCCAGAGACTGTAATACTAAGTGAAGTCAAAGACTGGTATCCTATGATATCACTCATATATGGAATCTAATTTTTAAATTATATAAATGAACTTATTTATAATATAGAAATGCACTCACAGATTTTGAAAGCCAACTTCTTTACCAAAAGGGACATGGGAGGTGGGGGGGAGTGTAAACTGGGAGCTTGGGATTAGCATATACCCACTACTATATATGAAATAGATAACTAATAAGCACCTATGGTACAGCATAGGGAACTCTACTCAATATTCTATATTAACCTATATGTGAAGAGAATCTGAAAAAGAATGAAGGTGTGTCTAACTGAACCACTATAACTACATTATAGTTATAACTACAACAAACACAATATTGCAAATCCACTCTATGCCAATTAAAAAACAATTTTAAAGGTTATTTCTTGTGTGCTAAAGTTTATTTTCTCTCTGAACAGAATTCTTTTACCTAAGGAACAAGAGAGGAGTCTTTCTTATCTAATTGGATCAGTTCCAATGAGGTAAATAGAATAAAACCCTCGCCTGGCACCTCCCACCCACTCCCACATCTCCACTTCATTACTCAGGATGGAATTCTCTGCAAAGCATCTTGAAAATATAGGTACATGTCTACATATGGGCTAAGCCATTTCAGTCGTGTCTGACTCTGCGACCCCGTGGACTGTAGCCCACCAGGCTCCTCTGCCCATGGATTTCTCCAGGCAAGATTACTGGAGTGGGTTGCCATGCTCTCCTCCAGGGGAATCTTCACGACTCAGGGATCTAACCCATGTCTCATGTTTCTTGCCTTGGCAGGTGGATTCTTTACCACTAGTGCCAGCTGGGAAGCCCCCATAGGCACGTGACCTGCGTCTAAGTTTCATACGACACTGACCTACTCAAAACAATCTATCCTGAGCATTGTCGTCACCGGATTCTCCACCCCTTGCCAGGTAACCCTGCTTATCTGGAGGGGCTCAGGGAGTACAGTTGTGGCTCTGGGGGAAAAAAGCCCATCTTGCCTCTTCCTCCAGTAAAAGCAAGAGAAACTTAGATCCTTGTGAGGAAAAGAAAAGGGGAGCTGGCAAAGCTCACCCTGTGAGTCAGGGCAAGGAGATAACGATCCCTGAGTCTGAATCTCAGCAAACCTTCAATCGCACGTTAATCTAAGAGAGAGTCTTCTTCTACAGTGAGGCGGTTTCTGGTGTTCCCTCCACGCCCTAAAGCAAACATTACCACGAGTAATGAAATACGCCATCACCCGGTAATTCTGCAGTCTCCTCTCCAGATTTCAACACACTTGAACCAGGAAAAGATGATCAGAGACGTTCATCATATCACCCTACACGGAATCTGTCCGCTTTTTACGTGACTCACGTGAAAGTGACGTGATAACATAGTTTTGAGAAATGCATCTGGATGAATGCCATTTACTCATCAAGTCCTGGAGTGCTGACGCTTGTCAGGCATCCACTAAATCATGTAAGTAATATTATCTCTTGCTTAATGGATGAGAGAACCGAACTTCAAAAAAAATGTAATGAACCTGCTCTCACGCAACACATCTAAAGGGAGGCGGCGGGCCTCAGGACAACCAGCTCTATAGAAAACCCCCCAGTCGCTCTTTCCACCACTCTTACTGGGTCCTGATGCTGGACTGTCGTGTTCTGAACGTGCTCGGAGTTGCTGATGGAGAGGGGTGGCAATCGGAATGCAAGGAGCATAGTCCCTCCAACCTCCTCTTACCAGCTCTGTGTGTGCCCGGTTTCCTAGCGGTCCGGTCCTTTGCACCGGCTGGACAGTGCTGGCAGTTAGGAGAGAAGCAGGTAAAGCCCCTTTGGACAGCTGACGTGCAGCACAGTTAACTGTACTTACTGCTAAGAGTGCCCTCAGAAGGAGGGCCAAAGTTTACAGCCTCTCCCTGGAAAACACGGACTGGAAAGGAAGCCAAGTTCTATGGGGTCATCATCAAGTTCAAGTGTTAATACCAAATCCCGCCGCCTAGACCATCCGAACATCTTGCGATGACCTGTACCCAGATTCCTGATGACTGAAACCAAGTTTCCTGCCCTTCGTCTGTACGCACAGATCAGTATTAACAGGAGCCTGTACTTCCCTGATCACAGGGTAGTGTCTTATCTTCTTTTCAATCTTTTTTTTTGTTTGTTTGCCTTTCCCAGGCCTATTTACGCCACACACGCCAGAGCTATTCAGGACTCTCAGAGGCAGCTGGGCTTCGCGGCCAAGGCAGCTGGAAGGTCAGGCCCTTGATGCTGATAAGGGCTGTCTGATGCGGACCACGCGTTTGTTTAAGAACCAGAGACGTGAGGCAAGAAAAAGGAGGAAACCAGAGCTTCTCAGAAAATAAACAAAGCCAAAACCCCCTCTTTCCCCCCAGCTCATGTGGCAGGCCTAGGCTCTTGCTGCCAAATAAAGCAAGTTCCTCTTTCCTGTCAACAGGACGACCTGTGAATAGCCAGCAAAGGCCAGAGGCTGGTGGGCTTTGTGTTCAGATTACTCCTAGTCGGTTGCTGGGTTTCGCTTCCTACCAAGCCTTCTCCCCACACCTTTAAGGAGCTGCCCCTGCAAAGATCTCTAACCAAAGGGCTTGGGGGCAATCCTCCTGGTATCCATCAGATCTCAGGCTCTCTGGTCTGCTCCTTCCTGAATTCATAGGCGACTTATTCTGTAGCACCACCAAGCAAGAGCGCCAACCATGCCCCAGGCACGAATCTGCGGTATAAAGACACAGAAGCTCCATCCTCAACATCTCAGAGCCTAGGACTTCCCTGGCAGCCCGGTGGATAAGAATCCACTTGCCAATGCAGGGGACGTGAGGTTTGGTCCCTGGTCCAGAAACTAAGATCCCACAAGCCCTGGAGCAACTAAGCACCTGCGGCACGACTACTGAGCCCGTGCTCTGGAGCCCATGAGCTGCAACTGCTGATGCCCGCGTGCCCTGGAGCCCGTGCTCCAAAACGAGAGAAGCCACCACAGTGAGAAACCCATGCCCTGCAACAGGGAGGAGCCCTTGCTCACCGCAACTAGAGAAAGCCCAAGTCAGGCAACCAAGACCCAGTGCAACCAAAAATAAAATAAATAAGTAAAATTATAAAAATCTCAAAGCCTCGGGAGGGGACAGACAAATAGCTAGCCAACCCCAGCTCAGTGTCACCAGCGCTGTGCTGTGCCGAGGTTGGGTAGGAGGTGGAGGTGAGCGGGCAGAGGAAGAAGGGGTCCTACCGGGATGTGAAGGAGGGGATGGAGCTCACTCCTGATGAAGTGGGGGTTGGTCGGCTTTCTGGAATGGATGCTATGCAGTCTGTTTATCAAACCAAAGGGGGAGCAAGCCAAGCTCTGGAGCGGTGTCACTGACAAAGCCCTAAAATGGGACCATTGTTTGGGGTCCCACAGCAGCTAGCAGCCAGAGCCCCTTAACTTTCAGCACAAATACCGTTCCTTGTGCAAAAAAGTGCGAGTCACACACCCCAGGCTCTCCCTTTGAGGAGGGCGCCCCTAGGAGGCCATCCCTGAAGGAAGTGTGGCTTGAGCCCAAGAGTTCTAAGGATGTAGGCGCCTCGGAGGAGAAGGTCATCTTGGATTCCCTAATGTCTAGCTGAAACTCCAATACTTTGGCCACCTGATGCGAAGAGCTGACTCATTTGAAAAGACCCTGATGCTGGGAAAGATTGAGGGCAGGAGGAGAAGGGGATGACAGAAGGTGAGATGGCTGGATGGCATCACCGACTCGATGGACATGGGTTTGGGTGGACTCCGGGAGTTGGTGATGGACATGGAGGCCTGGCGTGCTCTGGTTCAGGGGGTCGCAAAGAGTCGGACAAGACTAAGCAACTGAACTGAACTGAAGTTAAAGCAATGTTTATGGCCATGTAATAAGCAGAATAAGACTTCCCTGGTGGCTCAGACAGTAAAGCGTCTGCCTACAATGAGGGAGACTCGGGTTTGATCCCTGGGTCCAGAAGATCCCCTGGAGAAGAAAATGGCAACCCACTCCAGTATTCTTGCCTGGAGAATCCCATGGATGGAGGAGCCTAGCAGGCTGCAGTCCGTGGGGTTGAAAAGAGTTGGACACAATTCTTTTGTTTTGTGACTTCAAAAGAGCAACTTCACTTTTATTTTCAATAAGCAAAAAAGGAACTCAATGCCAAGGCTTCCCAGTATCTGAGTTTAGGCTGATACTGAAGTAGGCTTTCAGCGTCTCCAAGCGGAATCAGGTCTTAGAGGTCAAGTCCCAAACAAACCTCTCCAAGCTGCTGTGGAGCTCCGTGTGGACATCCTGTGCAGCTCAGCTGGACTTGTGGCCAAGACTCACCCTCCAGATCATGGCTGTTGGCATGGATGTTGTGGGCAGCTGCTAAAGACCCCCCAGTTGTACCAATTCCCCGGAAAGATCGGCCGCTATCATTTTCTGGAGAATCATGATCAAAACCAGAACTTGCTTGGCTTGTACCTTCAAAACTGTTTATAAAATGCCTGCTGTGGGCCCAGCACCCACTTCCTTTTCCCTTTGTCCTAAGTCTCAACTTTCAGGCGTCAAGCGTTCTATTCATCTATCCCTCTATGCCCTTCTATAGAAGTCTTTTTCGCAAGTGGGAAAGTGGAATATAAAATGCACAAGTATGACTAAGAAAGTGTGCTCTCCTTAATATGTAAATAGACGCTTAGGCGAATAGCAGGAGGCCATGTGCCTGGACTTGGGGGCTGGACTAGGGCAGATGGTTCAGAAGATTCTTCCTAGCTCGAACTTTCTGTGAGTCTGGCTCCTCCTCCCCTTTTAATCTGGCTCCACTGGAGACCCAGCCCTTGGTTTTGTGAGCTGGTTGGCTAGAATGAGTTTTACCGCCTGAAACTAGGGACACAGTTTTTCTCTGTGCAAAGAGAACAGGCCAAAGAAGGAACGAGCAGAGTATTCCGATCATTCGTTGTCCATTCTGGCCATCTTATCAGAATAAGGCGGAAAATCACTCATAGGAAATACGGATTTTATTCTGAGACTGCACATGCCCGGGAGTCACTGAAACTGAACACTTCAACTCAAGACATAAATGTTTCCTCCTCCCTCCCCCAGATGTTCAGTATTCACAGAAGCACATGGATTTTGAGTTTTGACTGGAACTAAGCCTACTATTGGGCTTCCCAGGTGGCGCTAGCGGTAAAGAACCTACCTGCCAATGCAGGAGACATAAGAGATGCTGGTTCGATCCCTGGGTGGGGAAGATCCCCTGGAGGAGGGCATGGCAATCCATCCCAGTATTGTTGCCTGGAGACTCCCATGGACAGAGAAGCCTGGTGGTCTACAGTCAGTGGGGTCCCAAAGAGCCAGACACGACTGCAGTGACTTAGCACACACAGCGAGCCTGCTATTTGTTCCATGAACCATGCTGTCCCCTCGGCCTCTGATCCAAGACAGCCTGCCCTCCCTCTGGATGCTTTGGAAGTTTAAAGCCACCTGTGCTCCTCTCAAACGACGGTCTAGCCCAAGGCCCCTCATGCTGCTATAAAACCCCAGGAGGGACCAGAAAACCCGGAGGTGAAGTAGAGACAGGCCCCACCTGGCAGGGACTTCCCAGATGGCCTGTGGTCCCGGCCACCCACTCACAAAATGCCTTTCATGGTGATGACGGCTTCACGTCACACCACCAGGAGTCTGGTTGGGTTGCTCTTTACAATCGTTTGAAATGTACTGATCACCAGCTCTGCTCACCAACACGCTAGGTCCCCAGGTCCCCGAGTCCTGCCCCCACAAGCAAAAACTAATCATGGGACCATTTCTGTTTCTCCGGAAGCAGGAACTGTCCCAGGCCAGTGCAGAAGCCACAGAGAGCAGCCTTGCTGGAAGAATCTGATCTGACGGTTTATGAAATAAACCGAGCGTCCACACAGAGCCTGGACCATTGGGGCGGAGAGCAAGCTCTCGCTTGCTCATGACAGGAGCCAGCGATTGCAGGCTGGCATCTCTGGGAACGTTTCAGGTGGGATGGAGCGCTTCCTATTTCAGTTAATTGCGCGTCTCTGCTGGAGCCAGGTCTGGCTTTGCTCTCACTAGGAAGCACTTAGCCGGCGGCTCCTCTGACGGTCATCTATTGATTCTGGAGCAGTCAGCGCCCAGATCTTGGGATGTCTTCTACCCCCAGGCAAGACTTGCTGGGAAGCCCTTCTGAGGAAACTCCACTTAGCGGCTGTATTTCAGAATTTCTTCATGGGCTTGCACACACATGCACACACACACACACACACACACACGTAATGTTTTCTCTGTCATGCACCAGCTGCGGGAGGCCACCACTGCCGTCCCCATCAGTCACCGCCACCACAGGGATTTGGGCTTGAGTGTGTCATCAGTTACCTGAGAGTGCCTTACTTCCCTCCCTCCCTCTCTGGGAGGTTAAGAAAATCAAGATAATAATAGTGAAAGCCTAGAAAGCCCAATACAGTTCCTGTAGAGAGCTTGGGGAAGAGAAGACTCTGCGCTATTTCCCTCTGTAATTGGAAAAGTCCTCAAAGAGCCCTCCCCTCGCATCCTGGGCAAAAAGCCAGAGGACAAAACCCGGCCTCGGAGGGAGACCGGAGGCTTTGCTTGACGGTTCCCCCTTCTTCTCACCCAGCACTTTCCACCCGGTGAATCCTCTGCGAGCAAGTCGCTCCCTGCCCAGCCCCGCCTCAGTTTCCCTGTGGGCTCACGCCCCGGGACCCTCTGGGCTCTGACCCCACCAGCCTGTCTCCCATCTCTTGCCCGTGAGTCATGAGCGGGACCCATTGTCTACTCAGAGCGGGGCTGGATCACCTTTTCACTTTCCCCTGTGCGAGCAGAGATTTCTGCTTCAGGAGACACATCCCTAGTGCCCTCTTGCCCTGACCGCCACTGCCCCGGCGAACGCTTCAGCCCATCCCTGTGGGATGCACGTTCAAAAAGTAACCTCCCTCCAGACATGGATTCTAGCGAACCCCACTTTTGGCCTGAGTGACGGAGTCAGCCCCCTTGGTGCCGACATTCCTTCAGTGGCTCAGAAAGACTTTTAAGAGAGAGAAGAGGAGCCGGGGACAGAGAGGCACTGAGTCCAACCTACCGTGCGCCCGAGCCTTCTCCCTCCTCCAGAGGCGTTGTCCTCGGCGCCAGGCTCTGCAGGACCTTGGCTGGCTCTCCCTGCAGGGCTCCGGCCTCCTTTAAATTTCAAGGCAGGGGGGTGGGGTCGCTGGCCACGGATGGGCGGGCTTCGCTGCGGCAGGAGGATGCCCAGTGGGCAGTGAGCCCCGCAGGAGCCAAGCTGGGGCGGGCCTCTTTTCATAAGGAGGGGGAGGAATTTCCCCCATGGAAGCAGCCCAGCCCATCCTGGCTCGGGGCCAGGCTGATTATTCATGGTCCTGATGTCATCAACGAATCACAGGAATTTGGGAGTTGAATGTTGGAGGGGAACCCGAAGAACCATCTTCCTTTCAAACCCTAGTCTCAGCCTCCTTAAAGGGACCCTGAAGATCCGTTAGCTCTAAGCCCCAGGGGGCGAAAGAGGCTTTTACAATTCTAAACAAAGACACACAGAGTGGATAGGGTTCTTCTGGAATCGCCAGCAGTCACTCTGCCCCTCTGGACACAGGAGATTGAACAGTGGGCCTGGCAGGCCAGCCGCCCTGCGGGCTGGAACACCTGGAGCTGGGGTGAGGACAGGTTAGCAGAGGTAGGCAGGCCCCACCTGCACACCTGCAGTGCCCCAGCCTGGAGTGAGCCACTCCTAGCTCCATCGCCCCAGGGGGGAATCATTTCACTTCTTCATAAAGTGAACCCTTGATTACTAAGGTCTTTTCAGCTCCAGAGATCGCTGGTTGGGCTGGGGGATACAGGCGGGGGGTGGGGCTGCCTATGCTAGAAACTCCATCCCTCCCCACCCACCCCGACACTGGGAAGTGTTTTAGTGTTCTGGAGTTTGCTCTTAATCATAAATGCTCCATAGGTAAAAGTAAGTAAAGTCACTCAGTCGTGTCCGACTCTTTGTGACCCCATGGACTGCAGCCCACCAGGCTCCTCAGTCCATGAGATTCTCCAAGAAAGAATACTGGAGTGGGTTGCCATTTCCTTCTCCAGGGGATCTTCCCGACCCAGGGATCGAACCCAGGCCTCCCAAATGCTCCATAGGACTTGGTAACCCCCTGCAGAGGACTCATAAGTCAGGGCCCAGGGCCGAGCCATGTAGGGAAAGGCAGATGCTTGAATCAGCTGTACTGGGCTTAAGGGATGTGACCTCAGTCAAGTTTTTCAATGATGCTGAACTTTCACGTCTGAGGTCACATATGGATTAGAGAGAGACAAAGCACACGAGATCCCTGGCACGTCACAGGGCGCAGTCGGTGGCATCTGTTATGTCGATGTCTAGTGGAGACCAGGCACCATGAAGGTGAGAGAGGAGGACCAGGAAGGGTGCTGGAGAGGATGCTGGGGGCTGGCTGAGGAGAGTGGGAGGGACGACCAGCCAGGTGTCCTGTATTCTAATCCTAAACATCTCGTGTTTATGAAGCGATGAGAGCTGATTCGGGATTTGGAAAATAATGCTAGCGGGGCCAAGGTCGAATCAGTTTTCTACATTTTAATCAAACCAACGGCCGTTACAGGAAAGGCAGTAGGGTACCAATCAGGCATATCCTGGTGCATTGGAGCCAGGCAGACCAGCATCAGACAAGCTACAGCAGGCCAGGGTGGTGGTGAGGGGAGCGCCTCGAGATAGTCTACTTTGCCAGAGTGAGGCTTGGAGGATTTGGGGTTTTTTTGGCATTTTGGTTCAGCAGGGCTAGGGGTGATAGTAACAGGACTTTAATTTGGGCTCCTGTAAAGGATGAACAATCACATAGGGACCGAAAGTCTGGGTACAGGCTCCGAAAGACTAGGCAGAGACGCTATGGGGAGCGGGGCGGGGGGGCAGGATGGGCCTAAACAGGAGGGTAGAGAGATCCTCCCCGACCCCACCCCAGCCCCCTTCCCCGTCAAGGTGCCTGCAATTCCATCTATAGGAATGTGATTCCTTGGTACATATATACAATGGGATATTGGCCATAAAAAAGAATGAAATAACATCATTTTCAGCAACATGGGTAGACCTAGAGATGGTCTTATTAAGTGAAATAAGTCAGACTGAGAAAGAAAAATAACCATATGATAACACTTATATGTGGAATCTTAAAAAAAATACAAATGAACTTATTTATAAAACAGAAATAGACTCACAGATCTTGAAAATAAACCTATGGTTACCAAGGGCAAAATGTGGTGAGGGATAGATACACACACTACTATATGTAAAACAGATAAAACAAGGACCTGTTGGGGACTTCTACTCAATATTCTATAATGACCTATATGGGAAAATAGGCTAGAAAAGAACAGGTATATGTATATGTATAAATCACTTTGCTGTATCCCTGAAACTAACACAACATTGTAAATCAGCTATGCACGCTTACTAAGTCACTTTAGTCATGTCCTACTCTTTGTTACCCTGCGGACTACAGCCCGCCAGGCTCCTCTGTCCTTGGGATTTCCCAGGCAAGAATACTAGAGCGGGTTGCCATGCCCTCCTCCAGGGGATCTTCCCCATCCAGGCCTCAAACCCGTTATCTCTTAGTCTCCTGCATTGGCAGGTGAGTTCTTTACCATTAGACCACCTGGGGGAAGCCCAAATACTCTAATATAAAATAAAAGTTTAAAAAGAGAAACATGATCCCTTAAGTTTTCAGGCCCCAGTTAAAATAATATTTGATCAGTTAAACTTCAAAGTGGTCTCTGGTGGGGAGGAGCTGTCTGCTGGACCCGGGGTTGGCCTGGTGTCTTGAGGCAAACTTAGCACCAGAGATTGAGAGGGGAGAGTTTTCTGGTCGCCCACAGGTGCCCCAAGCTTTGTGCCCCGAAACACATCCAGTGACTCATACCCATAAACACCCTGGTCCTAAGAAAGGGTCTTTGTGTTCCTACTCAGTATGAGCGTGCCTTTCTCTTTCCTGAATTCTGGGGAAGGCTGACAGTGAGGAGGTGGGAGTCGAGACTCCGCTCTGATGACAATGGGAGCCTTGATTTTTTAGTCACAAGATGACTGCAGGGAAAAAAAAAAGGGGGGGGAAATGAAAATTAATCTTAGTGAAATCACATCCTGGGAAAATTGTATCAAAGGTTTTTGCTTTCAAGGAAGAGAAATAAACCTCAGGCACAGATAACACGGAGACCAAGTGGGCTCAGGGAACAGGAAGGAAACATTCCTACAGAATTCCTACAAGGCTGTCCAGCTGATGCTGTTTCTGCAGCGGCCCCTCCCCTGCAAATCGTGAGTCACAAGCCTCGACCCCTTATCACCCAAGATGGGCTCGAGAACAGGGACTTCGCTGAGACCCCCATCAGCTGAGTAAGAAATGTCTGGAAACTCAAAGAAGAGAGAAATGAACAAGAGGCTTATGACAAGATGGCTTGGCACCAGAAAGCAGAAATGTTGTGTACGTTCTAAGAAGGTTTAATTCGGGTAGCCATCTGGTTTTTCAGGGGTGGGATAAAAATCACAGTGGATCTGACATGGTGTCCTTAGACATGCGCTCTCTATGCCTTCATCCAGACCATGGTCTCCCGCTGGCCTGCTATTCCGGCGACTTGCCAAACAGGACGGGCCCAGCGTCCAGGAAGTGCCCTGAAAAATGCTGCTCTTGTACAAATCATACACCAGGGTGTATTAGAGTGTTGTGACCTACTCTCACAACTTTTCTGTAAGTTGGAAATTATTTCAAAATAATACTGCATATTGCCAGACTAAATGTAAGATAATAATACAGGAAGAGACAGAGATATTGGTAAACTCCATTTTCTGCTTAATTTTTCTGTAAATAAAATTTTTCTAAAAATGTTGATTATTTCTAGCGATATTTACTTGAAAATTCAAAAGGTGGCCATTTCTGATACAGAATGGTACAACAATATTATATTTATATATGCATATTTGACAGATTGTGAACAATAAATTTTACCTCTAATGTTATTTTCTAAATTGATTTTAGATATGGCAAGATTATATCTTATTTAAAGAGACAGACCTAAGCTTGTTTTATAAGTTGATTTCAGTTGATGTGTAGTTATCTCTAACATTTGAATAGTTTTTTCAAATGACACCAAGAATCCCGGTTTTGGGGGCAGAGATTAACTGGTCTGTGAAACCAACCCACCACAATCTACTTATATACATGTCCCTCCTACCTAATCCGGCTTCCCTGGTGGCACAGTGGTTAAGAATCCCACCTGCCAGTGTAGGAGACCCGGGTTCCATCCCTGTATCAGGAAGATCCCCTGGAGAAGGAAATAGCAACCCACTCCAGTATTCTTGTCTCGAGAATTGGACAGAGGAGCCTGGTGGGCTATAGTCCATGGGGTAGCAAAGAATAGGACATGATAGAGTGACTGAGATGCATGCCTATCAGTCAGTGTCTATAAGGATTCTATCAGCATCTTGGGATTGGGTGTCTGTGGTCCATTAAGTTTAGGTACACGAGCCTCAGAAGTGGCCATTGGAGTCACTGTCGAGGTGATGCCGGGGTGGGATGAGGGAGGTGAGGCTGGGGGTGAGGGGTGACATAGTACTGTATCCAGAGTCACCCAACGTGGCGGCCTCATCAGAAGGATATACTTGAGTTGTTCCCGTTCAGTCTTTCTGGTCATTTCCCTTTTGTTTAAAATAACAACAGCAGTTATCACCAAATTAAGAGGCTATAGAACTACCCAAAGCTGACTGCTGGGGTCAAGTCCTGGCTGTGACAGTTGCTCACACAGCATCAAAGCCCGCCGCACCTCCCATGACTTCACCCAACACTGATGTGGGGCGAGGCTGTTCTGGGCAACCAGGTCACCGAGGGGGAACTGCATGTGTCCAGGGCGACCTGCCTGTGTCCAGGGCGACAGGATCACCAGTTTCCGCTGGACCTCCTCCAGGTGCAGCATCCCAGGCTCCCTGCCCACGGCCTCTTCCTGAGTGGAGCATTTTTGCCCGGTGAATCTCCTCTGGTGTGGCCTCCACAGCGCCTGTCTCCTCCACCCCAGGGAAGTGATGTATTTTCTAGGGGATGCGCTCTTAACTCATCCTGACTGACTGTGCATTTCTTTCCCCTCTGAGGGGTTTGCACCAATCCGAACAAATCTGACATCAGATTTTTTTCCAGCTCCTCTTTATCTGAGGGGCACAGGGTTTCCTGTTTGACTCTAGATGATGGCTTTAATCCCATCCCGAATGTCACTTGTCCTATCTCACTGTGTGGGCTCAGGAATGGCCCAGGCCACAGCTTTTATTATAAATGGAGGGAAGCTGCTGGAACACAGAGCACTGAACACCCTCTTGTTGACCTGAATAATCTGACCCGCCCTCCAAAGTGAAAGAAAGACCTTTGTGGGCACACACCCATCTACCTGCCACCACATCACGACAGCCACACGTCAAAGGCACAGATCCACCCATTCTCAAGGTCTTATTGATGTGTTTAGGATAGAGAGAAACTACTTTGGAAAGTGAAGAGGTAACCGGGTTATAATTGTCCATCAGCAACTGAACTGGGGCTTCCCAGGCGGCACTTCTCTCACAGCTCAGCTGATAAAGGATCTGCCTGTGATGCACGAGACCCTGGTTCTATTCCTGAGTCAGGAAGATGCCCTGGAGAAGGGATAGGCTACTCACTCCAGTATTCTTGGGCTTTTCCTGTGGCTAGCCAGTAAAGAATCTGCCCGCAATGCGGGAGCCCTGGATTCGATTCCTGGGTGGGGAAGATCCCTTGGAGAAGGGAAAGGCTCTAGTATTCTGGCCTGGAGAATTTCATGGACTGGATAGTCCATGGTGTCGCAAAGAGTCATTCATGACTGAGTGACTTTCACAGGTGGCACTAGTGGTAAAGAGTCCGCCAGCCAATGCAGGAGACATAAGAGATTCAGGAGTTCAGTCCCTGGGTTGGGAAGACCCCCTGGAGGAGGGCATAGCAGCCCACTCCAGTATTCTTGCTGGAGAATCCCAAGAACAGAGGACTCTGGCAGGCTACAGTCTACAGGATCTCAAAGAATCGGACATGACTGAAGCAACTTAGCAGACAAAAAGTATGAAATCATGCCCTTTGCAGCAACGTGAATGGATCTAGGGATTATCATACTAAGTGAAGGAAGTCAGACAGAGAAAGACAAATGACATGTTATCACTTAGATGTGAAATCTAAAATATGCCACAAATGACCTAATCTATGAAATATATAACAGAACCAGACCTAACAGAAGCAGAAGATAGTAAGAAGACGTGGTAAGAATACACAGAACTGTACGAAAAAGATTTTCACGACCCAGATAATCACAATGGGATGATCACTCACCTAGAGCCAGACATCCTGGAATGTGAAGTCAAGTGGGACTTAGGAAGCATCACTACAACCAAAGCTAGTGGAGGTGATGGAATTCCAATTGAGCTCTTCCAAATCCTAAAAGATGATGCTGTGAAAGTGCTGCACTCAATATGCCAGCAAATTTGGAAAACACAGCAGTGACCACAGGACTGGAAAAGGTCGGTTTTCATTCCAGTCTCTAAGGAAGGCGATGCCAAAAAATGCTCAAATTATCACACAATTGCACTCATTTCACACACTAGTAAAGTAATGCTCAAAATTCTCCAAGTCAAGCTTCAACAATACATGAACTGTGAATTCCAGATGTTCCAGCTGGTTTTAGAAAAGGCAGGGGAACCAGAGATCGATTGCCAACATCCATTCGATCATTGAAAAAGCAAGAGACTTCCAGAAAAACATCTATTTCTGCTTTATTGACTATGCCAAAGCCTTTGGCTGTGTGGACCACAATAAACTGTGGAAAATTCTGAAAGAGATGGGAATATCAGACCACCTGACCTGCCTCTTGAGAAATCTGTATGCAGATCAGGAAGCAACAGTTAGAACTGGACATGGAACAACAGACTGGTTCCAAATGGGAAAGGGAGTACGTCAAGGCTGTATATTGTCACCCTGCTTATTTAACTTATATGCAGAGTACATCATGAGAAACGCTGGGCTGGAGGAAGCACAAACTGGCATCAAGATTGCTGGGAGAAATATCAGTAACCTCAGGTATGCAGATGACACCACCCTTATGGCAGAAAGTGAAGAGGAAATAAAGACCCTCTTGATGAAAGTGAAAGAGGAGAGTGAAAAAGTTGACTTAAAGCTCAACTTTCAGAAAACTAAGATCTTGGCATCCAGCCTCATCACTTCATGGCAAACAGATAGGGAAACGGTGTCAGACTTTATTTTTGGAGGGCTCCAAAATCACTGCAGATGGTGATTGCAGCCATGAAATTAAAAGACGCTTACTCCTTGGAAGGAAAGTTATGACCAACCTAGATAGTGTATTGAAAAGCAGAGATATTACTTCGCCAACAAAGGTCTGTCTAGTCAAAGCTGTGGTTTTTCCTGTGGTCATGTATGGATGTGAGAGTTGGACTGTGAAGAAAGCTGAGCATCAAAGAATTGATGCTTTTGAACTGTGGTGTTGGAGAAGACTCTTGAGAGTCCCTTGGACTGCAAGGAGATCCAACCAGTCCATCCTAAAGATCAGTCCTGAGTGTTCATTGAAAGGACTGATGTTGAAGCTGAAACTCCAATATTTTGGCCACCTGATGTGAAGAACTGACTCATTGGAAAAGACCCTGATGCTTGGAAAGATTGAAGGCAGGAGAAGAAGGGGATGACAGAGGATTAGAAGGTTGGATGACATCAGTAACCAATGGACACAGGTTTGAGTAAACTCTGGGAGCTGGTGACGGACAGAGAGGCCTGGTGTGCTGCAGTCCGTGGGGTCACAAAGAGTCGGACACAACTGAGTGACTGAACTGAACTGAACTGAGGTGATGAAATATAAAGACTCATAGACACAGAGAACAGACTGGTGGTTGCCAAGAGGAAGGAGGTAGGGAAGGGATGGGTTGGGAGTTTGGGATTAGTAGATGCAAACTATTGTGTAGAGAATGGATAAACAAGAGGGTCCTAGTGTGCAGCCCAGGGAACTCTATTCAGTATCCTGTGATAAACCATCATGGAAAAGAACATAGAAAAAGTGTACAAATATGTATAACTGAATTGCTTTATTGTACAGCAGAAATTAACACACCACTGTGCATCAACTATATGTTTACAAAAAAATAAAAATATAAAAATTTTAATGGGAAATAATCAGGTTACAAAGCATTTTGATGCCAACTTTTAAACAACACTCTCCCCATAGGGTTCCCAGCAGAGAAGAGGTTATAAGCTGACGATCTGAGAGGTGACTGCTTTGAAATAATATTTGCAAGCAAGGGAGTCAGGGAACCCCTCTGGAGGAAGTGTTGAGGGGTCAGGTCCAAACATGGATTTAGAATAAAGAGTATTTCTAGCATATTCATGGGCATTGTGGTAAGAAGTCATTGGTCCCAGACTGGCAGAGGGCAAACGGGTCAGGGGTCGGGTGGGTGGTGCTGAAGGGCAGAGGCAATTCAAGAACCCTTGCTCCTTGAAGAGCAAGGGAGGCGGGGACCAGGGACAGTTCAGGGCAGCATGAGGCTGGGAGGGAAGACACTTTTCCTGCCCTTAACCTCGCTGGGGCATGAAAGGAGATCTGAGTCTGAAGGGTGAAGCTTCGCCTGCAGGGTGGTGCTGACCGTGTGGTCCCCACGGCACTGTCCAAGGCTGTGGTACCCAAGGATGCTGAGTTCTTGGAGAAGAGAGAGAGGGGAAGAGGGCTCAGTCAGGGCTCAAGCCAAATGCTCCAGGATGAGCCCGCCTTGCAGACACCACGTGATTATGTTAATAACTAATTTCATGCAGTGCGTGGTCTCTCGCAAAGCTCTTTCAGGTACACGCTCACTGCTGTTCACAAAGGTGGTCACTTACAAGACACAGACGATGTTGGACCCAATTCCCGGAGCAGCAGATAGAGGCCCAGAGAGGACTCGCCTGTGACCACAGAATTGCTCACCGTGCCGGAGGGAGCCCGTCGAGGTTCCCCAAAATAGAAGCTGGGCTCAGCCGAAACAGCATGGAGAAGAGGGTTCCAGTCACCTGTCAGCTAGCAAGCCAAGAGCCCACAGCAGCCGCTGGCAGGCAGCAACTGCAGGGAGGATTAAGTTTGTTGATGTTTTTGTCTGTCCTGCTCAAGCAGAACCCACATGGCATCAGAAGCCAACTGTCGCGGCGTGCTGGCACATTTGTGGTGGGCCACGTGGCCCCTGGAGCCAGTGTCTCTGGGCGTTCTCCGTGTCCTCAAGGCAGAGCCTCCTGGCGGGCCCATCACCCCAGAAAGTTCCTAAAATGTGTGTCCTATTTCCTCTGGCTCAGGTCCTGCTAGGATGGGAAGAGAAGACCCCGTCCCTGTATCCTGTGACATCCAGCCCCTCCTCTTGGGCATCTCAGCTCCTGGGAACCCCGCCCCTGGGGGTAGAGGGGGGAGGAGGGTGTGGGCATCAAAAAGCTGGGAGCTGCTGCACAGGCTGTGCCCTCCCCCTCGCCCCCACCCTGCTGGGCTTGGACGGGTCACTCTTTTTCCATCCCGAGAGATGCCAAAGGCGTGCCCTTGCCAGAGTCGTTACACTTGGCCCTGTGGACTGACCTCCCACTGTGCGGGAGTCCGCCTTTGGTGATGATGGTGGTGGGGATGGGCCCCCCAAGCGATGCTCTGCAGCTCAGGATGAGGGGTCAGGAAGTTGTGCTTCTGTTGTGGGGGTGGATGGGGGGTGGTAGTCCTGCCAGGGGAGTTCCCCCCGAGAGAGGTAACAGGAGGCAGGTGGGACGACGGGCATGTATCTGGACTATATCCCCCCACAGGCTCTCTGACTGCCTGTATTAGTGTGGATGCGGTCCAGAGGTCAGACTAACTAAGCCTGCTCATTCGTCCCCAGGCCAATTTTCTCATCCGCTATTTGGGAATGAAATCTAATCCTTCATAAAGGATAAGGATGGGAATGGAGGTGGGGGCAGGGCAGGGCTGCCTGTATATCTGCCTGGCAGCACAGCTCCTGGATCTTTCTCAGACTATCCTGGGGCCACCCAGCTGTGTGGGCAGGGTGCAGGAGGATGCTCCAGGGGGCGGAGGGTTGGAGAGACTAACCCGCACCATTTCTCTCCAGCACTCTGTGCGTCTTAAACAGGAAGTGGAGTCCAAGTGCCGAATTCCTACAAGTGATTCAAGGTAAAGCAATAAACAAAAAAATGCATCTGAAGTGGTCCTATCTGGCCAGGGCTGGACAGAAAGCTAAACACAACTGTTGATAGATGCACTCATGCACTGCTATGTCAAAGGGAGAGTGAGTTTTCGAGTCTAAACTTCCTGGGTTGCAACAGAGACGGTCTGAATTCCCAGGGAGGGTATAAACAGCCATGTCTTACATGGTGCTCCACAGGTAGGCCCTTGACACGTGCCTTAGGAGGGAGAGGCTGGAATCGTGCCCATTTTGCAGATGAGGAAACAGAGGCTCCGAGAGCTGAATGTCACATGACGGCTGCTGCTGCTGCTGCTAAGTTGCTTCAGTCGTGTCTGACTCTGTGCGACCCCGTAGTTGGCAACCCACCAGGCTCCCCCATCCCTGGGATTCTCCAGGCAAGAACACTGGAGTGGGTTGCCGTTTCTCCCTCCAATGCATGAAGGTGAAAAGGGAAAGTGAAGTCGCTTAGTCGAGTCCGACTCTTTGCGACCCCATGGACCATAGCCCACCAGGCTCCTCCGTCCATGGGATTTTCCAGGCAAGAGTGCTGGAGTGGGGTGCCATCGCCTTCTCCAGGTCACATAACTAGTAAATGACAAGCCAGCATGTAGTCAGCCTGACTCGAGTCCCTTGTGCAGCTACCCTGCAACTTAGCCCAGCAGAGACTCTTCCGCAAAGGGCATCGGGGAGGGGGCCTTGGGGCCTTGAGCTACCTGAAGCCCTGAGAGAAGGCAGAACTCGGCTGTGTGCTGGGGAGGTCCAGTCCCTGCTTGGACTTCCGGACAGAGGGGATTTTTTAACAAGGGAGCTGGTAAGCTGGCCTACTGGGCTACAGGCCCTGGTCTTTGCCTACCGTCTGTCCCCTTCTCTCTGAGTAATGAGGCCTCTAAGCTGGCACTCCCTGACTCCAGAGGACACAGACAAAACAGTTCTCATAGCCCGTCACCACAGAACCAGCCCGGGGACCAGCCCAGCCTGGGTCGTGGGCCTCTCACTGTGGCCTGGGGAGTGGGCTCCGTGAGCAAGGGAAGCAGAGAGGGTGCAGGAAGGTAGAAGTAGAGGGGGCAGGCCGCCTCGGGGAACTCACACCGCCTCCATCTCCCTGGGACCCTGGCATCACAGTCCCATGCACCAGAAGGGACTCCTGTATTCCCAAACCAAAGGGGGAACAAACCCGAGTTGCAGAGTTACAGAGCTGGAAGCAGTCCTGGATTCTGCTTGCCTTAGCCCACGCGCTGCACATTTGTGTCCCTGGACCAGCAGTGGCAGCACTGGGTCCCTATGGCTCCAGCACCCTGTCCAGGGCTCTCTCCAGGACACCACGAAATTCACCTTGCTGCTCCAAAGAAACGACTCAGACGAAGTGAAATATGACTGCACGGTGAAGGTGCTGCTCCTCTGGAGGAAAGCTCAGTTCTGACCCACCAGGGAAAGAGGAACAGACAGCCGCCAGAAGCTTCACATCTAAAACCACCACCAGTTCACGAGGCACTGATGTGGTCTCCGGGCTTCCCTCTGTACAGAATCTGATTGTGGACTCTCCTCGGATGGAGGCAGGTGCACATAGCGTCCGCCCAGCTTCCCCGCTGTCCACCTGTCCAGGGACCCTGTCTTGCAGTCCCAGGGTGTCCTGGGGCATCCTCAGAAGCACTGGCCGAGATGCAGCTTTTCGTCCTCCAGATAAGCTACTTTGGGTCACCATTTCATTCGGATATGCTTACTGGGGTCCCGGGGGCCTCATGGCAATCAAGCAAATCCTATGCCTGTATGTTCGAGCCCCTCGATGGGTCCCCACTCCCCCCGGGGATGGGGAGTCAGAGACACGCATCCTTCTGTTTATGTGCTCCCGATTCACCCCTCTGAAGTCAGTTGGAATCTTGCTACCTGCCAGGCAGGGCCGGCTGACCCTCACCCTGCCCTCAGGGAGCTGGCAACCTAGAGAGAGGAGATGGGGATGTACCTGAGGTGTTCCTGGTAGATTTCTACACAATTGCCCCACGATCCAGGGCCATAGCATCCCCGTGTTGATTGCACAGTCCCATCACAGCAGCACAAAGCAGCCACGTGCCAGCACGCGAGTGCAGCTGTGCTCTGCTACAGCCGTATGCACCCAGCTGGCGGCAAGCTGGATTCAGCCCATGGGCTGGAATTTGCCTCTCCTGCCCCCAAGGGTGGTGCCCAGGCTACAGGTGATCTCCTGGCATAGCCAGATTCAGAGGGGGCAGCCTGGCTGGAAAGGGAGACACACAGCCGAGCAAAGGCCCTGCGGTCAGCACCCCACAGGATATTCAGGCTGCTACCAGCCAGTAATGTGGTTAGACTTGGGGGAACCGGAGTGGGAGGCTGGAGAAGCTGCGGGAAGCTCAGGGGGCTCTGTCCTCAGGGCCAAGGGGAAGAGAAAGAACAGGCTCGAGGCATCTGTGGTCAGCCCTCTTCCAGACGCTTTACATCCACAACCCCAGTTTCACTCTCACAGAACCCAGTGAGGTCGGTATCATCATATGGTTTATTTTTTGGTTGCACTGGGTCTTTGTTGCGTTGCACGGGTTTTCTCTTTGTAGCTTTGCACAGGCGAACTTGCATAGGCAAGCTTGCACTTTGCACGGGCAAGGGGGGGTTCCTCTTCCTTGTGGTGGGTGAGCTTCTCATTTCGGTGCTCCTCTGGTTGCAGCTCTCGGACTCTAGGCGCACTGCCCCAGTAGCTGTGGCTCACAGGCTTAATTGTTCTGTGGCAGGTGGGATCTTTCCGGAGTGGGATCAAACCCGTGTGCCCTGCGTGAGCAGGTGGACTCCTATTCGCTGTGCCACCAGGGAAGTCTGAGGTCAGCACTATTAATCCCATTTTGTGATGGAACCCTTGCCCAAAGGTCACCACCTGGCTGAATGGCCGGCGTGTTTGGCGCCAGATCCTGGCTGCCTCCCTGATGCCCCTGGAGACCCCCAGCCCTGAGACCCTCCTCTCTCCCTCACCCCAGCACTGTGGCCTCCCCTGTCAGCGGGGAGAGAATGCCAGGATCTCTCAGAGTTGGAAGAAAGTTAAACATGGGTGATGCGGTGCGGCGGGGGTGCAGATCTTGAGAAGGGGCGCTGACCCATCACCCTATTAGTCAGGCTGGAGCCTCCCACATGGCTGGCTGGGAGCCAGGGGAACCCCGTGGGGAGGGCGTGCCTCTGTGGCCGCCGTTTCCTGCTCTGTGGCATTACCCTGGCCGGGGCCCACCTGGAGCCCATGCTGGACAGCAGGCGTCATGCCCGAGGTCACAGAGTGAGAGGAATTCCAGAGATTCCGGCTCAGCGCCTCCCTGCCCAGCTCTGCCCTGGGTCCCGTCTTCATGGTAGCTTAGCTGCTGGATGCTCCAGTTCTTTGAGCCCAGGCTCTGATATTGAGAGTCATTTGCAGGAATTCTGTCTTCCGTATCAGCCAGGCGTTTGGTGGGTACTCAGCAGACCCTTGATGAATTAAATAATAATTGACATCGAAATGTATCATTTATCCAAATAGCTTTCAGTCTGTTCTTATCATCTCCACACCAAGACCTCCGAGGCCACTTGACAGAGGGTCGTCCTTGACAAGGGCTGGGCTCCTGGTTATTCAAAGTGTGAACTTGGGTTGGAGCCCCGGGCCCCTCCCTGGACCTGCTAAATCAGAACCTTTAATCTAACAAGATCCCTGGGTGATCATATGCACATTGAAGTTTGAGAAACCCCAGGAATATGATGATGCAACTGTACCCAGAAGTGGTCACTAATCCCACTCGATTTTTGGTTTTTGTTGTTTTTTTTTGTCTGTGCTGGACCTTCACCTTTGCTGCGTGGGCTCATCTCTAGCTGTGCGCAGCGGTGGGTAGGCTTCTCATTGCGGTGGGTTGTCTTGTCGCGGAGTATGGGCTCTAGGAGCTTGGGTTCCATAGTTGCAGCTCCCAGGCTCTAGAGTGCGGGGCTCAGCGGTCACCGTGCACCAGCTTAGCTGCATGTGGAATCTTCCCAGACCAGGAATTGAACCTGTGTCTCCTGCATTCTCAGGCAGATTCTTTACCACTGAGCCAGCAGGGAAGGCCCCCATTTCAATTCTTAAATCACCTCTAAAGAGATAGTCTTTATATATTCTGAATGCAGCTAGATGCTGAGTCCAGAAAAATGGCCACCGCCCCACCCCCCGGGGCTCTTCCGCTTCCTGGTCCTGTCAGTTGCGTGCCCCTGCCCCGTCCCTGCTTCTGGTGGTAACAGTGGCTGATAGCGTCGGTGTTCAATAGGTAAGAAGGAAGTGAGAGCAGAGAAATTTTAAAGTGACACGCTTGAGAGTCAGAGCCAAATACCTTAGCTCCGAATTTCCGTCTTACATCTCATGTCCCATTTCTTCATTCCTTTGCCCAGCCTTTAGAGGGTGAGAGTGAGGGCAAGGTGACTTTCAAGGTCCCGTGGTTATTAAAATGGTGAAGGGGCTTCCCTGGTGGCTCCGTGGAAAGAATCCACCTGCCCAGTGCAGGAGATACGGGTTCGATCCTTGGTCCGGGAAGATTCCACATATCCCAGAGCAGCTAAGCCCGTGCACCACAATTGCTTGGCCTGTGCCCTAGAGCCTGGGAGCTGCAGCTACTGAAGCCTGCACACCCTAGAGCCTGTGTGGTAGCAAGAGAAGTTACCGCAACGAGAAGCCCGCACACAGCAACAAGGAGTAGCCCCTGTTTGTTGAAACTAGAAAACGGTGGCGCACAGCAACAGAGATACAATGCAACCAAAAATAAATAAATGCATTCATTTAAAAAATAAAATAAAGTGGTGAGGGAGGGAGCAAGGGGCTACGGATCCCCTGGGGTCAGCACGGTCCCTGGAAAGATGGTAGAAACCCCAGTTCCCCTGGGTCCCCATCCCCAGGCCCAGCCCTCAATCCCTGATGCACAGAGACAGGTCTCTGCATTGTTGTCTGGGCAGGCGCTGCCTTTCTCCACGGCCACCGCCTGGGGCAGAGGAAACTATACCAGCTTCAGAATCAACAGGCTTGTTCTGTATCTTAGTTCCACAATCTGCAAGCAGCGTGGCTTTGGGCAAGATACACGCTCTCTGAGCCTTTTCTTCATTTGTAAACCAGGGGCAGGGTCTACGCTGCAGACCGGCTATGAGGCTGAGAGAGCGAATGTCCCTCAGGCCTGCACCCAACCTGGCACTTATTGAATGCCCCCAAATTAGCTGCTAGCATTTCTAAGAGAGTTGTTCCCTGTCAGCGCCCAGCAATGCCTTCTTCATATGATCTCCTGGCTCCACGACGTTCACTGGCTCCCTACCACCCACAGCAGAACGTCCAGATCCCTTAGAAAAGGCCTCCCCCATTTAGTCCCCACCTCACCTTTCCAGCCTTTTGTCCTTCTTATTCTTTAAATGGAGGTATGCCAAGAAAAGGGCTTCCGACCACCAAGAAAAGTTGGCACTTGTGTTAAAGAACCATCCTGCCGATGCAAGAGACACAAGAGACACGGGTTTAATCCCCAGGTTGGGAAAGATCCCGTGGAGAAGGAAATGGCAAGCCACTCCAGTACTGCCTGGAGAATCTCATGGACAGAGGGGCCGAGTGGGTTACAGTCCGTAGGGTCACAAAGAGTCAGACACAACTGAAGCGACTTAGCACGCACGCACACATGCACATGCCAAGAAATCTGATTTTCTTATTTTTAACTTATACAAGTATTATCTCTTCAAAAATATATAGTTTGGTTCAACAGTTGATAGGAGTGCTGGTTGATTCTTAGAATTAAGCCACTTAAATTGGTATCTTCTCATATGCCTACTACAAATTTTGGATGCTTTTAATTATGAACAAAGAATATTTACTATTTCAAAAGACCTATGCCTTCTTTTCCTGTTAAGATAATCTTGAGGTTATGACTGAGTTTAACCTAAATTCCATTTTCTATAGCTGACTACCTAGGTGGAGTTGGCCTTTCCCCCTGTTCTCATAGATCCTCTCCTGATATTGCAGCATAGCTGACTTCATTCTGTTCATGGTTTAAGAGGTGCTCATTTAGTTACAGGATTTTTGGACCCATAAAATTTTGTGTGTTTAGTTCTGGTTCATTTTTTATGCTGAAGATATAAGTGTTGATCTTGTCTCACTTTTACAATGACTGCAGTGGTTTGCCATTTTCTTACAGCACTTGCTTAAAATCCCCAGTGTTGTTTTCCCTTCTTTAAGTGAGCATGAATGCTTTAAGAAATGTGAAACATAGTTTAATTAGACTTAGGGAGGGACTTAGGATGAGCTCAGGGTAATCAGGTACCCCCCAGGCCATCCCCAAGTCTGCTTCGGTTGAGCTACAGTTGATTCATCCAAGCACACCTTTCTGTCCACTTACCATGTTCTTGCCCATCTCCTCCTTGCGTTCCAATAAAATACAGCCTACGATGGATTAAGGATTTTTCACTGAGGTTGGGTATGAGTGCTTCATAGATTGTTTTATTAATTTTTAAACCCTCTTTTGAGCTTCTCTGATGGCTCTGTGGTAAAGAACCCACCAGCAATGCAAGAGATGTAGGAGACATGGGTTTGATCCCTGGGTTGGGACGACCCCCCTGGAGGAGGAAATTGCAACCCGTTCCAATATTCTTGCTGGAAAATTCCATGGACAGAGGAGCCTGGTGGGCTGTCCACGGGGTCGCAAACAGTTGGACATGACTGAAGTGACTTAGCACAGCATACAAACCCTCTTTTGGACTATTTAACCTTGAAGACATTCACAAATGACATAGTCTTAACCCAGAGAATGTAGCTCCTCTGTTCTTAACCCAGATGCTGTCCATGTTCCTGACAGTTTTATGTCTATGTTTGTGCTTCCTCTTCTCAGCCAAGGCTTTGCTGATCTCAAGGGTGAGGAAGCTTAGGTTTATAGGGGAGTATCAGCCATAGAAGAGATTCTCAGAGAGATACGACCACCAAGTATTATATGACTTTTAAGGCATTATTACCAATCCCCTGGCCAAAAAAAAAAAACAAACTTTGTTGTGTTAGTTAAGGATGAAGCTCCAATACTCAGGCCACTTGATGCCAAGGGCCGATTCATTGGAGAAGACTCTGACTCTGGGAAAGATTGAGGGCAAGAGGAGAAGGGGGCAACAGAGGATAAATGGTTGGATGTCATCACTGACTCAATGGACATGAGATTGAGCAGACTCCAGGAGATAGTGAAGGACAAGGAAGCCTGGAGTGCTGCAGTCCATGGGGTCGCAAAGAGTCAGACACGACCGAGCGACTGAACAACAGGTTTGAAGCATGGTAAAGTACCTAATTCTTATCAGGATCTGGACTTATGTATTTCTCTAAACATCACTTTCTAAAAATCAGTGATTTGCAGACTTCTTTGGTGGTCCGGTGGCTAAAACCTCACGCTCCCAGTGCAAGGGGCCTGGGTTCAATCCCTGGCTAGAGCTAAAACCTGGCACAGCCAAATAAATAAATACATGTTAAAAATGAGATAAAACTCACCAATTTGCAGCCTCACCTATAATCATTCATTCAGTCAATGATCATCCACAGATGCTCTACCATTAGGTGAGAGATTGTTCCATTCAGTTCAGTCGGTCAGTCATGGTTAGTGAACAGCATATGTTTATGGCACCAAAGTACCATCCACAGCTTCACTGTGAACTGCAAAGAGAAAATGTGCCTTTGCAGTGGGGTGATCTGGTGGTCACCCCTTTAATCAGTGATCAAAATTACCCGGGACCGACAGTGTGTGCCTCCTAGTGGGATGCAAAAAGTAGTCAACACCCCCCATAACGATGGTCCAAAATATCTTATCTTCACCTCCCAAGGCTGAGAACCTAATTTCTGGTTCAGAGAAAGGATACAGAGAAGGGAGGAAAAGTTCAGTGACATAAACAGGCGAATTAGATAAATCTGGGCAAATCCAGACTTGTGGGACATTCCACAAGATGACTGTCATAGCGCCATTATAAAATCAAGGTCACTGAGGGGAAAAAAAAGGGTGGAGGATACTTGTGGACTGACTGAAGAGTATTACTGAGCAATTCCAAGGCAATAAAAGCTATAAAAACATTCTGAGCACAATTCAGGAAATTTAAATATGGATGCTCCTAAAGAAAGACTACCAGCTTTTTCAGGTGTTGTAATAAGACTGTGGTTAGGTAGGAGATTACCCTTGTTCTTAGAAGACTCTTGATGGAAGATTTAAGGATGACCCATCCTCCTGTCTGCAGCTTAGTTTCAAATGACATAGCCAAGCATAAATATAAATGATATAGCTATACATCTATTGATCAA
Source organism: Aepyceros melampus (assembly GCA_006408695.1). NCBI lineage: Eukaryota > Metazoa > Chordata > Mammalia > Artiodactyla > Bovidae > Aepyceros > Aepyceros melampus. Next base: position 306,551 of record SJXQ01003880.1, on the reverse strand, counting down.
TCCATCTACACAGAGAGAATGAGAGTAAAAGAGAGAGTACTCGAATATGACAAAATGTTAACAGTTGTTTCATCTGGGTGGAAGGTATAAGGATTTCCATTGTACCATTCTTTCAGCTTTTCTGTATATTGGAAACCTACCCCATCCCAACTGGAAAAAAGGGGAAAAATAACGTATCTTCATTTTTATTTCAGCTGGAGCTCTATACAATTCAGTTGAATTTGCATTTCTTCTTCAAGGATTCAATTCTTCAGTGAATATTTCTTCTGAATATTCATTGAAAGGATTGCTACTGAAGCTGAAGCTCCAATACTCTGGCTACCTGATGCGAAGAGCTGACTCATTGGAAAAGACCCTGATGCTGAGAAAGACTGAAGGCAGGAGAAGGGGCCAACAGAGGACGAGATGGTTGGATGGCATCACCGACTCAATGGACATAAGTTTGAGCAAGCTCCAGGAGATGGTGAAGGACAGGGAGGTCTGGCGTGCTATAGTCCATGGGGTCGCAAGGAGTTGACATGACTGAGCAACTGAATTGATACTGATTCTTTCAACTTTTCTGTATGTTAGAAACCTACCCCACCTCAATTGGAAAAAAGGGAAAAAATAAAGTATCTCCATTCTTATTTTAGCTGGAGCTCTCCACAGTTCAGTTGAATTTGAATTTTACTTTCCAATTCTTGTGTGCTTTATGCTGGGAAATGCTGGTTTGGATCAACTGTATGAGCCCAGTTGCCAGGGTGAAATATGCCATTCTAAGAACAGCTTAGTCAAACCGTCCCTTATACTTTGATAACTTAAAACTCTCTGTTGATCATTTGGTTCCAGGGGGATGTGGTCAAACAAGACGCGATGAGCCGCCTCATGGTGTTCTCGGCGCTTCAGCCTTTCAGTTTTCTGATCCGGAGCCCCTGCCCCTTGGTTTGCTGGCACGTGCAATTCTGCTGATCCCCAACAAGAAAGCCAGACCCCATCTTCGGGTTCATGGGCCTGTGAAACCACCTGGGTGTTCTCGTTGCCCAGATTTAATGTAAGCAAGATCCACTCAGGAAGTGTTGTGTGTGAGCTTTACTGTAGCTCAGTTGATAAAGAATTCTCCTGCAATGCAGGAGACCCTGGTTCGATTCTTGGTCGGGAAGACCCGCTGGAGAAGGGATAGGCTACCCATGGCAGTGTTCTTGGGCTTCCCTGGTGGCTCAGCTGGTAAAGAATCCTCCTGCAATGTGGGAGACCTGGGTTCTATCCCCAGGTTGAGAAGATCCCCTGGAGAAGGGAAAGGTTACCCTCTCCAGTATTCTGGCCTGGAGAAGTCTATGGACTGTATAGTCCATGGGGTTGCAAAGAGTTGGACATGACTGAGTGACTTTCACTTTCATATTTATTTCTAGTTTATGCTTGCCTACCTCATGTACCTTTGTGCCCATGTATGGATACTTATTACACATATTTTTGATAAAATATTTATTTTGTGTCTTATAAACATTAAGAAAATAGCATTCATAGACCACACGTTATAAATTCTTAGACTATATTTAGGTTTTTCATCATATCTGGATTGTAGCATCTCTCTTAACAAGATACCATGTGATCTGAGTGATGTCAAGCTGCAGCCTTACAATTTACATACTTTTCTGTGTGTATGTTACAGTAAATGCTGCTGCTGCTGCTGCTGCTAAGTCACTCAGTCATGTCCAACTCTGTGCAACCCCATAGACGACAGCCCACCAGGCTCCGCCGTCCCTGGGATTCTCCAGGCAAGAGGACTGGAGTGGGGTGCCATTGCCTTCTCCACATTAAATGTTAGGGTTACATTAAAACAAAATAAGAGACACCCCACTGAAGAAATCATGGTTATGCATGACTATGGACCAGTTAGTCACGAGCTCACATCATGATGCCTCATCTAAGAGGAATGAAGGGCAATTTTAGATTGCATGACCCTGAAGGAAGGACCAGCCATAGCTCAGCTTAGAAACTGCTTTGAGCAACAGGTCTTCACAGTATCTTCACCAACAGGGTTGCTGGTTTCTCATGAGTTGGCTGATCAAGGAAAGAATGTAGAGATGATTTAAATGGGATAAGGTTACGATAGTATGTGATATGGAAAATGTAATGCACCTTGTCTTTTAACTATGCTAATGAACCGAGTAATAGTGAAGTGTTAATATTCATTTCTGAATGAATGGTGGATATGCGGTTGTCTGTTATTTTCTCTACTTTCCTGAAGGTGGAAATGTTTCACAATTTATAATTTTAAAAAGTATGAGAAAAAGCATTCAACTAAAGTGAGTCTTTAAAAAAGAAAAACTGGAAAAAACTAAAGTTGTTAAAGATGACACATTAAAAAGAAAGGATGAGACTAGGCTTCCTGCCTCACCAATATCTGTTCATCCTTAAAGCTTTGATGAATAGAATTATGAATAAAACTGCCTTATAAAAAAGCATGTGTTCCTTGTAATGGATTTTTAAATACATTGGCTTAATTCCAGTTGGCGTATTACTCTTAATAAGCAGAAAGTTGAAAAAGCAATTTTTTAAATGTTTCAGATAGACTTTATTTAGAGCAGTTTTAAGTTCAAAGCAAAATTGAGCAGAATATGGAAAGTTTCCATGTACCCCTGCCACTTTCCACTATCAACAAGTATGTTTGTTACTACTGATGAACCTACACGGGTCCATTACTAGTGCTCAAAGCCTGTGGTTTACATTAGGGCTCACTGTTGGCATTGTATAACACTTTCTATGGATTTGGAAAACTATATCCACCAGTATAATGTCATACACAGTAGTTTCACAGCCTGAAAACCTCTGTATTCCCCTACTCACTCATTCCTCCCCCAACCCCTGCCAACCACTGATATTTTACCATCTCCATAGATTTTCCTTTTCCAAAATGTTCAGTTCAGTCGCTCAGTCGTGTCCGACTCTTTGTGACCCCATGAATCACAGTACACCAGGCCTCCCTGTCCATCACCAACTCCCAGAGTTCACTCAGACTCACGTCCATCGAGTCAGTGATGCCATCCAGCCATCTCATCCTTGGTCGTCCCCTTCTCCTCCTGCCCCCAATTCCTCCCAGCATCAGGGTCTTTTCCAATGAGTCAACTCTTCCCATGAGGTGGCCAAAGTACTGGAGCTTCAGTTTTAGCATCATTCCTTCCAAAGAAATCCCAGGGTTGATCTCCTTCAGAATGGACTGGTTGGATCTCCTTGCAGTCCAAGGGACTCTCAAGAGTCTTCTCCAACACCACAGTTCAAAAGCATCAATTCTTCGGCGCTCAGCCTTCTTTACAGTTCAACTCTCACATCCATACATGATCACAGGAAAAACCATAGCCTTGACTAAATGGACCTTAGTCGGCAAAGTAATGTCTCTTCTTTTGAATATGCTATCTAGGTTGGTCATAACTTTCCTTCCAAGGAGTAAGCGTCTTTTAATTTCATGGCTGCAGTCACCATCTGCAGTGATTTTGGAGCCCCCAAAAATAAAGTCTGACACTTATCTCACATGCTAGTAAAGTAATGCTCAAAATTCTCCAAGCCAGACTTCAGCAATACGTGAACTGTGAACTCCCTGATGTTAACCTGGTTTTAGAAAAGGCAGAGGAACCAGAGATCAAATTGCCAACATCCCCGGATCATCAAAAAAGCAAGAGAGTTCCAGAAAAACATCTATTTCTGCTTTCCAAAATGTTACATAGTTGGAATTGTATAGTATGTGGCTTTTTTTTACATTGGCTTCCTCTGCTTAAGAATACACACATTTTAGGTTCCTACATGTCTTTCCATGACTTGGCGCATTTCTTTTTATTGTTGAATAAATTTCCAGGCTTGAATGTACCACAGGTGAATTATCCATCATCCACTGAAGGACGTCTCTGCTTTCCAATTTTGGCAATTCGGAATAAAGCTCCTATAAACATCCGTGTGCAGGATTTGTGTCGACATAAGTTTTCAGCTCATGTTGAGTAAATACTAAGGAGAATGATTGTTGAGTCTAATGGTAAGAGAATGTTTAGTGTTTTAAGAATTTGCCAAACTGTCTTCTCAAGTAGCTGCACCATTTTCCATTCCTACCAGCGATGAAGGAAACACTTCCTGTTGCTCCAGACGCTCACCTGCATTTGATGATGTCAGAGCTCTGTATTTGGGCTGTTGTAAGTGTGCAGTGGTGTCTCATGGTGGAAATTCATAATTCCTTCATGACATAGGATGTAGAGTATCTTTCCATACGTGTTTGCCATCTGTTGTTGTTCGGAGAAGGCAATGGCACCCCACCCCAGTACTCTTGCCTGGAAAATCCCATGGATGGAGGAGCCTGGTAGGCTTCAGTCCATGGGGGTCGCTAGGCAGACACGACTGAGCGACTTCATTTTCACTTTTCACTTTCATGCATTGGAGAAGGAAATGACAGCCCACTCCAATGTTCTTGCCTGGAGAATCCCAGGGACAGGGGGTCTGGTGGGCTGCCGTCTATGGGGTCGCACAGAGTCGGACATGACTGAAGCAACTCAGCAGCAGCAGCAGCAGCAGTTGTCATTCAGTCACTAAATTGTGTCCACCTCTTTGTCACCCCATGGACTACAGCACACCAGGCTTCCATGCCTTCACTGTTTCCTGGAGTTTGCTCAAACTCATGTCCTTCGAGTGGGTTATCTTCCTTTTAAGCAGATTTAATTACTCTCAATTGGTATTATTAATACTCTTAGCAGATCAAAGGTTGAAAAGCAACAATTTTTAAATCTAATGTTTTCACAGAACTTAGATTACTATCTGGGCTGATAAACAGTGTGTTGTTTTGCTTACTCTAAGAGCTATTGGACTTAGATTAGTGTAAACAAATCCTGTTCCCGCTTTCGTCCTGGGATGAGGTAGGGCTGTTAGTGGTGGAACACTGCTGTAGGAGGCCGTCGTGACCAGACCCAAATGAGGGTGATTTCTCAGGTCCTTTAAGTACGCCTAAAATGGAGGTCAAGTCAGGTCGATTATAATAGTAATTAAAGGCTTATGAAGTAGGGTTAAATGTAAGTTTTTCAAAACCTGATTGAAAGCTGAATTTTCAATACAGTTGCAGAGAACTGTTTGGAGGGATGTTGTGTCTGTAATTGTTTGACTATATCATTAACCAGTTAATAACATGACATGACTTCTGTGTTTTCTCACGCAATAAAAAGTTTGAAAATAGGGGACGTCCCTGGTGGCTCAGTGGCTAAGATTCCACCCTCCCAGTGCTGGGGGGTGCAGGTTCAACCCTTGATCAGGAAACCAGATCCTACTTGACACAACTAAGAGTTCGCACCTTGAAACTAAAGATCCTGCAGGCCACAACTAAAAAAAATCCTGTGTGCCATAGTTAAGACCCAATGCACCCAAATAAATTAAAAAAAAAAAAAAGCTTGAAAACACTGTTAGGCATAAGAATTATAGTGATCACAAATCAGGATAGATGTTTTGAGTAATTGGTTAATTTTTGAGTAAAAGATGCATTAATATTTGAAAATTTCAGAATTGGACATGTTTTTAAAACGCAAGAGGAATAAAGATTACTAAATATAATCAAATTTAACATTTACAAAGAGCCTAAATATTTGCATTGTTGGTGAATGTGGATTTGAAATGGAAAGTCTCCAACTTGCCTAAGTAAGTGTAAGACTAAGAAAACCAGTTAAAAAGGCATGTGTTCGTTGCAGCACTATTTACAAGAGCCAGGACATAAAAACAAATGGCCATCAACAAAGGGATGGGTAAAGAAGATGTGCTACACAGACACAGTGCTCCGCCATTCAGCCGTTAGAAAAGGGAAGAATGCCATCTGCAACAGTATGGACGGGCCTAGAGTCTGTCATGCAGAGTGAGGTAAGTCAGAAAGAGAAAAGCAAATATCATATATTAAGGAATGTAAGTGGAAAAATTGGTATAGATGATCTTATTTACAAAGCATAGAAATAGAGACACAGACATGGAGAACAAATATATGGATACAAAGGGGGGGAAGAGGGGTAAGATGAATGGGGACACTGAGGTTGACGTACACACACTATGCGGAAAGTAGATAACTGCTGAGAGCCTATTGTATAGCCCAGGGGACCTAATTAGGAAGCAAATCCAAAAAAGGGGGATGTATGTATACATACCGGAGAAGGCAATGGCAGCCCACTCCAGTACTCATGCCTGGAAAATCCCATGGATGGAGAAGCCTGGTAGGATGCAGTCCATGGGGTCGCTAAGAGTTGGACACGACTGAGCGAGTTCACTTTCACTTTTCACTTTCATGCATTGGAGAAGGAAATGGCAACCCACTCCAGTGTTCTTGCCTGGAGAATCCCAGGGACGGGGGAGCCTGGTGGCTGCCGTCTGTGGGGTCACACAGAGTCGGACACGACTGAAGCAACTTAGCAGCAGCAGCATGTATACACACGGGTTTCCCAGGTGGCTCCAGTAGCTAAGAACTTACTGCCAGCGCAGGAAACAAAGAGACATGGGTTCAATTCCTGGATCTTCAGGAAGATCCCCTGGAGGAGGGCATGGCAACTCACTCCAGTTCTCTTGCCTGGAGAATCCCATGTACAGAGGAGCCTGGAGGGTTACAGTCCATAGGGTTGCACAGAGTCAGACACAACTGAAGTGACTTGGCAGGCGTGCATGCACCGTATGTAGAGCTGATTCACTTTGCTATACAAGAGAAACTAACAGAACATTGTAAAGCAACTACACTCCAGTAAAACTTTTTAAAAAAGAAAAACAAATGGCATATGGAAAAGCTATTTGAATATTGATATATCTTGTGCAAACGTGTGAATGACATAGGAAAAGTGACCATCAGGTTTATTATTGCTAAAGTTTTAATATATTTAATATATAATATATATTTAATATATTAGTAATTTTTAATTTGGAAGATTACCAAGTTTTTGGCTTTTGAAACAAACAAAAAAATCATCTAAAATCTTTATATGAAACACTGTTATACAAAGTAACAAAAATTAGAAATTCTTAAAATTTTTCTTAGTAAATGAGAAAGAGATTCTCCATGTAGAATCACAATTCAAGGTTTAATTTAAATTGTATTTACAGTACTTGAACCCAACAACAATTATAGGATTAAGTTGTAAGAGTAGAAGAGAGATTACAATGTGGGCATGTTAATATACAAAAGATAGCTTAGTGCAGTTAAAATGATAAATACATATGCTACATTCTGTTATAATGACTGCATACTTAGAAAGCACTGTCATTACTAAATCTGGACTGATCCATAAAACAATAATGCTTGATTAAAAGAAAGAATCATTAGTTACAGGTTTGCCCCCAGTTAGATAAATAAAGGGGGAAAAGGTAGACTTGTTAAGTCAGCTCACAGTAATGTCTATGATCCTCACACAAATAAATAGCACTCCTATGAATTTCCTTGTGATTTGAATTACCAATTAAATAATACAGCTTTTAAATCATGAGCGATTATAAGAGGTTCCGCCCCATAAACCTTCATATGCTTGAATTAGTGCTGCTGTTATTGCTGCTGATTCAAAGGCCATTTGTGATTTTTTTCAGAGAGTCTTCTTAAAAACATATCCCCAAAGGGCAGGATTTTAATTTTTAACAGGTAGGTTCTGCCACTCTGGGAAGGTGGAATAAACAGGTTTTCTGTATTCTTCCTGCTAAATACAACTGAAACCCTGGACATTACACATAAAACACACTTAAGAAGCATCTGGAAGGTGGAGAGAAGGCAGACTGTCTGGGAGGCCTCGAGTCCCAGGCAGTGGCGGTGAGTTCTCTGGGTTTTCTTTTGCCTCGTCTATTTCCCAGACTTGAAGCTGGAGGAGGGAGCCACCTGGAAACACCAGGAGGTGCCACCCCAAAGAAAAAAAAACAAAACAAAACCCTCAAGGAAAGCCTGCTCCTACTACCAAAGGAGCAGAGAAAGTGCAGCCTGTCTCCTAAGTGAGACAGACAGCTTAGACAGTACTCTGCCCTAGCCAGACAGCGCAGAAAAGCTGTGGACCCACAATCACTCACACCAGCCATGGCCAAGGGGGTGCTTGGACCTCCACCTTCCCCTGGCTGGAACTGGAGGCCCCTGCCTCCCTCCTGGGGGCTGTCAGAGGAGCAGAGAGAAGAACCAGAACTTTCTCCATTGCCCAGCGCTGACAAGGTCACACCACGATAGTGTCACGGAGAGCACGTGGGGAGCTGGAACCTCCACCCACCCCCCAAGCAGTAATGACCCCACCCTTAGGGATCAACACTGGCAAAGTGAGGAAACTGGACTCCTCCCCTCCTGGCTGTAGCTTGCATCCCTGGTGGCTCAGGCGGTAAAGTGTCTGCCTGCAATGTGGGAGACCTGGGCTTGATCCCTGGGTTGGGAAGATCCTCCTTCCTAGAAGGAAATAGCAACCCACTCCAGTATTCTTACCTGGAAAATCCCATGGACGGAGGAGCCTAGTAGGCTACAGTCCATGGGGTCACAGAAAATTGGACACGACTGAGCGACTTCACTTTCACTTTCCTCCTGGCTGTACTGAGACAGCGCTGTTGCCTGTCTTGGCCCCCTCGTCCACCTGTGCTAATCAAAACTGTAGAGACAGAGTCTGGAGGACATAGAACAATGGCTTCACCTTTGCCCGGCAGAGGGGAATCCATCATAGGCTAGGGCCTCAAGAAATATGCACCCCCACTCCCCGTCTCTGGGAATAGGGAAAGCTTTTATACTTCAATAAAGGTCATGCATTTTTTTGTCTTTGCAAGGTTTCAAAACTGCCAGAACTGGTTTCGGGCAACGTAGCGACCGGGTCTGGTATCCCTAAAGTTATCACTCGTGAACTTCTTTCTGAAATGCAGAAACCTATAAGAGAGCGTAGGGACAGAAGACTGCCAGGTACAGAGTACAGTTCTCATGGAGTCTGAGAGTAATTCTAACAGCTTTGTAAAGGACACGTCCTGCTTACAAGTGTAAGTTGGTACACTGACACTTTTTGTGTTTGTTGGAAGTAACAGCCAAAGAACAGCCAGGATTGTTAAACACTTGCCAGCCTATTTGACTGGTATGTGCCAAAAGCTGTTCATTCATTTCTGCGGCTCACACCTGCCCCTCCAGAGCTGGGTCAGAGGCAGCTCATTAAAACACAAGCTTTGAAAAAGATCCAGAACCTCCTAACATGATACCCCAAATCACTCCTTATGCCAAGAACCAGGAAGGTCTCAAACAGTTAATATATTGAGTGAAAAAATGACCATCCACAGGTGACAAGATGGAGTTGACAGAGATGTCAGAATTATGTGATGAAGATTTTACAGCCCCTGTCATAAAAATGCTTCAGTGAATGATTACAAACACACTCGAAGCAAATGAAAAAAAGAAATAGAAAGTTAATATGGAAATCTAACCTTGTGTGCTTATAAGTGATGGTAGTAAAAGTCCTGCTGCTAATACTCGAGGGGAAGAGAGGGGGCTCGGGGGGCAGTGGAGGGCGTGGGATTCCAGCTCAGATCGCTCGGTGGTGTGCTTACCTCTCAGTGGAGAGGCCCACTAATATGACAAACCAAGAGCATCTGTTTAAAGCAGGGGCAGTTGGGGACTTCTCTGGTGGTCTTTTCCTGGTGGCTCAGATGGTAAAGAATCAGCTTGCAATGCAGCAGACCCCGGAGTTTGATTGCTGGGTCAGGAAGATCCCCTGGAGGAGGGAAGGGCAACCACTCCAGTATTCTTGTCTGAGAATCCTATGGACAGAGGAGCCTGGCGGGCTACAGTCCTTGGGGTCGCAAAGAGTCAGACCCGACTAATCGATTAGCACTAAGCCTGGAGATCTAGCGGTTAAGACTCTGAACTCCCACTGCAGGGAATGTGGGCTGGGCCCCAGGTCAGGGGACTGAGACCCTGCATGATACACGGTGTGGCCAAAATTTTTAATTTTTAAAACTAAAGTAGGGGCAGTTTAGAGTATCAACTCTGAGGTTGGGATAAACATTTCTAACATTTTGAATAGAACCAATATTGCAGGTGTTAGATGCTGTTATCAGCAAGACTCATCTTACAGCGGCACTTGGCACCGAAAATACTAGAAGAATCAGAGAGTTTCAGGAAGGCAGTCAGTCCTGGCAGGAACCCCGAGGTTATAACTGCAGGCAAGCTCCATGGTGGACTGATGTTCAAAGCATTAAAATAAGAATCAACAGTCCTGATCTTTTGGTTAATCATTTCAAGAGCGCCTGTAGTTGGACACATAATATTTGAGCTTTTAGACTTACGTGCGGTCTCGAAGTTTGTTTATACTTGAGAGCTTCGACTATAAATAGAAACTTAGCTGAGCTCTGATGGTGCAGGACACCAAGGGTTTCTGGCTTTATTAGTAGTAACTCCACGAGGGGGATACTGATATGTTTTCAAGGCTGGACACCGTCTTGTCTATATAAACTCCAAAACAGGTTTCCTATTATTGCGGGGGAGGGGGGGGGTTGGGGGGTGGGGAGGAGGTAACTACTTGCAGTAATCATGCTTTGGTTCCACCTGTGATACATGAAGAATCTTCATTGAAAGTATCATATTATTTGGGCATTTGTCCTGCATAGGGGTCTCTCCCAACAGAAATGTGGAAATTCAGGCCACAGTGTGTATCATATCTGTGGGATAATTTTATTTGAATGGATTATTTAATTAAACCTTCACATTTTTCTGGTCTGATCCCTGATTTGGGCAAAAAGCTAGTAAAAACAGAGTCCATTCTGTTTCCTGTTTAAAAACAAGGGGGTCTGTGTCCTTGGCCGTCCCAGTGCTCTGGCTGCTGGACACGTGACTGGACAGGCTGTGCCTCTAACACAGGCGGCCCTGCAGATGATGTTTTGAGAAGGCAGGCCTGATTTAAGTGTGCCAAGTTCCTTTTGCTTCTCTTAATCTTCTTTACTGTACTCCCGTGTTGAAATAGCAGTGATTGGGGAAGCAACTCACAGGTAATTTTATGTGTGAAGTTGTCATCTATCAGTGGATTATCCAGCAAAAACTGGGCTGCTTCTGAAATTGGTCCAGAGACTGGAAGGCAGGAAACACCATGGGAACGCTTTCCTAGATTGTATCAGGCTGGACTGTGCATCAGTTCTGTCCCTGTGCTCTATTTTTAAATATATATATATTTTTAATAAATAAAATAATTTAAATAAATAATATATTTTATGTATTTTATAAATGAAATATATGTTATCTATCTGGCTGCACCCCATATTTATTGCAACGTGAGAACTCTTAGTTGCAGTATATGAACTCTGAGCGGTGGCACGTGCTGGTCTGCTCAGTCATGGCCTACTCTTTGCAACCCCACGGACGGTAGCCTGCCAGTCCTCTGTCCATGGACTTTTCCAGACAAGAATACTGGAGTGGGTTGCCATTTTCTGCTCCAAGCTGTGGCATGGGGGATCTAATTCCCTGACCAGGGATCGAACCCAGGCCCCCTGCATTGGGAGTTGGAGACAGTAACAGGACCACCAGGGATGTCTCTCTGAGCTCTATTTTTTTTTTTTTAACCATATTGAGGAATGTCTTTTACTGCATTTGAGACTCCAACTTGAGAATGTGTTGTTGTCAAAATGATTTATCTCAGAATTCCAAGATCATAATAATTTATATTTCTATATGACTTCAAAGCAAAGTTTGTATGCACTGATATTTCTCAGGTCATCCTCGTGCTAACCTGGTGAAGCAGAGAGCATTCTTGACTTTATCGGTTATGTCAGGCCTCAGTTATGAGGCCCTGTCCTGAGCCTCCAGGAGGTGGTGAAGATGGGGCTGGCTGCTCACAGCCCACACTCCTTTTTGCGTGTCATTCTGCTTTCAAAGACCATGCTCTCACTTTCCTGCCCAAGGGCAGAGTGTTGGATTGCTGTTTCCCCAGCTGGCCGCTTGTTTGTAAAGAAAGTGAAAGTCATTCATTCGTGCCCAGCTGTTTGCTACCCCATGGACTCTACAGTCCATGGAATTCTCCAGGCCAAAACACTGGAGTGGGCAACCTTTCCCTTCTCCAAGAGATCTTCCTGACCCAGGGATCGAACCCAGGTCTCCCACATTGCAGGCAGATTCTTTACCAGCTGAACTATAAGGCAAGCCCAAGCACACTGGAGTGGGTAGCCTATCCCTTCTCCAGGGGATCTTCCCAACCCAGGGATGGAACCGGAGTCTCCTGCATTGCAAGCAGGTTCTTTACCAACCGAGCTATAAGGGAAGCCCCATGGTTGTAGGGAAGTGGTTCTCAAGCTGGTGGGCTTAGGAACCATCTGAGCTCATCCAAAGGCAGGTTCCTGGGCTCTTCTTCCTAGAGTCTGATTCCATAGGTTGCGTGTGAGGCTTAGAAATTTGAACTTTTAAGAAACTGATGGCCTCTGAGGCACACTTTTGAGCAATAGTGTAGATCCCTCCTACACTGGAGGAGAACTAGCATGAATTTTTTCTTATAAAAAACTTTTTATTCTGCATTGTGTTATAGCCAATCAACAATGTTGTGATAGTTTTAGGTGAGATAGTGAAGGGACTCAGCCATACATATACATGTATCTATTCTCCAAACTCCCCTCCCATCCAGGCTGCCCCATAACATTGAAGAGAGTTCTCTATGCCATATAGTAGGTCCTTGTTGGTTCTCCATTTTAATTATAGCTGTGTGAACATATCCTTCTCAAACTTCCTATCTATTTCTGTCCCCTAGCAACCATAAGTTTGCTTTTCTAAGTCTGTGAGTTTCTTTCTGTTTTATAAGAAATTTCATCTGATGAATTTTTAAACATTTTTTTAATTGTGTAAATACACATTTATTTAAAATTTTCCATTTTAACCATTTTTAAGATGTATAATATTCACATTATTATGCAGCCATCACCAATGTACATCTCCCAATCTCTTGCCATCTTGCGAAACTGAAACTCTATACCCATTAAACATTACTAACAATGTTAAACAATAACTCTCCGTTTCCCTCCCCCAGTCTCCGGTAACTGCTAGCCTACTTTCAGTTGCTATGAGTTTGACTACTCTAGGTACTCAAATAAGTGGGATCATACATTATCTGTCTTTTTCATGACTGGCATATTTCACTTGACTTAGTGGCATCCATGCTCTGGGAGCTGTCAGAATCTTCAGCCTTTTAAAGGATGAATGGTATTCCCTTGTGTGTAGACCACATTTTGCTCAGCCATCAGTGGACAATGGGGTTGCTTCCAACTTCCAGCTATTGTAAATAATGATACCTCTTCAAGTCCCTACTTTCAATTATTCTGGCTTTGTACCCAGAAGTGGGATTGCTGAATCATATGGGAGCTCTACTTTTAATTTTTTGAGAAACTCCATACTATTTTTCACAGTGGGTCCATCATTTCACAGTCTCATCAACAGTGTACAAACCAGCTGATTTTCTTACATCCTCTCCAATTGTTGTTTTCTGGGTTTGTTTGCTGGTATCCTAATGGATGTGAGGTGATGTCTCATTGTGGGTTTGATTTGAATGTCCCTAATGATATGGTCATGTATGGATGTGAGAGCTGGACTGTGAAGAAGGCTGAGCACCGAAGAATTGATGCTTTTGAACTGTGGTGTTGGAGAAGACTCTTGAGAGTCCCTTGGACTGCAAGGAGATCCAACCAGTCCATTCTGAAGGAGATCAACCCTGGGATTTCTTTGGAAGGAATGATGCTAAAGCTGAAGCTCCAGTACTTTGGCCACCTCATGGGAAGAGTTGACTCATTGGAAAAGACCCTGATGCTGGGAGGGATTGGGGGCAGGAGGAGAAGGGGACGACCAAGGATGAGATGGCTGGATGGCATCATGACTCGATGGACGTGAGTCTGAGTGAACTCCGGGAGTTGGTGATGGACAGGGAGGCCTGGCGTGCTTCGATTCATGGGGTCGCAAACAGTCAGACACGACTGAGCAACTGAACTGAACTGAATTGAATGATGTTGAGCATATTTTCATGTGCTTCTACGTCATTTGTATATCTTCTTTGGAGATAAAGGATTTCTTCAAAGCCTTCTGCCCATAAGGGTTTTGTTGCTGATGAGTTGTAAGAGTTATCCATATATTCTGGATTAGATAGATGTTTGCAAATATTTTCTTCCATTCCATGAGCTGTCTTTGCATTCTATGGATTATGTCTTCTGATGCACAGAATTTTAACTCTTTGAGGTCAAATTTGCCTGCTTTTTGTTGTTGCTGCTTGTTTTGCTTACGTCATAACCAAATCCAAAGCTGTGAACCTTTTTCTCTACGCTTTCTTCTAAGAGTTTTAATGACCAGGTAAAAACTGTTACAGCTTGGCTGGAAAGTTCTGATTCATCTGCCTTATTCACCAGACATTGTGCCTTCAGATGTCCATTTGTTTGGGTCCTTATAAAATTCTCTTAATGGAAAACATTTCAGTTCCCTGGAAAACTTTAAAAGGCATCTGGAATAGTTCTTTGCTCAAAAAAGGTAAAAAGTTTTGGGAAGATGGAATTATGAGGTTGCCTAAAAAATGGCAGAACATAGTGAAACAAAATGGTGGGTACATTGTTCAATAAAGCTCTTGGCGAAAATGAAAAATGTGTCTTTTATTTTTATTTAAAAACTAAAAGAACTTTGGACCAATCCAAAACCATTCCACCAACAGTGTGACGAGGGTGCCCTTCTCCCCACATCCTTGCCCTCACCCTCATACCTGTTCTAACAGGTGTGAGATGATATCTCCCATGGTTTTGATTTACATTTCCCTGCTGATTCATGATGCTGGGCATGTTCTCATGTACCTGTTAGCTGTTCCATACACAGCTAACATTTGGGAAAATGTCTATTTGGGTTCTTTGCCCATTTAATTGGATTACTTGGGGTTTATTCTTGCCATATGACCCACTTTTAGTTCATGTTTGTAGCATATGGCATAAATTAAGGGTCCAAGTTCCTTCATTTTCATGTGGATATCCAATTTTCCCAGCACTTTTTGTTGCAAAGTCTGTCCTTTCTCTAGACAGGCTTTTGAATCAGTGAGACTTGGGTTCAGGTACTGGATTCAGAGACTGATTCCCCCACTGACTAGTCGAGATACACGGGGAACCCTCAGGAAATACAAATGAACTCTCCCTCTGAACGGAAGTCAGAGGGATACCAAGGCTGTGGTTTGCCTGTTGGCTGTGCCAAGTTCTGTGTGTCCTTCCCCAGGCAGAGGGCACATCTGGAATAAGGAGGACCATCTGGAAAGCTCTAGCCTAAAGGGGCTTTTAGGCCCTTTGTTTAGAAATCACACTGATAATGCTTCTGTACAAGTTACGGTCACCCCCCTTTCCCATCAGTACCCCCCAAAAAGTGAGAGCATCGCAATTGGTCAATGCCATGGGTCTACTCCTTCTGACTTAGGAGGATAACCAAACAAGTCAGGACACATCACCCCCTCAGCATCGCAGATGGATTGTGTTCACAATGGCCCAGCCACGGTCACTGGCCATCTGTCACAGTGCCCGGGGAGCCACCTGGCTCTGAGTGGAGAAGCCTTTGGCTGGTTGAGAATGATAACAGGCAGGTAGAGAGCTGTGAGGGCTTCCTCCGGACCCCACGGGGCCCCCGTGTGACAACAAAGTAAATGAAGGCTGACCCCGTGTGTCTAGGGGCCCACGGTTGTTTAGTTGCTAAGTTACGTGTGACTCTTTTGCAACCCCATGGACTGTAGCCCGCCAGGCTCCTCTGTCCATGGGATTCTCCAGGCAAGAATACTGGAGTGGGTTGCCATGCCTTCCTCCATGGGATCTTTCTGGCTCAGGGATCAAACCTGCGTCTCCTGCATTGCAGGGGCATGCTTTACCACTGAGCCACCAGGGAAGGCCTCTAGGAGCCCGTAGTTAATCTTATCGTGATCACAGGAGACTCAGGGACCCTCAGGCTCAGAGGAGAAAGGTAGCCCTCAGCCCACCAGACACCAGATCTGTCATCTGGAGAAGCCCGTAAAACACAAAGACTTTGGAGAGCCACTCGGCAATGACTAGTACTACATTCACATCTGCATAACTATGGAGTTCGCAATTCCACTTCCAGGGGTGTCTCCGAAATTCTTGACAAGTGTGCCAAGATTTTACTGAAGCACAGATACAATAGCCAAAATGGGGAACAACATCAACAGGAGAAAGGTTAAGAAGCGATACATCCATCCGGTGGGATATGAAGCTTCTAAAAATAATAACTGACACAGACCAATTTCCTTTTCTTTCATTTTATTTATTTATTTATTGGGATCTGGTCTCATCACTTCATGGCAAATAGACGGGGAAACAGTGGAAACGGTGGCTGACTTTATTTTGGGGGGCTCCAAAATCACTGCCGATGGTGATTGCAGTCATGAAATTAAAAGACACTTACTCCTTGGAAGGAAAGTTATAACCAATCTAGACAGCATATTAAAAAGCAGAGACATTACTTTGTCAACAGAGCTCCATCTAGTCAAGGCTATGGATTTTCCATTAGTCATGTATGGATGTGAGAGTTGGACTATAAAGAAAGCTGAGCACCGAAGAATTGATGCTTTTGAACTGTGGTGTTGGAGAAGACTTTTGAGAATCCCTTGGACTGCAAGAAGATCCAACCAGTCCATCCTAAAGGAAATCAGTCCTGGGTGTTCATTGGAAGGACTGATGTTGAAGCTGAAACTCCAATACTTTGGCCACCTGATGCGAAGAATGGACTCATTTGAAAAGACTCTGATGTTGGGAAAGATTGAAGGCAGGAGGAGAAAGGGGTGACAGAGGATGAGATGTTTTGATGGCATCACTGACTCAATGGACATGAGTTTGGGTAAACTCCAGGAGTTGGTGATGGACAGGGAGGCCTGGTGTACTGTGGTTCATGGGGTCACAAACAGTTGGACACGACTAGCGACTGAACTGAACTGAACTGAACTATTGACCTGTGGCCGCACTGGGTCTTCGCTGCTTTTGCGTGGGCTTTCTCTAGTTGCAGTGAGTGGAGGCTGCTCTCTCTCTAGCTGTGGTGTGCGAGCTTCTCATTGTAGTGGCTTCCCTTGCTGGAGCCCTGGCTCGAGGGTGCAAGGCAGCGCAGCGGGCTCAGTAGTTGCAGCTTGCGGCTCCACAGCTCAGGCTCAGCAGCTGTGGCCCACAGGCTTAGTTGCTCCGCAGCATGTGGCATCTTCCCAGACCAGGGATCGAACCCAAGTCCCCTGCCTTGGCAGGTGGATTCTCACCCACTGGGAAGTCCCCAGGCATGTTTTCAAGACAGAGTATTAAGTGGAAAAACGTTGCAGAAGAGTTTATCTCTGTGAGTTGCCTTGTGGGAGTTTCACTTTCTGAACTGTACACTTCTGTTTTGTTCAGCGCGGATCAGGCCTGGGGTGATGCTCACTAAACCATACTCTGTGTATCAGGAAACATCTCGATAGAAACCTTGATCTTGGTGCAGAAAACCACAGGAAAGCCAGTGGAAAACAGTTTCTTCAGCAGCTTTGCTGCCCTCGGACTGTCCCTACACAGCAATTTCAAGTTTCCTGTCTAAGGAAGGTGAACTGGTTTCTTAGACTGTTGATCCACCGTTGCCTTGCTGGTCATTTTCCCAGGCAACCATTCAGAGAATTTCAGATGCTGGTAAAGAAGAAGGCTGTTCTCTAGGAAGTGCTGATCTTTACCCTGGAATCCAACCTTATTACTCCTTTCATCTCTGGTTCATGCACCCTTGTCATATATGATTAGATTCTAAGAGAATGGGTGTGCCTCTTTTTAAGAGATCTGAATATCCGCTCCAAATGAGAGTCACAAAAAGATCAGTAAAGAAGAAAATTTTACAGTTGCAAGAGGCTCTGCTAGATCTCTGAAGTTTCTTTCAACAGAGAGCTACTCTGGTTCATTTTACAAAGGATTTACTTTGTAAAAATTGGCTAATACAACTTGCAGAAACATCTTATTACCCAGAGCAAAGAATATTTCTATTAACTGGGAGTATCTAAGATGAACTTCAAGAACTTTGTCCCAGGAAAAAGCCAATGACTTTTTGGCTCTAATGAGCCTTAATGGGACTTCAGAACCTATTAAGCCCTGCTTTAAGGTCACACATTAAAAAAAAAAAAAAAGTCCAGGAGAGCAATAGACAGTTTGGAGTGGGTCCAGGTGTTCTAGTAATTTCTCTCCAGCCTGGAGCAAGATGTCTCTTGTCTATTTCATTTTCTCATTAGCAATGATGGGAGAAATAGTTTTCTCTCTGTTATTTTGAGGTTTAAATAAGATCATCTGTCACCTTCCAGATAGACAGTATGAAGCTGGCAGCATTAAAATAGTTTTCCCCCATACACAGAGAATAAAAGAGAGCTGAATGAAACAAAATAGAGCTCAGAATCAGAGTCAAAACAGAAGAGGATAAAGTTTCTGATAAAGGTGATCTTCAATGCAATGTGGAAAAAGATGGATTTTCTAATAAATGGCTGGAACTAGCCTCCTGGGGCAGTGGGAAAATAGTGATAAATCTCTATCTCATTCTTTCCACATAACAAAATTCTGAATAAACTATTAAACCTAAAAAAGAAGACCACAGGGCTTCCCTGATGGTCCAGTGGTTAAGAATCCACCTCCCAGTGCAGGGAACATGGATTTGATCCCTGGTCTGAGAAGTTTCCACATGCTGATGGGCAACTAATCCCTTCTTGTGCTTTGGAACAAGAGAAGCCACTGCAATGAGAAATCCTTGCACCGCAACGAAGAATAGTCCGTGCTCTCTGTAACTAGAGAAAGTTTGCACACAGCAGTGAAGACCCAGCACAGCCAAAAATGAATAAATAAATATTTTTTAAAAAAGAAACCACAAAAGTACAAAGAGAAAACGCGAATGAGGTTTATAGATAATTTTGTAGTGGGGAGGGTTTGTCTAATCAGAATATAAAGCCTAGAAGCCTCAAGAAGTCAATAAATTTGCTATGGAATTTAAAAAAAAAAATCATACTCAGTAGTGTCAGAAAATAAATTGGAAAAAAGTTTATCAAAAGGTTAATGTCTTTATTTACAAGGAAGGTCTATATCAATAAGAATAAAGAGAATGTGTGTTTATGGGAAAAGGATTTGACCAGGCAATATGAAGTACAAATGGCCAATAAACCAATGAAAGATTGTCAATATCACTTGTAACACAAGAAATCCACTTAAAATCATAATCATTTAAAATTTTTTTATAGTATCCAGAGTTAGAAAAATTCAGGTTAATAGACACTCCATCACTGATGTAATTTTCTTCAAAGAATAATAAAAAACACCTGTCACATTTGTTTTTAATGTATTTTTTTTGGAGTATAGTTGATTTGCAATGTTGTATTAATTCCACTGTACAGCAAAGTGATTCAGTAATACACACATATGTATTCTTTTCTGTATTCCCTATCACATTTTTGAACCCATAAACGTGATTGAGCATTTCACTGCTGGAATTCTTCTCTACAGGTATATTCCCAAATGTGAACTGGGAATGTTCACAGCAGCGTACTTTTGTAATCACTAAAATTAACACTACAAATGTTCATGCAGAGGTGACTGGTTAGAAAGCATGCTACATACACGCAACAGAATCATATCCCGCTGATCAATCAATTAGGTGAAAATGTACATGCTGCCAGCTCCCTAATCTTCGTTTCCAAATATCATTGTCCACTAAAAGGAGCCAGGACATCTTGGAGAAAAGGCTGATTCCAGGACGGTGGCATAGACAGTGTTAGAAAACCCTGGAGCATTTTGGTGCCAAAATGTTTCCAGAATCTAAGGAAGGGCTCGGAGAATGATAGGAACTCACCAAAAGTACACAGGAGTCAAGTTGAAGTGGCTTTCACTGGCCAGCTGAGATAATTTAAGTATCAAAATTAATTAAAAAATAGCTTAAATTGTTTTAATTTATAAAAATAACAACACTGGATTACAATCCATTTAATAAAATAAGAATGCAAAAGGTTAAATAATATAAACAAAACAAACACTTGGCTAAACAGTAGAAAGAGGAAAGCTCTCCTTTACAGTAGAATGTCAGCTAAAAAATCAAGTTCTTTGCAGTAGAATATGAGAATGGGAATGACAGTTAGAACATCCTCAGTGGATGGGAAGCAAATGGATGGAAATCTGAGGAGGAGTTGGATTTCTTACACAAACTACACCTTAATTGCAAAGGGAATATAGTAAGTTTATAAGTGGAGAAATCTGACAGAAACCACCTAAACCAAGGGATCAAAGTTAAAAGCACCGAGAACAAGTGGGATAAAATGACATCACACCCCCCCCCAAGATATCTTGATGTACCATCAAGTTATGACATCACGTCAGGTAAGCCCCTATTGAGGTGCATTCTGCAAAACAGCTGGTGTGCACTCTTTCAAAATGTTTAGGTCCAGGAAGACAAAGCAAGGCTGAGGAATTTTTCCAGATTGGAGGAGACTAAGGAGATAGGACAATGAAATGCAATGTGTGACCCTGATTAAATCCTAGATGGGGGGTGGGAAAAAGCCATCAAAAACATAACAAGACCTGAGGAATTTAAGCATGGACTGTCCATCAGGTAACAGCTACGTTTGAATGCTAGATCTCCTGATAGTGATAACTGGACTGTGGTTATGGTAAAGGAGGTCCTGCCCTTGGCAAATACACACTGGGGTAATTTGGGGTAAGAGGGAGCTGGTCTCTAACGTCATCCAAAATGGTTCAGAGGAGTAATATGTAAATGGGTAGACAGGTAAAGCAAAGGGGGTGAAACGTCAGTGGTTGGTGAGTCTGCCTCATGGGTGTACAGAGCTCCTTCTACTGTTCTTGCAGGTTTTCTGAAAGTCTGAAATTATATCAAAACGAATACATACGCTGCCATGGAAAGAGTTCCAGGACTTACGCAGCAGAAAAGGGAAGGTGCGGAGCCTTGTGTGTGGCGCCGCTCTAGACAATGTGTCCCTCCCCCTACAGAGGACACCCAGGAAACGGGGATGTGATGGCTTTTGGGGCACAGACCAGGAATTAAGACCTGGAGAAAGAAGTTTTCACTTTTCATTTACGTCATTTCCTCCTGTTTGAATTTTTCCTTCCATCCGGTAAAAGATGTGAATTCACTTCCTTTTCTTTCTCCAATTAAAATGCAAGCGCCCCTGCAAATGGTCCCCCTCACGGCAAAGGGCATGAAGCTGGCGCCAGAGGCCCAGGGGAGAGAGAAGCTGGGTGAGATGTCTTCGGAGACAGAGAGGCCCCAGCCCGGAGGAGGCAGGAAGCAGGTGCGGATTCCAAATCCGATTTATCTATTTGGAGGTCTGCCTTTGGAGAAGAGGCAGGCAGGTGGGACAGGCAGCACCACCACCCCCGCCACCAGGGGACGTGCTGACAGCACCATGGGCTCAGGATGGGTTGGAGTCTGACAGTTGAATTGCGACACAGAGCAGGCCTTTAATTCAAGTTCCCATCTCTGGCCATGTGGCCCCCTTCTCCCCCTGGAGTGGCCTTTCCCTCTTCTCTCTGTTCCTCATTCCTGGGCTCAACGTTGAGCCCTCCTCCCTTTCTTGGATGGTTCAGGCGGGCCTGGAGCCGCTGCCCCGGGCCCTTCCCAGTGTGTCTGCTTGATCATCTCCAGCCTCTGACTCTTTGGCAGGAGAAACCCAGTTCAATCCAGCAGCCTGGCCACACCTCAGCCCTTCTCTAGAAATGGTAGATTAGAATTTACATGATCATGGGCCAAACTGCGTAACTGCAGCAACGACGGCATCAGTGCTGGGCAGGGGCTGGGCTGGGGGTGCGGCAGGGTGGGGTGGGCTGGACCACAAGGGGCCCCAAGGGAGGCAGACTCTGGGTGATGGAGACATTCTATTGCGTGATTCACAGGAGAGCTGCTAGGCTACACGCAGTGGTAAAATAACTCCTTCAGTGAAAGTTGGCACATTTGATAGTATGTCAACAATACCTCTATAAACCTAATTTTTTTTTTTACAAATTTTCTTTGATATGGATCATTTTTAAAGTCATTATGGAATTTATACACTATTGCTTCTGTTTATGTTTTTTGGCCACAAGGCAGGTGGGATTTTTACCTCCCCAGACCAGGGATCAGTCTGCACCCCGTGCATTGGAAGGTGAAGGCTTAAACCATCGGACCACCAGGGAAGTCCGTAAGCCTAATTTTTTTTAATGCTCAAAATGAAGGAGAGAGTTTGTCTAGTGTTCAAGTGACCTGACAGCCTCTGGGAATGAAATGAGTAGGGTCTACAATTTTTTTCTCCTAAGAACCATCCCTCTGGGTTCTGCCCACTACACAGACCCACCCACCAGATCAGCACGAACTGATCCAGACTGGTAGGTAGCAGTAGTAGCAGCAGAGATGGGGGGCAATTTTTTTTAGGGGACTTCCCTGGTGGCTCAGTAGATGAGAATCTGCCTGCCAGTGCAGGGGACACAGGTTCCGTCCCTGGTCCAGGAAGATTCCACATGCCGAGGAGCACCTAAGCCAAGGCATGACTCCTGAGTCCGTGCTGCAGAGCCAGGGAGCTGCAACCGCAGGCCTGTTGGCAACTACTGAAGTCTGAGCGCCTGGAGCCTGTGCTCCATGACAAGAGAAGCCACGGCAACAAGAAGCCTGGGCGCAACCACCAGAGACTCGTCCCTGGTCACTGCAACTAAAGAAAGCCCTCAAAGCACCAAAAGACCCAGCACAGCCAAAAACAAAACAATTTAAAAAAAAATTATTTAAGACCCAAAATGGTCTGTCGGTATTTCTGTCTTCTAAGGGAAGGCAGAATTCCTATCAAATCATTACAGATCCCTTTTTCTTAGAGGGTGCTGGCTCTCTAGGGCCCGAGAAGGAAATCAGACAGTGTTGACATCATTGCAGTCCAGGATTTTTGGTCCTGAAGGGGAGAGGCCTCCAAGGGATGGGTCTGGAGGAGGGGCTGGTAAACTGAGGACAGCCGCTGGAGAGCAGGTGGGCGGGGACAGCAGCAGAGAGGACCTGCTCGAGGCCCCAGCCTAGGATTCTGGGATCTGAATCCAAGTTCAGAAGCGATTGCTGGGATGCAAGTCCTCCATCTCTACGAACCTTTGGCAGAGTCTATAAGTACGGTCCATCTGCGAATGAGCACTTGGATGCTTTAGAGCAGAAGGCCTGGGCGGAATACAGGATATACAAACCCAAGGTGGCGAAAGGATTCATTGAAACTGATGAAACTCCTCTAAGGCGGAAATAATGACCAAGCAGGTACTGGGCAGCCTTCCTGTTTGCTGTTATTGTGCCTTGGGCAGCAGGAGTTGATGCGTGGATAGCGGGGCACAGAGCAGGCAGGGAGCATTGGAAGAGGGGACCATCCCTGCATGCAGCCATCGGCATCAGGCCTGGCGGCCACCAGCCCAACCCTGGCCCACCTTCCTGGGCCACTGCGGTGACGGTCACAGGGAAGAGCAACACCCTCCTTCAAGCAGCCGGGGTAAATGCTGAAGCCTCTGGCCAGGCTGATTTGCAAAGGCCCTGGTCAGCGGCATTGGGAGCCTCAGGGACAGCACAGGGGCTCGTGGCCCTTTGCTTCTAGCCCTGCTGCCTGGAGGAGGAGAAGAGAGTGAAAGCAAAGACAGAAGAATCCGAGGGATCCGGTGATGATCTGGGCTTGCGTTTTTTTGATTAAATATCTTTTGTAACATGAGTCAGTAAAAAGTTGAAGTTTTTTTTAAGAAAAAAAACATTAGTGATTATGGCTCTTGGGAACTAGAAGAGAGAGTGTGGAGACAAAATAGCTGACAGTGGTAAAGAGGAAGAGTGACTTAGAAAGGACATAGTTCAGTTCAGTCGCGCAGTCGTGTCCGACTCTTTGCGACCCCATGAATCGCAGTACGCCAGGCCTCCCTGTCCATCACCAACTCCCGGAGTTCACTCAGACTCACATCCATTGAGTCTGTGATGCCATCCAGCCATCTCATCCTCGGTCGTCCCTTTCTCCTCCTGCCCCCAATCCCTCCCAGCATCAGGGTCTTTTCCAATGAGTCAACTCTTCGCATAAGGTGCCCAAAGTACTGGAGCTTCAGTTTTAGCATCATTCCTTCCAAAGAAATCCCAGGGTTGATCTCCTTCAGAATGGACTGGTTGGATCTCCTTGCAGTCCAAGGGACTCTCAAGAGTCTTCTCCAACACCACAGTTCAAAAGCATCAATTCTTCGGCGCTCAGCCTTCTTCACAGTCCAACTCTCACATCCATACATGACCACAGGAAAAACCATAGCCTTGACTAGACGGACCTTAGTCGGCAAAGTAATGTCTCTGCTTTTGAATATACTATCTAGGTTGGTCATAACTTTTCTTCCAAGGAGTAAGCGCCTTTTAATTTCATGGCTGCAGTCACCATCTGCAGTGATTTTGGAGCCCAAAAAAACAAAGTCTGACACTGTTTCTACTGTTTCCCCATCTATTTCCCATGAAGTGATGGGGCCAGATGCCATGATCTTCGTTTTCTGAATGTTGAGCTTTAAGCCAACTTTTCCACTCTCCTCTTTCACTTTCAACAAGAGGCTTTTTAGCTCCTCCTCACTTTCTGCCATAAGGGTGGTGTCATCTGCATATCTGAGATTATTGATATTTCTCCCAGCAATCTTGATTCCAGCTTGTGTTTCTTCCAGTCCAGCATTTCTCATGATGTACTCTGCATATAAGTTAAATAAGCAGGGTGACAATATACAGCCTTGACGTACTCCTTTTCCTATTTGGAACCAGTCTGTTGTTCCATGTCCAGTTCTAACTGTTGCTTCCTGACCTGCATACAGATTTCTCAAGAGGCAGGTCAGGTGGTCTGGTATTCCCATCTCTTTCAGAATTTTCCACATTTACTGTGATCCACACAGTCAAAGGCTTTGGCATAGTCAATAAAGCAGAAATAGATGTTTTTCTGGAACTCTCTTGCATTTGTGATGATCCAGCGGATGTTGGCAATTTGATCTCTGGTTCCTGAGAACCAGAACCAGAAAGGACAGTTAAGAATTGAGCAAAAGAATTGAGCAGGAGCTTAGAAGCAGAGGCGCCTGCAGAACATACTACCCGTCTCATCTAGCATCACACACGACCTCTGGCATCAAATTCCTGGAGACAGGAAAGCTGAAGGGAAACAGGGCTTTTCACCGTGAGTGGAGGTGGGCTGGAGCCCACTCCACCTGAATCACCAAGGACAAGGATCTCAGTTGCATTCTGGATTATTGCACTTTAAAAACAACAGTATTAATAGCTACTGTTCAGAGATCCTAATAAGCACCAAGTTCTGTATTAGGCACTTTATATATATTATCTCACTTAAACCATACAACCACAAGGAGCAGGTATTATTAGCCCCTAATTTTATTTGTTTAATTTTATTGAAATATAGTGGAATTAAAAAGTTGTGCTAATTTCTGCTATGTAACAAATTGATTCAGTTATACACACATACACACACATATATATATTCTTTTTCATATTTTTTGCCATTATGGTTTATCACAGGACATTGAATGTTCCCTGGGTATACATAGGACTTTGTCATTTGTCCAGTCTCTATACAAATGTTTGCATCTGTTAATCCCAAACTTCCACTTCATCCCTCCCGTACCTCCTTCTCCCTTAACAACCAACAGACTGTTCTCTGTGTCTGTGTTTCCATTTCATCCATAAATTCATTTATGTCATATTTTAGATTCCACATTTAAGTGAAATCTTATGGTATTTGTCTTTATCTGGCTTATTTGGCTTAGTATGATAATCTCTAGGTCCATTCATGTTGATGCAAATGGCATCATTTGATTCTTTTTTATGGCGCAGTAGGAGAAGGCAATGGCAACCCACTCCAGCACTCTTGCCTGGAAAATTCCAAGGATAAGGAGTCTGGTAGGCTGCGGTCCATGGGATCGCTAAGAGTCGGACACGACTGAGCGACTTCACTTTCACTTTTCACTTTCCTGCATTGGAGAAGGAAATGGCAACCCACTCCAGTGTTCTTGCCTGGAGAATCCCAGGGACGGGGGAGCCTGGTGGCTGCCGTCTGTGGGGTCACACAGAGTCGGACACGACTGAAGCGACTTAGCAGCAGCAGCAGCAGTAGTATTCAGTTGTACATATGGACCACATCTTCTTTACCTGTTCATCTGTCAATGGATATTTAGGTTGCTTCCATGTCCTGGTTACTGTAAACCAGGATGCTGCGATGAACATAGGGGTACATGTATCTTTTTGAATTATGGTTTTCTCCAGATAGATTCCCAGGGGTAGGATTGCAGGATCATATGGTAACTCTATTTTTAGTTTTTTGAAAGACCTCTATAGCTGTTGCATTAATTTACATTTCCACCAACTCTGTAAGAAGGTTCCCTTTTTTCCACAGCCTCTCCAGCATTTGTTATTTGTAGACTTTTAAATGATTACTAGCCCCCACTTTAGAGATCATGGTTTTCATTCTGTCTGCCCTCTGATAGATGAGGATAAGAGGCTTGTGCAAGCTTCCTGATACAGGGACTGGCTATGGGGGAAACTGGGTCTTGCTCTGGTGGGCCATGCTGGGTAAATCTTTAATCCAATTTTCTGCTGATGGGTTCGGCTGTGCTCCCTCCCTGTATTTTGGCCTGAGGGGTCCAGTCCTAAGAGCTCCAGTCTCTATAGTAGGCTATAAGTTCTATAGGATGACTTCCTAGGTGGCTCAGATGGAAAAGTGTTTGCCTACAATGCGGGAAACCGGGTTGGATCCCTGGGTTGGGAAGATCCTCTGGAGAAGGAAATGGCAACCCACTCCAGTACTCTTGCCTGGAAAATTCCATGGATGGAGGAGCCTGGTAGGCTAGGTAGGCTGCAGTCCATGGGGTCACAGAGTTGGACATGACTGAGTGACTTCGCTTTCACTTTCTATGGATAACGGCAACATCCTCTAAAAGGACTTATGCCAGCATGCTGCACCTCCCCAGACTGCTGCTGCTTGTGACCCTGACCCCGTGTCAAGGAACTGTTGACTCAGGCTTCTGCCGGAGACTCCCAAACACTCACAGGAGAGTTAGGCTCAATCTTTTGCGGCGGTGGGGGGGAGGGTCAGTGTTCCTTGCTCCTGGGTGCTGGTGCACACAAGGTTTTCTTTGTGCCCTCCAAGAGTCTGTGTTTTCCCAGTCTTAGGGAAGTTCTGTAATAAAATCCTGCCGACCTTCAAAGTCAGATTCCCTGGGGACTCCCAGTCCCTTTACCAGATCGTCAGATTAGGACGTCTGTTGTGGGGCCTCAAACTTTCACAACAGCTCAAGAACTTCTTTGATATAATTTGTGGATTGCCCACAAGGCAGCTCTGTAGTGGGGCTAATGTCAACCTAGAGGACTTAAGCCACACGCCACGCCTTCCAGGTCTGCTGCAGCCAGAGTCCCTGTCCCCAGAGGGGGCCACTGCTGACCTGTGTCTCTGTAGGAGACCCTCCAACACGTGAGTTTGAGCAAACTGAGAGATAGTGAAGGACAGGGAAGCCTGGCCTGCTGCAGTCCAAGGGGTTGCAAAGAGTTGGACATGACTGGGCAATTTAGCAACAAAAACAATTTAGAGATAAGAAAAGTAAAGCTCAGTGAGGTCCAGCTAACTGCCTCTTCACAAAACCAAAAAAATACAGAGACAGGGTTATAATCACATCTCCGACTCCAGAGACCACTTCTAATCAAATGTTGAAGGGTATAGTACGGTATCACCAGCTTGCCTTGGCCGATTCCCCATTCATTCAGTACATTTTTTATTGAGCACCTATAATGTTCCAGGGACTTCCCAGGTGGCTCAGACGGTAAAGCGTCTGTCTACAATGCAGGAGACCCAGGTTCGATTCCTGGGTCGGGAAGATCCCCTGGAGAAGGGAATGGCAATCCACTCCAGTACTCTTGCCTGGAGAATCCCATGGACTTCTCTTCCATGGGGTCACAAAGAGTCGGACACGACTGAGTGATTTCACTTATAATGTTCCAGACACTGGGAATGCAGCAGTGAACCACATCTCTGCCCCCATGGAGTACAGGTTAAGACCTCAGAACTAAGGTGTACTAAGAAACATCCTACCAGGAAGAACACACACACCCACATTGATGGTTTCCCCGCCACCGCAGCCAAGGGATGGGCCACTTCTTCCTCTTTCATTTCAATTTACTGGAATAAAAACCTATGCATGTAAAAATGAAGGGAGCTTACAAACTGATTTCCTCTCTCAGTATCATCCCTCCAAGAAGGGTGACTCAGGGCCCCTAATCCCAGCTCTGTGCGTTTCACCCAAGCTTTGAGACATGATAGCCAGCTGGCCTGGGGCCTCATTCACAGAGGGCGAAGTTGACTGCACGTTCTTCCCTTCCTCACCACAGCCGGCTCTGTGCTAAGGATGGACCCAAGTTCATTCTCAGCATCAGTCTCTGTCAGCCCACTCTCGCCTCTCACCGTCTTCCCTAGAAGAAAGGCAGATGTCTTCACACCCTCCAACTAAACACGTTTTCCAAGCTTTGTGACGAGAATTTTTGTTTGTTGCAGGAACAGGTCCTGACTTGTAGACTCCTCTCCCTACTGGGCTGGGATAAAACAAACTTGGAACGATAATGAAAGAATTGCTGAAGTCACAGAACCAGAGCTGACTCCGGTGCTGAGGGCCTGGGGAATTCCTCCGTCTGCCCAGGGGTCTGTTTTTTCGCCTTCCTATCTTTCAATCTGACTTTTCTTACTGTGTATGAGTCAGCTTCCAGATTGCTCAGAAAACAGTCCTTTCCTTACTCAAAGGAGCTCAGTTCTGCTTGGTTATCAAAGATGGAGCAAGAGGATAGTTCTCTTTGACTTACCCTCTGAAGAAGATTTTTATTTTAAAACAACCCCCTCAGAAATGGTATCCTTATCAGCAGTGCCGTACGGCCTCTACAGCAGAACAAATTAGTACTGGACTCTATGGCTTGGTCCCATCTCTCATCACGGTAACTCTCAGGGAGTTGCAAGCCTCCAATAAGATTCTAGATGCCTCTGACGGGAGTTGGAGCCCCTGGTACAGTGGTACCCAGGGTTATGCCAGGCACTCAGGCTGCTCAATGCTTCTGGATTATCCAAAATAGCATATTCAGACTCAAAACACAAAGAAAAAGAAAAATTTTTCCTCTGCATCTGAACATAATTATGTGTAAACAATCAGCTCACTCATCTCTGCTGCTGCTGCTAAGTCGCTTCAGTTGTGTCCGACTCTGTGCAACCCCAGAGACGGCGGCCCACCAGGCTTCCCTGTCCCTGGGATTCTTTAGGCAAGAACACTGGAGTGGGTTGCCATTTCCTTCTCCAATGCATGAAAGTGAAAAGTGAAAGGGAAGTCACTCAGTTGTGTCCGACTCCTAGTGACCTCATGGACTACAGCCTACCAGGCTCCTCCGTCCATGGGATTCTCCAGGCAAGAGTACTGGAGTGGGGTGCCATTGCCTTCTCTGCACTCATCTCTACAACAGGATAAAGACCAGATGTAGGCAGTGAGTACAGCTTATCTGGAAGGAATAAGGAGTTTAACAAGATAAACATCTTAGGATGTGATAAACCCCAGAGACTCCTTCCTGGGCTGTCATTAATTTTTTCTTTTTAATCCAGCAATATGTGACTTATCAGAGAGATTTATATTCAGTTGAAAACAAAGTTATTTTGAGCTGAGCAAATGAAAATGCTTAAATTACAGTGGCACAGAATGAACTTTTAGCATATCAATGGACGTCTCATTAAGTTTCTTAGGGACAGTGATTTTCTGAGGACAGGATTAAAAGGAAATCTTTTGTGATGTCGCATAGGAAACAGACTCTACATAGGGCCCAGCACCCATAGGAGTTCAAATTTTATTTATGAAAATAAATTTATTTTTTAAATTGATTTATTAAAGAAACAAATTGCACTGAAGACATGTCAGGCACTATTCTAAGTGTTTTACAACTATTTACTCATGTTCCTTTCTTTTCTGCTTTGAGGTCAAGTGTGTTGTTGAGCAGAGGCAATAGCATAAATGAAGAAACTCTGAGCATCCTGGCACGTCTGCGTCAACCCTGGTCGCACTGACCCCTCTGCTCGTGTTTATGTCTGTTCCTAAGCGTTAACTTCAGACTCAGGCTGTGTCCAGGTCAGAGTTCCTCTGTCAGGCACAGCTTTTACCATCTCATCATCTGTCTTCATAACAAGCTCCCCAGCCCCTCCCATTTCTGACTTCTGCCCTCTGTTGTTTTCAGGCTGAACCACATAAAACTGCTAATCTTTGTTGCTGATGTTTCAGCTGGTTTCGTTTTATTTTTAAAAAATGATAATTTCATGCAGTTCAACCTTATGCTGTCTACATTTTTAAAAATCAAGGTATAGTTGACCTGGGGGCTTCCCAGTGGCTCAGCAGTAAAGAATCTGCCTGCAATGCAGAAGCCACCTAAAATGTAGGTTTGATCCCTGGCTCTGAAAGATCCCCTGGAGGAGGATGTGACAATCCACTCCAGTATTCTTGCCTGGAGAATCCCGCGGACAGAGGAGCCTGGCAGGCCACAGTCCATGGGGGCACAAAGAGTCGGACACGACTGAAGCAACTTAGCACCAAGCATCATAGTTGATTTACAATATTAGTTTCAGGTACACAACATAGTGATTCAAAATTTTTACAGATTATACTCTAGCTCACTTGGTAAAGCATCTGCCTGTACTGCAGGAGACCCTGGTTTGATTCCTGGGTCAGGGAGATCCACTGGAGAAGGGATAGTCTACGCACTCCGGTATTCTTGGGCTTCCCTGTGGCTCAGCTGGTAAAGAATCTGTCTGCAACATGGGAGACCTAGATTCGATCCCTGGGTTGGGAAGATCCCCTGGAGAAGGGAAAGGCTACCCACTCCAGTATTCTGGCCTGGAGAATTCCATGGACTGTATAGTCCAAGTCCAAGGGGTCACTAAGAGTTGGACATGACTATGTGACTTTCACTTTTTTCATAGTTAGTACAAAGTATTGATATATTCCCCATGCTATACAATGTATCCTCATAACTTATTTATCCTCTACATAGTAGTTTGTTAATTCTACCCCTATCATATCCCTCCCGTCTTCCTTCTTCCTACTGCTGACCACGAGTTTGTTCTCTGTGTCTGTGATTCTGCTGCTTTTTTGTTATATTCACTACTTTGTTGTATTTTTTTAGATTCCTCATATAAGTGATATCATACTCTATTTGCCTTTCTCTGTCTGATGTATTTCACTAAGCATAATGCCCTCCAAGTCCATCCATCAATGTTGCCTGTATTTTAAAGAGCAATGGGCTGCTTGGAGTGGTCTGAGTAACCTGAAGTACCTAAAGTCTTTAGGTACCTGAATACCTAAAGTCCCAGAGGTAGTCAACAGCAGTACCTGGATTTAAAATCCTTCTGAACTTACTAATATGCTACTTTTAGCTACATATTAAAACCTTGCACTCAAAAACAGATGCTGGGGTTTGAACATCAGATCATTATCCACTTAAAAGCCTGTGACTTTGGGATGAAGACTTTCTGTGCTTCAGTCTTCTCGTCTGTAAAATAGAGACAATAATAATGCAGTGCTGTCCAATTTGTGATGCTGGGAGGGACTGGGGGCAGGAGGAGAAGGGGACGACCGAGGATGAGATGGCTGCATGGCGTCGTTGACTCCATGGCCGTGGGTCTGGGTGCACTCAGGGAGTTGGTGACGGACAGGGAGGCCTGGTGTGCTGTGATTCATGGAGTCGCAAAGAGTCGGACACAACTGAGCGACTGAACTGAACTGAACTATCCAATTTGTAGAGTGGCCTTGAGGACTGGATGAGGAAACGTAAGTACAGATTTAGTGTCAGCCACTTACAAAGGTCTGTCTAGTCAAGACTTCTGGAGAAGGCAATGGCAACCCACTCCAGTACTCTTGCCTGGAAAATCCCACGGACAGAGGAGCCTGATAGGCTGCAGTCCATGGGGTCACTAGGAGTCGGACACGACTGAGCGACTTCACTTTCACTTTTCACTTTATGCACTGGAGAAGTAAATGGCAACCCACTCCAGTGTTCTTGCTTGGAGAATATCAGGGACAGGGGAGCCTGGTGGGCTGCCGTCTATGGGGTCGCACAGAGTCAGACACGACTGAAGCGACTTAGCAGCAGCAGCAGCAGCAGTCAAGACTATGGTTTTTCCAGTAGTCATGTATGGATGTGAGAATTGGACCATAAAGAAAGCTGAGTGTCAAAGAATTGATGCTTTTGAACTGTGGTGTTGGAGAAGACTCTTGAGAGTCCCTTGGACTGCAAAGAGATCCAAGCAGTCCATCCTAAAGGAGATCAGTCCTGAATATTCATTGGAAGGACTAATGGCTGAAGCTGAAGCTCCAATACTTTGGCCACCTGATGTGAAGAACTGACTCACTGGAAAAGACCCAGATGCCGGGAAAGATTGAAGGCAGGAGGAGAAGGGGATGACAGAGGATGAGATGGGTGGATGGCATCACTGACTTGATGGAAGTGAGTTTGAGCAAGCTCCGGGAATTGGTGACAAACAGCTAAGTCTGGTGTCCTGCAGTCCATGGGGTCACAGAGTTGGACACGACTGAACTGAACTGACTGACTTATTAAGCACTCTATCACTCTGTAAAGTGAGCTATTATCTTCAGATTGCCTTTGATACTTTATCCCTGCTTGAGTAATAACACACACACACACACACACACACACACACACACACACACACAATCTTTGTCTGCTAATACGTTGCCTTCGAACTGAGAAACTCAATAATAAACTCAAATCATGCCAAGGAGGTAGGAGATGAAGGATTAACAGGCTGAGAGGTAGTCTCACAATTTCCGCCATTACTGGGGCTGAACCTGCAGTTTTGCGTTACAGTATTAGATTTCCCCCCCCCCTTCTTAATTTTTTTTAAGAGGGAGGAGGAGGTTGTCACGCCTAGGGACTACAGGTGTGATTTATCATTCCCGATCTGAACCCAGGAGTCTCCAGACCAGGTGAGGGATTACAGCCGGAAAAGCTAGAGGCCCAGGGCCTGTTGAGGGGGAAATTCCCCTACTTTAAGCCTGGTCAGGCTGACCCCGGGGCGGGGCTGGGGGGCAGGTGAGGAAATCCCCATCTTCCCGGCCCCAGAAAGCGCTCAGGTAGAAGTCGCACGTCTAAAGCGCACGGGGGCGTTCTCCCCAGGGTTGCTCACCCGGCAGGGGCGGGGACGTCTGGGCCGGCGGCCCCTTTAAGGCCGCGACCCACGTGCCCCGTGACGTCAGAGCAGGAAGTGTTTGAGGAAGTGGCGCCCGTCTCGCGGCTCTGAGGGCCCCGCGCGTTCATGTCTTCGGGGCGGCGCCCGCGCCCCGCCGCCAGGTGAGTGCCTCGGGCGGGCGCCCCCGGTGTCACCCGCCCTCCCGTCTCCCAGGCTCCCAGAGACGCGCGTGACCGGCCCCGAGTCCGGGGCTTCCCGGGCGGGGAGGGCTGGGAGGCCCCAGCGGGGTGGTGCGGGGCGGGGGCCCGGGACGCGGCGGTGCTTCGTCGGGGCCACGGGGCTGAGCGGGGAGGCGCCGGAGCGGGGGGCGCAGCCCGGGGCTCCCCGGCAGGTCCTGGGCGCGGGGGCGTCCTGTCCTGGGCGGGACCCCCACCCCACCCCCTGCTGCTTCCGTACAGCTTCGGTGGGGTGGTGGGGGGCTGCGAAAGATAGGACTTTGCTCCCCAAACGAAAACCAGACCCAGCCACTTGCTTTTATATATGGAGATGAAAAATCAATTCCGATTTTTCTTTCCCATCGAAGCGCTGTGGCATCTCTTAACCTTGTCCATCTTCCCACTTTACCTTAACCAGCACCTTTTGTTCCTCCTCACCCTATCCCCCGCCCCCCACATTGCTTGCAGCGTTAGCAGGACTTCAGTATGAGCTGGTCACCCTCCCTGCCAACCCAGACATGTGGGGCCTGGGAAATGAAAGAGCGGCTTGGGACAGGGGGATTTGGGAACGTCATCCGATGGCACAATCAG
>SJXQ01003880.1:231815-248420 GCA_006408695.1 Aepyceros melampus | reverse complement strand
CCGTCGTCTCTCCTGATTCGCTGCAGCCGCTTAGACCCCGCCCTTCGATCCCCTCTGCCCATGTGCGCCTTTCGGAGTGCTGCTCCGGCCGCTCCCACAGGCCTGCCCCTCCGTGGGGACTGCCCTGGCTCGGTGAGCACAGTGGGGCTCCTCTCGGATTCTGCTGCCCTCGTGGCCTCCTCCACCCAGTACTGCTGTTGGCATGGCCTCTGCCTGTCCTCGACAGTAAGGACTGACCCTGGGTTTGAGGCCTGAAGGCCAGATTCAGTTCAGTTCAGTTCCATTCAGTCGCTCAGTTGTGTCCGACTCTCTGTGACCCCACGGGCTGCAGCACGCCCGGCCTCCCTGTCCATCACCAACTCCCGGAGCCCACTCAAACTCATGTCCATTGAGTCAGTGATGCCGTCCGACCATCTCATCCTCTGTCGTCCCCTTCTCCTCACACCTTCAATGTTTCTCAGCATCAGGGTCTTTTCCAAGGAGTAGTTCTTCGCGTCAGGTGGCCAAAGTATTGGTTTCAGCTTCAGCATCAGTCCTTCCAGTGAGTATTCAGGACTGATTTCCTTAGGATTCCTTTAGGATATGAGCCATGCTGTGTAGACCAGATTATTTGTGCAGTAAGTGAAGGAAATGGTTCGATCCAGTGGCACATTTTAGACAGCTCCAGCCACACAGAAGACACTTGTTCACGACGGCAGGATGAAGAGAGGGTGACTCTGCACTTCCCTCTCAGCACTGGCAACACCGCCCTACCACCTCGCTCGTGAGTCACAGGCTCTCCATTAGCCAAGAACCCATTAGAGGGACTGGATCTTCCTCCACACCTCCACACTTGGCCTTCCAGCCCGTCTTGCTTGGAAAGCCCAGTGACATCAGAGCGACTGGCACTTAGTATGCTCACAGCCAGCTTTTACTGAGTGAACAGATGTCCCCTTGCCTTTCTCCGTCATGGTGACTTAAACCACCGACTGGTGACTGCCTCTTGTGTTTCTTCTAATCTGTGTGTCAGCTTGCTGGTCTGTGATCTTTTTTTTTTTTAAGTCTTAAGAACTTTTTAATTTATTTGTTTGTGTTTGGCTGCGCAGGGTCTGCGTTGCTATGTGTGGGCTTTTCTCCAGTTGCCGCGAGTCGGGGCTCCTCTGCATTGGGGTGTGTGGGCTGGTCAGTGCGGGGGCCTCTCTTGTTGCAGAGTGTGGACTCCAGTAGCCGTGGCTCACAGGCTCGGTTGCTCCATGGCACGTGGAATCTTCCTGGACCAGGGATCGACCCTGTGTCCCTTGCACTGGCAGGCGAATTCTTTAACTGCTGGACCACCCAGAGCGTCCCTGGTCCATCGATCTTTGCATTTCTTACCATGGCATGTATCCCGAGCAAGCGTACCCTCAGGAGAGCTCAGTGGTCCCTTTCAGCTCAGGGTGTGGTCAGCAGGCTTCGTGGACACAGTCCTCACACAGCCACATCTCTGCATGGGACTCTAGCTGGTCCTGTCTGTTCCCTCATCTCTGAGTGTGACTTGGGATTCTGGCTCATCAGTGAGCACTCGGGAGCATCACCTTCTGCAATTATGTGTCCGTGTCTCCCTCATGAGCCGGCGGAAGCTGGAGTCCAAGATCTGGGTGCCGTTCCTGCCAAGGACCCAGGAGGGTGCGGTGCTTGACGCAGACCCTCCGGAGCAGCGTCTGTTTGAGGAGATGCCGCTACATGGGATGGAGTTCACACAGAGTGCCACTTGGCACCTCTTTCTGTCACTGGAACGTGAGAAAATGGAACCTGCGGGCTCTCATGCTTTTCCAGTTCTGTGCACTTGTAGTATCTCTGTTGTGAGGGGCTTTGATTTTTAAGAAAGTTTCAGACACACAGGTATTTTTTTTTTTTCCATCTCAAATTCTCATGTTCCATCTAATTTAAGTCAAATTAAGTTCTCTCACCTTGAGAAAATTTTGATTCATGACACTGCCCCGCCGTGGTCCTGTTCCGTTAAATAAGGCACAGTCAGACCAACTGAGCCTCTCAGGGACTGATTCTAGAAGGGGCGCGGCCACCGAGCCCTTGCCCGTCAACGTTTTGACCATTTCACTCAGTGTAAGAAGCCATGCGTAACAACATACGTGGGATTCTCAGTATATACAGTCGACGTGTGCATGTAGTGGGCATGTGTGTGTACACATGCAGTGTGCGTATAACACACACACACCATGTATATATGTATAGGATGGTCTGATTCCAGGTTTGATGAGGTTGACAGAAAGTGTTTGAGAATAACTGACTTCCTGAAGTGAGAGCTCAGGTGAGTTACATGCAGTGGCTTCGGCGTCGAGAGAGCCCACTGTGTACAGGGTCACTGGCTGGGCCACTGGCTTGCCCTCCGTCCTCCCTAAGGCCCCGGGCACGCGCTCGAGCGTCGTGGCACCGAGCTGTGCCCTCCGCCTGCTGTGAGTGCTCTGCCTCCCCAGGGGCTTCTCGGGGCACCTCCCTGCTCGTCCTTCACCATGTCACTCTCAGTGGGACGTTCACGTCTAGCGTCCAGCCTTGCCTTAGTCCGGGCATTCCCACTTGTTCAAACTACAGTGAGTCTCAACATTCACGTATCCTGGCCTTGGACAACGGACCCCTGCCGTTCTGTTAGAAGCCCTGACGCTCATGTCACACAGCCGCATGGGCCTCGGGGGCTCAGTGACTGAGCAGACACACCCCGTCTTCCCCTATGAGTGCTCCTCGGTGGCCATGAGTTCACTTGAGGGGAGGCGGTGTCCCCATGTGCAGGGTTGTGCCCAGGCGGTTATCACACTGCACCTTTACCCTAGTAAAAGTCAGTAAAACAAAAATGCAAGTGCTGGTGAGAAGCACCAGTCTTTTTTTTTTTCTTTTTTGCCACGCCCCATGGTATGTGCGATCTCAGTTCCCCGACCAGGGATGGAACCCGCCCCCCTGCAGTGGACGGGCATCTGAACCATGGCCATGATGGCCAGGGAGGTCCCCCAGCAGGACAAGGTGGGTGCCATATGGGGTGTACCCTCTGAGAGCAGTGGGCATGTTGCTTCATCTGGACGTTCGCTGGGCCTAAGCCAACCTGCTATGTCCAGTTGTGAAAGCACAGAAGAAGAGGGAACAAGCGTGAGATGTTGAAACTCTACGGTCAAAGGCTGGATTTAAGGGCAGATTCAGTGAGAGGTTTTGCGATTTCACTTAATTTGCGGCTGGAACGCCCCTGAGAAGGTGGAAGTTGGGTGTTCAACCCTCAAGGGTTTCCCTGTGTTTTCAGAAAACACTTAGCATGAAATCTTCACACAGCATATCTGGCCCCTTGGGCTCTGTGAAGGGTGTCTCCTCCCCCAGGGGGTGCACCCCTTCTCTGCTGTGCCCTGGCCCAGCACCCTTTAGTAAACTTTTCTTAGTATGGTTATCACTTTTGCTTTTGACCTTTTTTTGCCTCTAATAAAGAAAAAGAGGTTCATGCCATTACAACATTGACATCCCTCTGAGTCAGGTAATATAAGCGTAAATGATTTTTAATAATTGGCAGTTATACTGTGGATTTCCCATGATTCCTCAGCCCTTCCCTGATGGGTGACTTTTCATTAGTCTCTGATGATCTCACTTGACACTGTGCAGTCCGCACCCGTATTTGTACATGATGGTCCCGTTGGCTTTGTAAGCTGGATTGCCAGAGGTGGAAACAAAAGGTCAAACGATCTGTACATCTTAAAATGGAATAGCTTTTGCCATGTTTCTTTCCCCCAATTGCACAGCAGTTATTACTCCTTCCAGTGATACAGGGAGTGCCTTTTACGTCTCATCTGAAATTCCTTCTGGTTGAAGAAGTGAAAAGGCATATTATTGTTCCTTTCGTGTGTACTTTGTGGACGGCCAGTGAGCTTGAGTGACTTCTTAGGTGATTGCATAGCTGTTAGCAATCTGTGTTTCATTTCTGCTCCTGTAAGTTACCTCTTCATGTGTTCTTTGCCAGTTTTTCTACTGGTTTGCTTTCTTTATGTATTAGAATGGTCTTTCCTTTATTAAATCAGTAATTACTCAGTTCTGTTGATAATAGATAGTATTTTTAAATGTACCTCAGTTCAGTGCAGTTGCTCAGTCGCGTCCGACTCTTTGCGACCCCATGAATTGCAGCACGCCAGGCCTCCCTGTCCATCACCAACTCCCGGAGTTCACTCAGACTCATGTGCATCCAGTCCGTGATGCCATCCAGCCGTCTCATCTTCTGTCGTCCCCTTCTCCTGCCCCCAATCCCTCCCAGCATCAGAGTCTTTTCCAATAAGTCAACCCTTCGCATGAGGTGGCCAAAGTACTGGAGTTTCAGCTTCAGCATCATTCCCTCCAAAGAAATCCCAGGGCTGATCTCCTTCAGAATGGACTGGTTGGATCTCTTTGAGTCCAAGGGACTCTCAAGAATCTTTTCCAACACCACAGTTCAAAAGCATCAATTCTTCGGCACTCAGCTTTCTTCACAGTCCAACTCTCACATCCATACATGACCACAGGAAAAACCATAGCCTTGACTAGATGGACCTTTGTTGGCAAAGTAATGTCTCTGCTTTTGAATATGCTATCTAGGTTGGTCATAACTTTCNTTTCCAACACCACAGTTCAAAAGCATCAATTCTTCGGCACTCAGCTTTCTTCATCGTCCAACTCTCACATCCATACATGACCACAGGAAAAATCATAGCCTTGACTAGATGGACCTTTGTTGGCAAAGTAATGTCTCTGCTTTTGAATATGCTATCTAGGTTGGTCATAACTTTCCTTCCAAGGAGTTAGCGTCTTTTAATTTCATGGCTGCAGTCACAATCTGCAGTGATTTTGGAACCCAAAAACCTTAAGGAAATATTAATACATCTTCACAGAGTCAAGAACTGCAGCTCTAAATTAGTCTTCTGCTGCAAAAAGATGTATTACATTTGGAACATAATATTTCCATGCATAGATTTGGATCCTGAATTGAACCAGATTAAAATTCCTTGCGAATGATGTTCCAAAGTAAATCCCCAACTCATTCCCTTGTCCAAGAAGTCACAGGGTTTCCTCTAATCCTAAAGTCATCAATAATTCATCTATTCTTCTCAAGAAAGCTGAAAGTTTGTTTTTTAGAACTCCACTTAAATCATACTTGGTAATTTTTTTTCTTTTCCATTATGGTTTATTACAGGATATTGAATAGAGTTCCCTGTGCTATACAGTAAGACCTTGTTGTTTACCTATTTTATATATAGTATTTTGTATCTGCTAATTCCAAACTCCTACTTTATCCCTTCCCACCCTCTTCCCCCTTTGGTAAGCATAAGTTTGTTTCCTATGTTTGTGAGTCTGTTTCTGTTTTCTAAATAAGTGCATGTCTGTCATGTTTTAGGTGCCACTAGAAGTGACATCATGTGGTATTTGTCTTTCTCTTTCTGACTTACTTCACTTAGTACAATAATCTCAAAGTCTCAGTTAAGTTCAGTCACTCAGTCGTGTCCAACTCTTTGCAACCCCATGAATCGAAGCACGCCAGGCCTCNAATATGACACCACCCTTATGGCAGAAAGTGAAAAGGAACTAAAAAGCCTCTTGATGAAAGTGAAAAAGGAGAGTGAAAAGTTGGCTTAAAGCTCAACATTCAGAAAACGAAGATCATGGCATCTGGTCCCATCACTTCATGGGAAATAGATGGGGAAACAGTGGAAACAGTGTCAGACTTTATTTTTTTGGGCTCCAAAATCACTGCAGATGGTGACTGCAGCCAGGAAACTTTACGCTTACTCCTTGTAAGGAAAGTTATGACCAAGCTAGATAGCATATTCAAAAGCAGAGACATTTCTTTGCCAACCAAGGTCCGTCTAGTCAAGACAATGGTTTTTCTAGTAGTTATGTATGGATGTGAGAGTTGGACTGTAAAGAAAGCTGAACACTGAAGAACTGATGCTTTTGAACTGTGGTGTTCGAGAAGACTCTTGAGAGTCCCATGGACTGCAAGGAAATCCAACCAGTCCATTCTAAAGGAGATCAGTCCTGGGTGTTCATTGGAAAGACTGATGCTAAAGCTGAAACTCCAGTACTTTGGCCACCTCATGCGAAGAGTTGACTCATTGGAAAGGACTCTGAAGCTGGGAGGGATTGGGGGCAGGAGGAAAAGGGGACGACAGAGGATGAGATGGCAGGATGGCATCACTGACTCGATGGACATGGGTTTGAGTGAAGTCCGGGAGTTGGTGGTGACAGGGAGACCTGGCATGCTGCTATTCATGGGGTTAGCGAAGAGTTGACTCATTGGAAAGGACTCTGAAGCTGGGAGGGATTGGGGGCAGGAGGAAAAGGGGACGACAGAGGATGAGATGGCAGGATGGCATCACTGACTCGATGGACATGGGTTTGAGTGAAGTCCGGGAGTTGGTGGTGACAGGGAGACCTGGCATGCTGCTATTCATGGGGTTGCAAAGAGTGGGACGTGACTGAGCAACTGAACTGAACTGAGGCTTCTTTCTGGGGTTCATACATCAGAAAAAGCTTCAGAGAATGTGCACCACTTAAAAGAGGGTGATTAACATATATTTTGCTCTAATAATATTAATATTGTCATTCACAGAAGCAATAATATTTTACTATAGAATCTATATATATCTGGTTCTTTATATTGAATGCACTTAGCTTTTGGATACATTTCCTACACTATCCTATATGTTTTACATTTTACTGTGAGACAGTAAAAATTTTATTATGGACTAGTCTTTGAAAACTGCTGCCCTACATGACCCCTATGCTTCTGACTTAACCAGCCTGAATGTGTGAAGTATTTGGAAATAGATACATTTTCATAAAACTTCTCATCAGTTTGAAAGGGACTTACTGCTCCTAGCCACTGATAAAACTGCTATAATGCTTGCATATATGCTTATCAGTGAAGGGAGTTGAATTTAATGTAATTACTTCAAAAGAATGTGTGTTTCACTCAAAAGTTAGCATTGATGCTGATAATAAAACTTTGAATTTATATCAGGCTTTCATTGTTTCTAAGACACCTATCCATTATGTCTCTCTAGTGCACAACACTGATAAATCCGAAGAGGAAAAAAGAATAAATGAAATGCTCATTAGATGTGGGACTCCATGTGCCTTAGTATTCGTACTGAGTTGTATTCAGAGTATAGGAACCAGAGGAAATTTTCTTAAAAGCATTTCCAATTTTTACTTACATCTGCTTAAATTGTTATATATAATACGCTGCAAAATCATAGCAGCATTTATTATAACTACCTCCTTCTCTCCCCAGTTCTCTACTTCTCACCAGCTGCTCCTTGTCAGTTTTTCTGGAGCACTTTGCCATGGTTCAGGCTTCTGTCATAGCTCAGTTGGTAAAAAATCTGCCTGCAATTCAGGAGACCCCGGTTTGATTCCTGGGTCAGGAAGATCTGCTAGAGTAGGGATAGGCTACCCACACCAGTATTCTTGGGCTTCCTTTGTGGCTCAGCTGGTAAAAAATCTGCCTGCAATGTGGGAGACCTGGGTTTGATCCCTGGGTTGGGAAGATCTCCTGGAGATGGGAAAGGCTACCCACTCCAGTATTCTGGCCTGGAGAATTCCAGGGACTGTATAGTCCATAGGGTCGCAAAGAGTCAGACTAAGTAACTTAACTTTCACTTTTGCCATCGTTCTATCTTCCCCATTCCTATTCTTTCATTATGTAAGGCATCTTAGCCTCCAGGATCTCTTCAAAATTTCCTCTCTACATTCCAATAATCCAGATTGTTTTCAGTAGAACAAAGTCTTGACAAAACTCAGCATCCAGAATTCTTATCCTTTTTTTCCCCTTTTCTCTCTATTTCTGCACTTCTTTTCCCATTCTTGTGATTCAGCATTACAAACTCAGAATCAGCCCAGGAAATCCAAAACTCAACTAAGAGAAAAAGGAGCATAGGGGTACTGAGTAGCAAGAGACACAATTCTCTATAGCTGAGATTAAGAGGGGAAGAAACTGGGAAAGGCTAGTGGCATGTTATTAAAAGTTTCCCTGATCATAATAAAGATGAGAAGAATAAGATCAAACAGAATGAAAAAGCACTGGTAGTTTAGGGCATAAGATTATCAAGATAGAATATCATCCTGCCCGATCAACCTGGTTGGATGCACTCTGACACATACTTAGGTAAAGACCCAGTGGATAAACTTGTTCCCAGAAGAAAGACTGTGTTTAAATGATAGAAATACCCCCCACTTTCCAAATTAAACTAAATCTTCAGTTAGATAAAGTATAGTGTTCCCTTTGACATGTACCTGTTTATTTCCTATTCTATAGGTGACAGAGCATTTTTGGAAAGCTAAAGTTGTTATTTTTCAGTCCTTAAGTTGTGTCTGACTTTTTGTAACACCTTGGACTGCAGCACACCAGGCTTCTCCATTCTCCACTATCTCCCAAAGTTTGCTCAAACTCACATCCATTTAGTTGGTGATGTCATCCAACCATGTCTTCCTCTATTGTTCCCTTCTTCTTTTGCTTTTAGTCTTTCCCAGCATCAGGGTCTTTTCCAGTGATTCAGCTCTTGCACATCATGTGGCCAAAGTCTTGGAGCTTCAGCTTCAGCAACAGTAATTCCAATGAATACTCAGTGTTTATTTCCTTTAGGATTCACTTGTTTGATCTTGCTGTCCCAAGGACTCTCAAGAGTCTTCTGCAGCACCAAAATTCAAAAGCATCAGTTCTGTGCTGTTTAGCCTTCGTTGGGCTTCCCTGGTGGCTCAGACAGTAAAATGTTTGCCTACAGTGTGGGAGACCCAGGTTTGATCCCTGGATTGGGAAGATCCCCTGGAGAAAGAAAAGGCAACCTACTCCAGTATTCTTGCCTGGAGAATCCCATGGACAGAGAAGCCTGGTAGGCTACAGTCCATGGGGTCGCAAAGAGTTGGACATGACTAGTGATTTCACTTTAGTCTTCTTTATGGGCCAACTCTCACATGCATACATGATTCAGTTCAGTTCAGTTCAGTGGCTCAGTCGTGTCCAACTCTTTGCAACCCCATGAATTGCAACATGCCAGACCTCCTTGTCCATCACCATCTCCATGAGTTCACTCAAACTCAGGTCCTTCGAGTCGGTGATTCAATCCAGCCATCTCATCCTCTGTTGTCCCCTTTTCCTACTGTCCTCAATACCCCCGGAATCAGAGGCTTTTCCACTGAGTCAACTCTTCACATGAGGTGGCCAAAGTACTGGAGTTTCAGCTTCAGCATCAGTCCTTCCAATGAACACCCAGGACTGACCTCCCTTAGGATGGACTGTTTGGATCTCCTTGTAGTCCAAGGGACTCGCAAGAGTCTTCTCCAACACCACAGTTCAAAAGCATCAATTCTTTGGTGCTCAGCTTTCTTCACAGGCCAACTCTCACATCCATACATGATCACTGGAAAAATATAGCCTTGACTAGATGGACCTTTGTTGGCAAAGTAATGTCTCTGCTTTTGAATATACTGTCTAGGTTGGTCATAACTTGCCTTCCAAGGAGTAAGCATTTTTTAATTTCGTGGCTGCAGTGATTTTGGAGCCCCAAAAAATAAAGCCTGACACTGTTTCCACTATTTCCCCATCTATTTCCCATGTAGTGATGGGACCAGATGCCATGATCTTTGTTTTCTGAATGTTGAGCTTTAAGCC
Organism: Aepyceros melampus; assembly: GCA_006408695.1. NCBI lineage: Eukaryota > Metazoa > Chordata > Mammalia > Artiodactyla > Bovidae > Aepyceros > Aepyceros melampus. The sequence continues at coordinate 238,777 of SJXQ01003880.1, read as the reverse complement.
AACTTTTTCACTCTCCTTTTTCACTTTCATCAAGAGGCTTTTTAGTTCCTCTTCACTTTCTGCCATAAGGGTGATGTCATCTGCATATCGGAGATTATTGATATTTTTCCCAGCAATCTTGATTCCAGTTTGTGCTTCTTCCAGCCCAGCGTTTCTCATGATGTACTCTGCATGTAAGTTAAATAAGCAGGGTGACAATATACAGCCTTGACGTACTCCTTTTCCTATTTGGAACCAGTCTGTTGTTCCATGTCCAGTTCTAACTGTTGCTTCCTGACCTGCAGTCGTGTCCAACTCTGCAACCCCATAAACCCACCAGGCTTCTCTGTCAATGGGATTCTCCAGGCAAGAATACTGGACTGGGTTTGCCATTCCCTTCTCCAAGGGGTCTTCCTGACCCAAGGATAAAACCCATATCTCCTGTGTCTCCTGAGTTGCAGGTGGATTCTTTACCACTGAGTCACCAGGGAAGCCCCTCAGTTCAGTTCAGTCACTCAGTCTTGTCCAACTCTGTGACCCCTTGGACTGCAGCATCCCAGGCTTCCCTATCCATCACCAGCTCCTGAAGCTTGCTCAAACTCATGTCCATCGAGTCAGTGATGCCATCCAACCATCTCATCCTGTCATTCCCTTCTCCTCCCACCTTCAATCTTTGCCAGCATCAGGGTCTTTTTCCACTCTTGCTTTTTCCATGATCCAGCGGATGTTGGCAATTTGCTCTCTGGTTCCTCTGCCTTTTCTAAAAACCAGCTTGAACATCTAGAAGTTTACAATTCACGTATTGCTGAAGCCTGGCTTGGAGAATTTTAAGCATTACTTTACTAGTGTGTAGATGAGGGTAATTGTGCGGTAATTTGAGCATTCTTTGGCATTGTCTTTCTTTGGGATTGGAATGAAAAGTGACCTTTTCCAGTCCTGTGGCCACTGCTGAGTTTTCCAAATTTGCTGGCATATTGAGTGCAGCACATTCACGGCATCATCTTTCAGGATTTGAAATAGCTCAGCTGGAATCTAATCTCGGAAAATAAAAACATGGTCGTCTTCTCTTGAATGCCATCCTCAGTCTTTATCCTTAATCCTACTGGCCTGAATCTAAAACCCTGGGAAGCACCTATCTAACCCACTTCTTTGTTTTATGTTCCCTTAAAGTAAAAAAATGCATTTTTTTCCTTTAGAAAAGTAACATAGCATTATGATTTTGAAAAATAGTAGTTTTGCTTCCCTAACCCTGGGTTGCTTTCTTATTGGTTCGTAGTTTTTGTCTGTTGTTACATGCTTTTTGGCATATGCATTACAGATTTTTTTCCCCCTTTTTTTGGTCTTTTGTTCTTTGTATACTATCTTTTGCCATAAATTTTTCTTTCTTTCTTTTTAATTGAAGTATAGTGGATTTACAATATTTGAAGTGTATAGCAAAGTGATTCGGTTATAGATATGTGTGTATATATTTTTTTCGTTCTTTTCTGTTGTAGTTTATTATAAGATATTGAATATTGTTCTGTGTGCTATACAGTAGGTCCTTGCTGATTATTTTCTATACTGTAGTGTGTGTTTATTAATCTCAGACTCTTAATTTATCCCTCCCCCTTCTTCCCCTTTGGTAAGTTTGTTTTCCGCCTCTGTGAGTCTATTTCTGTTTGTATGTAAGTTCATTTGTATCATTTTCTTTTAGAGTCCATAGGTAAGTGATACAATGTGATGTTTATCTTTGTCTGTCTGGTTTGTTTCACTTGCTGTGATAATCTCAGGGTCCATCCATGTGGCTGCAAGGCATTATTCCATTCTTTTTCAAGGCTGAGTGATATTACGTCCTACGTGTACCACATCTTCGTCATTCGTCTGGACGTTTAGGCGCTTCCGTGTTTGGCTGTTGTAAATAGCACTTCAGTGAGCACAGTGGTGTGTGTATCTTTTTGAATTAGAGTTTTCTTAGAGATAGTAATATGCCATTCAGCTGGTAACTTTGTTTTTAGCTGTTTAAAGACCCTCAGTACTCTTTTCTCTAGTTGCCATAAACTTTTAAAACCTCTCTGTGTTATTTGTTTTGCTTTTTTTAAAATGCCATATAGTTTTCCTCCCATGATGCTTTTTTTTTTTTTTTTGGCTAAATTTATCCTGTGGTATTTTAGAATTTTTGCTGTTAGTGTGAATGGGATTCTATTTTTTTCCTTTCAACTGGATCTATGACAGGGACAAAAACTGTTGATTTGTATCTACTTGTTTTGCTTCCAGACAACTTAACTACATTTTCCCCAGTTTTTAGTCTATTGAGTCTTCTAGACTGAGTCAGATCATTTCCAGATAAAGATCATTGTATCTCTTTCCAATACTTCCTTGTTTCTTTCATCTGTGGTGCATACAGATTGTTGGGACTTCTGTTAAAACCTCTCTTAGGGATAAAAACCAGGTCCTGATGGGCGTCTGAGCCTCGGCTGTCCTGGGTCACGTGGTCACATTTGCTCTTCATAGCAGAGGCTGTGGTAGCGAGTGAGCCACGTGGTGCGGGCTGCTTCCTGAGAACCGCTGCTGGAGACGGAAGGTGGTAACCTTGTGGATGGAAGGCTCAGAGTTCTTTGCGTGAACCAGGCAGATTCTGGTGCAGGCCCAAGTTCTGCTCACGTAGCCAGGTCCCCCTCCCTTCACCGACAGGGCGTCTGTGGGCCTGTCCACCACTGCCCCCCACCGCCCCCCACCGCGAGCCCCTGCATGGAGTCGGAATGTGTATCTGGGACATGTGATAACCATTTTTCACTGGGGAGGCAATGCCGAGTGAAAGGCATTGTCCAGGCTTAACAGGAACTCATTCCACTTTCCACCCTCTCAGCCTCTGCACTTCGATACCTTCACGAGAACAGAATCATCCATCGGGATCTGAGCCAGAAAATATTGTCCTGCAGCAAGGGGAGCAGAGAGTGAGTGACCCCTCGGGCCAGCCTCAGGAAGGGGCGGGGGAGCGTGGGCTGAGCAGCTGGGGACAGGCAGTGGGGCGAGGAATGTGCTTTGCATGCCTGCTTATGTTTGGGTTTCCTTGCTCACGCATTTGCTTTGATTCTCTGGGAGCGCTCTTTGAATTGAAACAAAATCCAGCGCCAAGTTCTGGCTTGCAGGTTGAAGCCAGTTTGAACGGACCACACTGTTAGCCGTCCCAAGTTGCAGGAATCTGATAAGAAAAATAGTGTTTGTCTTCCAACTGCCACCCCTTCTGGCCCTGGGGCCTCACACTTCTTGGAAACGGACATTTTTTGTTTTCCATTTGTTTGGGAGCCTCAGCTTTTGAAGCTCACAGGGAATCCAGCTGTAGGTGGCCGAAAGGATGTATTTGGAGCTGGCCCGGTCCAGCCTGCAGTTTTCCCAGAGCTCTCGGGGGCCCCCGCTCAGGTGTGGGGTCACCTTCCCACAGGGCTGGGCCGTGTTTGTTCAGCTGGGAGGTGAGCAGGGCTCAGACGAGTGGAATGCAGCCGCTCAGCCGTGGGCCATCTGATCTCTCCCCCGTGGCTTCTGTCAGCGTAACCCATGCTTGTCCCGGCCCTCACCTCTGTCCCTGTTCACACTCATTCCCAGCAGTCCATTGGAGGTTGGAGAATTTAAGGTGTTTACTGAGAAGGAACCACGCCTGGTCCTCCGCGTCACGGCAAGTCCGCAGTTCGCAGTCCCGATGGCCGGTGCGTGGTCTCCCAATTCTGACCTTCCTCCAGCAGGTGCTTGCCAGGCAAGGGAGGACAGGCGACTGGCGTTTTTACGTTGTTTCTTTTGCCTGAACCTACCGCGTCTAGGGCGTTCTCCTGCCTATTCGGCAGTCCTTAGGAGCTTAGGGTCTTAGCACTGGGAATTCAGAGATACACCCTCTGCGCCAGCAGAGGTGATCAGGACTCTTGAAGGACAGCGGACTCGCATAGCCTCAGATGTCTCTCCTTCCCTGCTTTTTCTTCCAGTTAATACACAAAATTATTGACCTGGGATACGCCAAGGAGCTGGACCAGGGCAGCCTCTGCACGTCCTTCGTGGGGACCCTGCAGTACCTGGTAAGAGGCTGGGTTCCCGGGTCTGCACGTCAGCCTCTCTCGGGAGGCCGTCTCCGCAGGGCGCTGTTTCTTTCCTCGCCTTCTGCTGGCTGAGCTTGCCAGCTCTCTGGATGATTCCTGGATGCGCAGGAAACACACTGATGTGTGAGGTCAGACTCCTCATCCTCCCAGAGGCCCTGTGGAGGGGCGCGGTCATCCTCTCGTGTCTAATAAGGCTCTGCTCCTGGGCCCTCGCGTGTCCCGTGACCCTCTGTGCTGCCATGTTTCAGCCCAGAGAGTGTAAACCAGGTTCCCGCTGCTCCAAAGGGGCCTCCGTTCCCATGCTGCATCTCAGGGGCCACGAGGAGAGGGCTGGGTTCCAGCTCCCACCCTTTCTTCTTCTTATTTGGTCTGAATATTGTGGCTCTATTTGAGTCCCCCATTCATCCAAGAAATACTGATCACCTGGAGTTTTTCCTTTTTATGTTTTATTTCTTTTGAGGGGCAGGGGTGTCACATTGCACATGTATATATTTAAGGGTTTTAAAAAAATTATTTATTCATTTTAATTGGAGGATAATTGCTTTACAGTAGTGTGATGGTTTTTACCGCACATCAGTATGAATCAGCCACAGGCATACACGTGTCCCCCGCATCCTGAGTCCCCCACCCGCCTGCCTGCCTCCCCACCCCATCCTTCCAGGTTGTCCCAGGGCGCTGGCTCTGGGTGCCCTGCTTCATACATCAAACTCGCACTGAAATATATTTCTTTCTTATACTAAGAAAGCCACTTCACTTGGAACCCAGTGCTTCCCAAACCTATTTTTCCTGGAAGCTCTTCCTCACTTCCTGCAGGCATGCTGCAAATGTCATTTCAGAGTTTAAAAAGAAGGCGGACATGCCCCTGATACACATAGAAAGCGATTGGAGTTATGATAAGGACTGCTAAGGGAGAGCGTAGGCTGTTTTGACATGCTAGGAGGGCTTGGTGCTGGGCCTGCACGTCCAAGGACTTGGGGGCGAAGGAGGAGTTCTAGGCAGTGGGGCAGCAGGAGGTGCCGAGAAGGTATGGCCGGAACCAGAGGAAGAGGAGGCCATCTCAGGTTGAGGCTAGAGAGGGAGGCCGGGGACTGGTCATTCAGAGCCTCGCTGGCTGCGTTAGAGCCTCCAGACTCGATCCTGAAACCTCTGGAGGGACGGTGAAAGGTCTTAGGCGTGAGAGGAATCAGGTTTACCTTGGCACACTTGGCACAATGTGGACAGTGAATTGCAGGCAGTGGGTGAATGGTATGGAGGCCATTGGGGTGGGCTAGTTTGAGCCAGTGGGCAGCCATCAGGATGTGGAGGATGGCTCAAGAAGTGCCTGAGAGAGGGGACCTCCCCGGGGAGGTTAGGACTCTGCACTTTTACCACCAAGGGCCAGAGTTTGATCCTTGGTCAGGGAACTAAGATCCCACAAGCCATGCAGTGTGGCAAACAAAACAAAACAAAACAAAACCACAAGCAAACAAATAAGAACAACAAAAGAAAAAAACAAGAAAGGCCTGGAACAGGCTCAGCAGGACTTAGTGATAGATTGCATGCAAATGATGACCAGGAAATGTGGACTGAATAACGGAGTCTGCAGTTTATAAAAGAAAAACGAAAGAAAGTTGAAAGCCACTGGGCTCCATGAGCTTAAATAGCCTACCTGCTGCTGCTGCTAAGTCGCTTCAGTTGTGTCCGACTCTGTGCGACCCTATAGATGGCAGCCCACCAGGCTCCCCCGTCCCTGGGATTCTCCAGGCAAGAACACTGGAGTGGGTTGCCATTTCCTTCTCCAATGCATGAAAGTGAAAAGTGAAGGGGAAGTCGCTCAGTCATATCTGACTCTAGCAAACCCATGGACTGCAGCCCACCAGGTTCTTCCGTCCATGGGATTTTCCAGGCAAAAGTACTGAGTGGGGTGCCAAGCCTACCTGGGTCTTAACATAAAAAAGAGAAAAAGCAGTCACTGAGGTCCTTGAGAGTGCATCCACACTTCCCATTCACCCCCGCTGGGCGGTGGACGCTGTCCTTTTATCCCCTGCTCTGGGGGTTGGGGTTCCAGGGTGGGGACCTGGGGCTGTGGCTCAGCGCCTGCGCCGTGGAGTGGGGTCCTGGGGGCCCGCCCTGTGTCCTGTGGGCCCCTTGTCAGCTCAGGGGCAGTGGATGCGGGGCCTGAGCGCTGACCATCTGCGAGGCCAAAGCCTCTGTCCAGAACCAGACGCAGAGGCCGACCTGATCGTCCCACTCGTTTCGTCTTGGCCTGTGGTCCTTCATGTCCTGCCTGCGGCTGGCCCGGGCTCAGTCCTGCCTGCCCTCCTCAGGTCCTTTCTGGCACGCCTGCTCTCAGGCATCCTGAGCCAGCCACACCCGCCTGTGCTGGGGAGCTTCCTGTCACCCCAGGCTGACTGCTTGGGCCGCTGGCCTTTCCTGCTCGACTGTGACGTTCTGTCCCATCGGGGACCATGGACCGCGTTAGGGGGCTGGCCAGCATTCGTTGAATACGCTGTGCCCAGGTTTGTGTGGCCTGGATCACTTCCCCTGTGGCCCTGCACGGTGCCTGGGAGAAGGGTGCACAGCACACCTCAACCCCCCTGCCCCTGCCACAGGCCCTTGTTTCAGCCCCGGGATGGGATGAGATCAGAGAGTGTAGGTTCCACTGCCTGATTCGTGGCCGCCACCTCCCTCGGCACGGGATCTGGGGAGTGTGGGCCAGGCCCGGGTGCCCCCACCGTGGTGGCCCCTCACTGCAGGGTCTGGGGAGCGTGGGCAGGCCCGGGTGCCTCCACCGTGATGGCCCCTCAGCGTGGCACTGGGGAGCGTGGGGCAGGCTAGGGTGCCGGGCGCCCCCACCATGGTGGCCCCTCACCGCAGGGTCTGGGGAGCGTGGGCAGGCCCGGGTGCCTCTGCTGTGATGGCCCCTCAGCGGCTCAGCTC
>SJXQ01003880.1:93658-219319 GCA_006408695.1 Aepyceros melampus | reverse complement strand
ACACGCCCCTGCTGCAGAGCTGGGAGTGCAGCCTCAGAGCCCTTCCCATGAGGTTTTCCCTCTCTGCTCCCAGCCCAGTGCTGCCCCCAGGCTCCCTCTGGTCAAATCTGTCTTCATGGGAGACCGTTTTGATCGAGTTACTCTTCTGGATATTCAGGGACCAGCCATGGCGGCCAGCTGCCTCATGGCCAAGGCTGAGCCTTTTCCAGCCTCCAAGTGTCCTCTCCAGGCTCACCCCCACTCCCAGGCAGCTCCTGGCTCTACCCGGGGGTCTTGGAGCCTGGTCCAGACCAGCAGCAATCAGTGAGTTCTGGACTCTCACTGGACATGCAGGTTCGGGATCGGCAGCCCCGGTTAACCAGGCCGGGCCGACCTCCCTGCATCCTGGAGCCCTGGGTCCTCAGCTCTGCTGACGCCCTCCCCGGGGTGTCTTCCCTCCGCCCTGGCCTTGTCTCCCACCCCCTCCGTGGCCCAGACATACACGCACAGATCGCCGTTCCTGAGACACCTGAGCGGCTTTTTGTTTCTGGTTCAGCCTCACACCCATTTCTTTAGAGCCTTCCCTTGCTGGGCCCCAGGCACTGGAGACAGTGAAAATTGATTCCTAAGGGCAGATCTACAGACTAGAGAGGAGACTTGGTTGCTGAGGGAGAGGAATGACTCACAGTGGGTACAGGGTTTCCCCTTGGGTGATGAAAACGGTCGGGGACTAGACCTCTGCGATGGTCGCAGACGCTGTAAGTGCACCGGAAGCATGTGGCCGTGCACCTTACACGCGTGTGGTCGTGCACCTTACACGCATGTGGTCGTGCACCTTACATGGGTGGATTTGTGAATGTATCTCAGTAAGCTGTTTTCAAGAAGTCCTGTTCCTGTACTTGGGGAGTTTGTATCCTGTACTGTTTGGGTTTTTTTTTTTTTTTTTTTTTCTTTTTCTATTTCTCTTTTTGGCCTCTTGGCTTGCAGAATGTATTTCCCTGAGCAGGGACTGAACCTGGGCCCTCAGCAGTGAAAGTGCAGAGTCCTAACCGCTGGACCACCAGAGAATTCCCCGTGTTGGATTCTTAATTCTCTCCCCAACTTCCAGTTAGCTCCTTGAGGGTGGTAATCAGGTCCGGGGCCTCTGGGGCCTGGGCAGTGGCCGGCCAGTGGATGAGTCTGGGCTCTGCGCCTCCCACCAGCGCCCCCTTTGCGGTGAGAGGAGGAACTGCGGGGCCCTTCTTGGGTTTGTCCCTTTCCTCCAGGAGATCCTCAAAGCTCTAGGAAAGGCGTCCTGGGGGCTCAGGCTGCCATCTGTCTGCCCACGTCCTGGAGCTGAGGTTAGAACAAGACAGATGGCTTGCTTTGCTCTCGCCTTTCTCAGCCACGGCCTGTTCTCGGGACGTGTGCATTTCTTATCGTAGAGAAGGTGGGACGTGTGCATTTCTCATCATAGCAAAGGTGAGAGCACAGCAGATGAGTCAGCTCCTAGAACACGCCACTCCCAGTCTCAGAGAGCTGAGGACACCTGGGGAATTCTCGTGGTTTGTACGCCTTTGTCAGTTTCAAAAACTGTGAAACAGGTGATCTGGGAGAAATTTTCAGATTGTGGCAGTTTAGAGAGAGCCCAAGAAATCTCTTCGGCTCTGAACTTTTTTTAGGCCAGACCTCTGCTTTCTCATGTTGTGAATGGCGATGCTCACGGCTGGGTTCGAGCTTCCATAACAGTGCTCAAGAAGAACAGATGAAATTGCCGAGGCAGTGTCATATATTTAAGACACTCAGTATCAGAATAATCGTTCAATTTTTAAAATCTTTCCAGAAGCCCTTTAGCATATTTGTACACAGTAATATATTACTTTTGAAAAGTTCACACTGACCACATTCTAATAATCCAGTCATTTTCTTTAGTGAAGACCTGGTGGCTGAAGCTCACACCCTGTGCACCCAGCTGGAGAACGCCCTGCAGGATACCATGAAGGAGCAGGACCAGAGTTTGAGGGTAATGGCCCGCGGGGAGCCCCACTGCTCCACACCTTTTCTTTTCTGCAGCAAACAAGAAGCTGAGAGAGAGGCGATGCCCTGCTGCCTTGATCTCAGTGTACCCTTGGGATTTTATGGTACAACCTTCTTATTCATCATGATAACAGGGCTGATGACTGTTGAACGAGCACAGGTACCTTACGTGCTCTATCTCCTCTCATCCTCACTGCGCTTGGTGCTTATGAGGCTGGTAGCGTCCCTGTGGGGAGGCCTCTCTCCCGCTCTTCCCTTCTGTGCAGTTGCTGGGCACGCACGTCAGAGGTGCGGTGCTGGGCTCCAGGGACAAAGCTGTCACCACCCCATCTCTCGGGGACTCAGAGCTTAGGGACTCAGCAAGCCTGGCTCTAGGGAAGCTGATCTAAAGAAAAATGAGTCCAGGTGCAGAGACATCGAGGCAAAGCTGAACTTGCTGAGAGAATGCTTGATCGTTCGCTTGGGTCCTTTAATGGCCATTTCCTGCCAATACAGTCCCGCACTAGCGTTTCCGAAACCTCTCGGTTTGGGGAAGATCAGAGGGGTCACTGCCAGTGGTAATCGCCTCTTATTTCTTCAAGTGTCCTCCTGCGGTTTGGGGCTTTCTGTGTCCTCCTTGCTGATGCTCCTCCTCTGGGCCCTGTGTTTTGACCCTTGCACTGCCTATTTGCTTCTGCCGGAGGAAAATGAAGTCTGGCCAGGCGCTTCCACCTGGTTAGCCTGGAGGTGGAGAGCTGAGACGAGCCCTGGGCACCTGGGCGTGCAGTGAGCATAGGTCAGGCTGTGAGCTGCAGGAAAAACACCTAAATCGCCTGGCCAGAGTCTCGGGCTCCACGCCCATCTGAAGATAAGCTCCTGCATGGTCTTGAAGACATAGCTCCGGCTCTGGGGTCCCTTGCAGAAACTCGACTGTCAATGAAAGGCTGTAGCCTTCCTTCTAAATCGTGCTGGTTGCCTCCCAAAGAAGAAAACCAGGTACCTGGGTGGCCACGGGGTTGTTAATGAGCCCGTTGACTTTCAGTCTCTAGACTGGAGCTGGTTGCAGTCGGAGGAGGAGGAACAGCAGGGCCTGGAGCGGGCCTCGTGACAGTGGGCAGCCCTGGCCCAAGACCCCAGCATCATCGTGCCCGGCATCCTCGGCACCCAGACAGAGATCGTGCCCCTCCAGCAGCCGTGATGGTCACCATGGACCGAAGGCGTGGCCGTCCGCGGCCACAGCCAGCAGCTCGTCTGCTCGCTGGATTTCCTCCGCTGCAAGGTCCAGCGGACCTGGATGCGAGGGGGCGGCGTGTAGGAGAGATCACTGGGGCCGCCACTGCCCCTGCGAGGGGAAAGGAGCGCTCCAGGCCCGGCGGCCACACCCGACTGGCTCCCAGGACGAAGTCTGAGTGGCGTTCTGTGCCAGCTGTCTCCTCCTGACCCCTCCTGCTCTCCCGAGGAGGTCTGTCTGCGTAGCTCGAGTTTCTGGATTCGGCTTCTCTTGAGCAGACCTCGAAACCCCGGATCCCGCCCTGTCCCATCCTCCTTTCTCCTCTGATCTCACTGCTGCTAATGTTTGTTCTTCCACCTGTGACCTGCAGCCAGGCTGCGGTCCTTCCAGCCAACGTGACCGTCTGGAGCCAGGAGGGAACAGCATCTCCCTCCCTGCGGGTCCCAAAGAGTCCCTGGGAGTGAGCTGCCTTGGAGAAGAAGGAAAGACGGAAAGGATGTCTGTCACCCACGAGCCTGCTGACCCCCTGTGCCCACAGCCCTGTCCTGTGTGCGGCCGTGGGGGGACGGGGGAGGTCCCGCCCCTCGTATCCCTCGCGGTATTATTTAGTGAATGTATTTAAAAAACAGATTCTCTATTTTGCAACATGACTCAGATCCCACTGTCTATTTTTATAATACCTCTGGTTAGGACTTAACAAACTCAAAAACCCAACTGCAATGGAACGTTTGATGAAATTGAACGGTGCCAGGGCCCACGCTGCCTCTGCTGTCTCACAAAAGCTTCTCTGTGTAACAGAAGGACAGCACAGTGAGCTCAGATGATCCCAGGCAGGCAAGCTTGGTTGGAGAGGAAAGCCAGACGAGAAGAGTTTCACAGAGTGCCTTCCGTGGAGGCGGTTCCATGGGTCCCATGTACAGGAAGTCTGGGCAACAACGGTTCATGCTTGAAGTGCCTCTTAGAAATTCAGATTGTGCACTGGTTTACTGAAGGATGGAAAGTCCTGTGATAATAAACTGGCTTAATTCTGCCTAAATCCGCTGTTTCCCCAACTTGTTTGACAATGATACCTTTTATTTTTCTCTCGTGTGCATGTAACATTGATGAACGGCCCAAAGAACTAGAGAGTGATAAATCATGATTTAGAAAATACTGGTGAGGAACACAGTGGGAATTTAGACCCGATTGGTAGCCTGGGGTGGGGTCAGATTAGGGAGGGAATGAGTGTTGAGCTAAGAATCAGGGGCCGATTTTAATGGCAGTTGGAAGTCACTGAAGAATTTTGAGTAAAGAAACTTCACCAAAGTTCATGCTTCAAAAGAGTAACACAGGGACTTCCCTGGTGGTGCAGTGGAATCCGCCTTCCAATGCAGGAGACATGAGTTCAGTCCCTGGTCGAGGAACTAAGATCCCGCATGCCAGGGGGCAGCTAAGCCCACACACCACAACTGGAGAGACTGCAGGGAAAGATCCGGCATGCAGCAGCTAAGACCCAATGCAGCCAAATAAATAAATAGAACATTTTAAATTAAAAAATGATAAAAAAAAAAGTAATATAACTAGAAAATGCTAGTAGGTTGAAAAAATGAAAACCCTGGAGGTTGGACTTCCAGAGGTGGAGCAGATGCACCTCCCCACCTCCTAGTGTAGCTGAGACCCCTGGACGTTATTTATAAATGAGGAAGATTCTGAAAGTAGTGAGATGGATGCAGAGTAGCGGGGACCTTGGCCCCGAGTAGTAACACGCAGTGTGCTCCCCGGGAATTCCTCTTGCCTCCTGCGTCCCTGGCAGTGACACCAGCGGAGACGCCGCTCTCCAGCTCTGCTGGGCAATGAGGTCTGCTGTAACAAACCGCCACAAACTTCATGGCTTAACACATGTCTGTTCTCACAGGTCTGGAGGCTGGAAGCCTGAAATCAAGTCCTCCACAGTCTCTAGGGGTGATTCTATTCCTTGCTTCCTCCAGCTTCTGGTGAATCCAGGAGACCCTGACCCAGACCCTTCTCTGCCTCTGTGGTCATATTGCCACCATTTCTCTCTCAAATCTCTCCTGTGTGCCTTTTAGAAAATCAAATGTGCCTTGTGATCAAATTCAAGGCTGATCTGGATAAGGATACGTGTCTCTTTTCAAGACCCTTATCTTAGGTTTTGCAATATAAGGCAATATTTATAGATTCTGGGGATTGGGATGTGGACATTTCTTCCTGGGGGCCACCATTGAGCCCATATAGCCCCTCCCCAAAATTCATGGTATCAAGAATGACTTAGAACAGAGAAGAGCAAAATAAAAGCAAGCAGAATGAATGAAGCAATAAAGATCAGAGCAGAAGTGAAAGACATTGACAAATAGGAAAACAATACGATCAATAAATGAGCTGATTCTTTGATACGTTCAAAGACGGAAGACACAAATGAGTGACATCAGGAATGAAACAATGAAATTACTGATGTTGCAAATACCAAAGGAATAGTACAGGAATACTATGAACAACTGTGTATAAATATAACAGAGTAAATGAACCAATTACTTGAAAAACAATCTACCACAACTCATCAAATTTGAAATAATATGAATAGCAATATAGCTACAAAATATATTGAATTTATAATTTAAAAACCTCTGAAAAAGATCTCTGCCCAAATGGTTACATTGGAAAGTTATACCAATGAAAAAAATTAACACTTATTCTGCACTATCTCTTCCAGAAAATAGAATTTGGAGGAAATATACCTACCTCCCAATTTGTTTTATGAAGGCATTAACATGGTACCAAAGTAGACAAAAACAGTACAGAAAATGAAAACACATAAAGGTGCAAAAATCCTTAACAGTATAATAGTGAAAAATCAGCAGTGTTATAACCCATGACCAAGTGTGGGTTTTTTTCATGGATATGAAGCTAGTTCAATATTTGGAAATCTATCCGTGTAATCACACAGAGGCTAAAGAAGAAATATCACACGATCATATCAATTGATACAGAAAATCTCAGGACAGTGTTCAATACCCATTCAAGATAAAAGTCTCAGAAAAATAGAACTAGAAGGAAACGTCAACTGAGTAAGTAGCATCTACAAAAAACCAACAACTACCACTTTACTTAATGGTGAAAGACTGATTGTTTTCCCCTTCCAATTCAAATAAAGCAGGGACATCCTCTCTCACTTCTGTTAGTTAACATAGTACTAGAGGTGTTAGCACAATAAGGCAAGAGAAGGAAATAAAAGGCATAGGGATTGGAAATGATGAGATAAAACTGTCCTTATTTGCAGATGGCATGATGGTTTATGTTGTTTTTCAGTCGCTCAGTTGTATCCAACTCTTTGCAACCCCATGGACTGCAGCATACCTGGCTCCCCTGCCCTTCAGTGTCTCCTGGAGCTTGCTCAAACCCTTATCCATTGAGTTGGTGATGCCATCCAACCATCTCATCCTCTGTCATCCCCTTCTCCTCCTGCCCCCAGTCCCTCCCAGCATCACAGTCTTTTTCCAATGAGTCAGCTCTTTACATCAGGTGGCCAAAGTGTTGGAGTTTCAGCTTTAGCATCAGTCTTTCCAACACCCAGGACTGATTTCCTTTAGGATGGACTGGTTGGATCTCCTTGCAGTTCAAGGGACTCTCAAGAGTCTTCTCCAACACCACAGTTCAAAAGCATAATTCTTCTGCGCTCAGCTTGCTTTATAGTCCAACTCTCACATCCATACATGACTACTGGAAAAACCATAGCTTTGACTCTATGGACCTTTGTCGGCAAAGTGATGTCTCTGCTTTTCAATACTCTGTTTAGGTTTGTCGTAGCTTTTCTTCCAAGGAGCAAGCATCTTTTAATTTCATGGCTGCAGTTACCATCTGCAGTGATTCTGGAGCCCAGGAATGTCTTTTGTTTCCATTTTTTCCCAATCTATTTGGCTGGTAGAAATTCCAAAGAATCTACAAAAGCTCTCCTAAAACTAAAGAGTGACAGGATACAAGATAAACATTCAAAATTCTATACTAGATGAGCACATGAAAACCAAAATTAAAAATACACTAGCATTTATAATTAACCCAAAACCAAATTAATCTTTAGATGTATTAGTATCCAACATCTAAATAGCTCATATACCTCAATATATATTTTTTTTTAAATAAGCAACCTGATTAAAAAATAGGGTATCGCTTCTCGGCCTTTTGGCTAAGATCAAGTGTAAAAAATGGGTAGAAGACTTGAAGAGAAATTTTTCCAAAAAGGAAATGCAGAGAGCCAACAGGCACATGAAAAGATGCTCAGCTAATCATCAGGGAAATGCAAATCGAAACCACAGTGAGATATCACCTCACATCTGTCAGAGTGGCTGTCACCAGAAAGAACCCAATAAATGTTGGCAATTGTGTGGAGCAGAGGGAACTCCAGTACACTGTTGGTGGGAATGTAAGTTGGTACAGTCACTGTGCAAAACAGTATGGAGGCTTTTCAGAAAAACTGAAAATAGTACTACCATGTGACCCAGAAATTTCACTTCTGGGTATATATAAGAAAAAAACCCCACTAATTAACAAAAAGTACACATGCATCTCAGTGTTCACAGCAGCATTATTGTGATTGTCAAGATATGGAAGCAACATAAATGTCCATCAGCAGATCAATGGGTAAAGAAAATGTAGTACATATACAATGGAATACTATAAAAAAGAATGAATTTTGCCACTTGCAGCAACATGGATGCCCTTAGAAGACATTATGCTGAGTGAAATAAGAGAAAACTACAGCATGATATGACTTATGTGTGGAATCTAAAACGTACCACAAACCTGCGACTGTAACAAAAAAGAAATAGGCTCACAGATACAGAGAACAAACTAGTGGCTATGATGGGGAAAGGGAAGCGGGGAGGGACAGCATACGGGAGAGAATGTGTCCACACTCATGACCGGTGTAAGACGGGCTCAGGGATGTGTTGTGCACACAGGGAATGTAGCCCACATTTTGTAATAAGTATAAATGGAGTGTAACCTTTAACAGTGTATAAAAAATAATAGAAAAAAAAAACTAGGTGTAAACCTAACAAAACATGTTTAGGACTTGCATGCTGAAAACTAAAAACGAAAACGGAGGGATCCAAAGGACTAAGTAAATGAAATATTATTGAGAACTATCATGTTCATGGATTAGATGACCTAGTGATTTCAAGTATCAGTTCTCCCCACATTAATAATCAGGTGAACAATTTCTATCAAAATCCAAGCAATACTTTTTGTAGGTATAGGCAAGATCATTCTAAAATTTACCTGGAGCTTAGGAGCTAAAATAATTGTGAAAGAGACAAGTGAACTGGAAGTATGACACTACCCAGTTTCAAGACATTATAGTCAAGACTGTGTGGCGTTAGATAAATAGAGGCATCATAGATCAAATGAGTAGAATAGAGGACCGAGAAATAGCCCCACACAAGTGCAACCCGCTGATTTTTGACAAAGGTGCAAAAGTAACTCAGTGGAGAAAAGACAGTCTTTTTTTTTTTTTAGTCATACCATATGCCTTGCAGGATCTTAGTTCCCCGACCAGGGATTGAACCCCAGGCCACAACAGTGAGAGTCAAGTCCTAACCCCTGGACCACCAAGGAATCCTGAAGGATAGTCTTTTTAACAAATAGTTGGATTTCCATTAGCAAAAAAAAAAAAAAGAAAAGATCATAGAGTTAAGTATAAAATGTAAAACATAAAACTGGTAAGAAAAATACATAAAATTTTCAGGGTGTAGAGCTTGGTGAAGTTTTCAGGCATTATTTCAAAACTATGGTCCATAAAATTTTAAAAATCAATAAAGTAGACTCCATCAAAATTGAGAACTTTTTCTCTGTGAAAGATACTTAAGGGAATGAAAAGCTATATAGACTTGGAGAAAATATCTGCAAACCATATAGTTCACAAAGGATTCCTCTAGAATATATAAAGAATTCTCAAAGTATTTTTTTAAATTAACAATCTCATTAGAAATTAGACAAAAGGCATGGAGAGACATTTCACAAAAAACAAATATATACACACATGAATGGCAGTCATGTAAATAGATGTTTATTACAACTGATTACTGCTGCCGCTGCTGCTAAGTTACTTCAGTTGTGTCCGACTCTGTGCAACCCCATAGACAGCAGCCCACCAGGCTCCCCCATCCCTGGGATTCTCCAGGCAAGAACACCGGAGTGGGTTGCCATTTGCGTCTCCAATGCATGAAAGCGAAAAGTGAAAGTGAAGTCGCTCAGTCGTGTTCCAAATCTTAGCGACCCCGTGGACTGCAGCCTTCCAGGTTCCTCCATCCATGGGATTGTCCAGGCAAGAGTACTGGAGTGGGGTGCCATCGCCTTCTCCGAACTGGTCATTAGAGAAATGCAAATTAAAATGATTCATGATCAGATATTATCACTTACCAAAATGGCTAACTTTAAAAATAGTGACAATATGAAGTGAACCCATGGGAAACAGAGTCACTCGTACATCGCATGTAGATTGGTGCTTTGGCATGGTTTGGCAGTTTCTTAGGAAAAACTAAATGGATACGATGTGACTCAGCAATCAATCATATTCCTGGCATTTATCCTAGAGAAATGAAATCTTAGGTCCACACAGAAGGGTGTTCATTGCAGCTTTATTTTTAATGGCTAACAACTGGAAACAACACTTCCTACAACAGGTGAATAGTTAAACTATGATACATCACAGCTTGGAGATCTCAGGAATAAAAAGCACAAACTTGGTATGGGCAACAATTTGGATGAATCTCAAGGACGTTATTTCAAGTGAAAAAAACAGCTGGTCTCAAACAGTCACACAACTGTGTAGTTCCATTTATAGTATCTTTCTCAGAATGACTGTTATGAAATGGAGAATACAAGGAAATTAGTGATTTCCTGGAATTAGGAATGTTGGAGGGTGGATATTTAGGCGTAATCCAAAGGAGATGCTCACGTTGTAGTAGAATTCTGTATCTTGATTCTGGTGTGGGCGTGCAGGCATGCCTAGTCACTTCAGTCGTGTCTGACTCTTTGCGACCCCATGGACTGCAGCCTGCCAGACTGCTCTGTCCATGGGATTCTCCAGGCAAGGATACGGGAGTGGGGTGCCATGCCCTCCTCCAGGGGGGCTTCCTGACCCAGGGATTGAACCTGGGTCTCCCACATTGCAAGTGGATTCTTTACTGTCTGAGCCACCAGGGAAACCCATGATTACTGGAGTGGGGTGACATGCCTTCTTCCAGGGGATTTTCCGAATCCAGGGATTGAACCCAGGTCTCCCACACGGAAGGCAGATTCTCTACCCTCTGAGCCACCAGGGAAGCCCCGGTTGTTATACAAATCCGTATGTGATGCCGTGACATAGAGCTACACGCACACATTCACTCAGTGTCAGTTCCTCGGTTTTGAGAAAAACAGCAGCAGCAGGTGCAGCTTACGTGAGATCCTTCTATAGTGTATTTGCAACTTCTTGCAAATCTTGTAATTGTTTGAAACTTTCCGTGGATCTATAGTTATTTTAAAATTAAAAAGTTTTAACAGCAAAAGATCCCTGGAGGTGGAAGCCCAGTTTTGTGGATGGATGTTGGTGAGGGGGGAGTTTGGGGAGAAGAGGCAGAGATGGTAATGATGGAAAGGGAAAGACTGTGAGTGATGCGGACATTTAGGAATATGTTCTAAGTACATGCAAGAAGTGCTTAGCAACATGGATGAGCCTAGAGATGCTCATACTAAGTGAAATAAGTCAGAGAAGACAAATACTCTCTATTCTTGTTTATATGTGGAATCTAACAACAAAGTGAACAAATGTATGTAACAAGACAGAAACAGACTCAAAGATACAGAGAGGGAACTAGTGATTACCAGAGGGGAGGGATATGATAGGGGTAGAGGATTAAAGGTACAAGCTGTTATGTATAAAATAAGCTACAAGGAGCTATTGTACAGCACAGGGGATATAGCCATTATTCTGTAATCCCCTTAAATAAAATTTAATCTTTAAAAATTGTGAATCATTATGTTGTCCATTTGTAACTAGTATAATATTGTAAGCCAACTATACTTCAAAAACAAAACCATGCTCATTATGACCATAATTCCACATCTTCTTTCAAAGTAACCACCAAATTCTTATGCGTTGTAAGAACAGACTGTGGCCAAAAAAAGGCAAGACCGTCTGTCAATGAAATACAAACCAAAGGACCGTCAGTCACATGTGCCAGGCAATGCAATTGGAGGTGAGAGAGACTGCGGGGTCCCTCTGAACAGCTGAAAGAATTCAAAGCAACAAGAGGTGGTGTGAGTCATCTGTTGGTCATAGGGGATTAGCATTATGATATTGTGCCATTTGGTCGATGGCATTTTTTTCCTTGGTGGTACTGGGTTGGCCAAAAGGCCCGTTCAGTCTTTTTCCGTAAGATGGCTCTGGCAGCACTTAGTTGTCTTTAACTTCATTGAAAATAATTTTGTTGCATCATACTGTGACAGCTGTCACATCATGCAATAAAAAAAAGAAATCACGATTGGTGAATTTTTATGTAGCCATTTAAATATTGAAGATGGAAGAAAAAGGAACATTTTCAGCATATGATGCTTTATTATTTAAAGATAAAAATGCAACTAAACACAAGCAGTCTGCACAGTGTATAGAGAACGTGCTCTGACTGACCGAACGTGTTAAAAGTGGTTTGTGAAGTTCTGTGCTGGAGATTTCTCATGGGATGATGCTCCATAGTCAAGTAGACCAGTTGAAGTTTATAGAAATCAAATTGAGAGTTAATTGAAGGCAATCAATATTATACCACGTGGGAGACAGGCAGCATGCTCAAAATAGCCAAATCAAGTCTTGATCATCATTCGTACCGGCTTTGTTCTGTTCATCACTTTGATGTTTGGGTTCCACGTAAGTGAAGCAAGGAGAACCTGCTTGACCATATTCCCACTTGCGATTCTCTACTGAAAAGTAATGAAAACATTCCATTTTAAAAACAAGTTGTGATGGGCGATGAAAAGTGGATACTGTGCAGTAATGTGGATAGGAGGGATCCAGGTCCCTTCCTCTTCATCTCCATCTCTCTGTGTCGGTGGCCTCATCAGAGAGGGCTCCCTGGCCAGCCCCCTCTGCCTGGCACCCACTCCCTGCCCCACCCGCCAGGGCTGCCCTATAACTCTGTTGTCTTCTTTGTTTTATGCTACTTACTACCATCAGATATATTTATTTGTCCCCCCACCACCCCCCTCCACAACTAAAAAGGTCCACAAAGCACGAGATTAACAGACACACACTACCCTATATAAAATAGATTAACAATAACCCGTGTTGTAAAGCATAGGGAACTACAGCCTCCCCGGTGGCTCAGTGGGTAAAGAATCCACCTGCAATGCCAGAGACACAGGAGATGTGGGGTTTAGTCCCTGGGTTAGGAAGATCGCTTGGAGTAGGAATTACCCACTCCAGTATTCTCACCTGGGAAATTCCATGGACAGAGGAGCTTGGAGGGCTACAGTCCATAGGGTCGAAAAGCGTGAAACGCAACTGAGCGACTAAGCACACACGTATACAGGGAATTATGTTCAATATCTTGTAATAATCTATCATGGAAAGGATTTTCAAAAGAATATATAAAAGTATAGATTTTTAAAAAGTATATATTTGATTATATTTTAAATAACATTTTAAAGAATATATTTGATTATATGTATTTATGTATATTTTCAAAGAATGTGTGTATAGATATATTTTTAATATCTATTTATTGGGCTGCATCAAGTCTTAGTTGCAGCACTCGGGCTTAGGGCTCTGTGGCATGTGGGATCTTAATTCCCGGCCCAGGGATCAAACCAGTGTCCCCTGTATTACAAGGCAGATTCTTAACCACTGGACCACCAGGGAGATCCCCAAATGTATATATATATATTTAAAGAATGTGTGTGTGTATGTGTGTGTGTGTGTGTATATTTCATTATATGTATATATACACATGTGTATATAACCAAATCACTTTGCTGGTACCTGAAACTAACAAAATATTGTAAATAAGCTTCAATTAAAAAAACAAAAAGCTCCACAAGATGGAACTCAGTCTGTCCATTGCCATATACCCAGACTCCAGAGCAGTGCCTGGCTCTTAATAGGTATTCAGTAAGTATTTGTTGATTGAATGAGCACTTTTTACCCCAGAGAAACTTCCTCAATCACATTTTGTCTCAGAAGTACCGAGCACTATCTCTTTAAAGGTTTCAGGCTTTGGGAATCTTGAAATGAGAGACAAGAACTTTTTACTATGTTAGTTTTTTTTTTTCCTATAACTTTTTTGTAACAGAAACAACTTCAATTATTGTCTTGGGATGGGTGGAAGGGAGGAAAAAATTGACAGTTCAGGTTTCAAAAATATTATCCCTATAGCAGCTCTGAACGTTCCATTTTCCCAAGAGAGTCCACAGACTTGTAGATTTTGAAGTAGAGAATGGTGTTTCTGCAGGAGCCAAAACACTTTCCATGTAGAGCCCTGAGGCCCTGCTCATCACCTTTTCATTTTTTTGACCACATCACGTGGCTTGCAAGATCTTAGTTCCCCGACAGGAGGTGAACCTGCAGCCTTCGCAGTGAGAGTACAGAGTCCCAGCCGCTGGACGCCCTGGAATTTCTCCTGCTTATCACTTGATTTCCTCCCAGCCACCTCTGCTCACTCCTTTGCACCGTGTGTGAATCTTTCCGGTTCTCCCAATGACTGCTGCAGCTTCTAAAACTTTCAGTCCCCTTTCCTCCTTTCCCCCTCCTCTGCTCAATTTTGTAGACTTTTCAATAAGTAATTATTTTTAAATTGCCCTAGTTGGGAGCCCTAGAAGAATCTCAGAATCTATATTCCAAGGTAGAGTTTGTTAGTGTCACAGTTTGTCAAAATGGTGACAAAACTTAAGATGACTGACTTGTCTGTTTGCCCGGAGCTTTCCTGGTTTTAGCTTTGAAAGTTCTGTATCCCAATAAACCTCCCAGTCCCTGCCAATCCGGGATGATCACCGTCCCGCATCATAATCGGTCAATATCCTGTGTCATTTGAAATATTTGCCTCTTTACTTCAGTAAGATTACAATTTAGGATATTCATTCAAGTATTTATGGAGCATCTCTGTGTGGCAAAGAAAGATGAAGCCCCTTCTCCTATGGGGGAGCTTAAAATCCATTTTGGTAGGAGGGAGAGTAGGACAGGGAGCAGGTTAACAGGTAGGTCACATGTGTGTATGTTTCAAATACTTTTCTTTTTTGAAAAAAACTTACTTATTTGGCTGTGATGGGTCTTAGTTGCAGCCCGCAAGTTTCTCTACTTGCAGTGCCCAGGCGCTAGATCTCACCAGCTCAAGTAGTTGCAGGCAAAGGGCTAATGCCCTGCAGCATGTGGGATAATCCTTCCCCATCCAGAGACTGGACCTGTTTCTCCTGCATTGGAAGGCAGATACTCAACCCTGGACCACCCGGGAAGTCCCTCAAATATTTTTCATGCTAAGATGAAAATAAAAGGCAAGAATGGAACAGAGAGTGCCCGAGTGTTCGGGACTGTGACAAGGATGTGGCTCCTGGGCGGGGACTCAAGCAAGGAGCAGAAGGAAGCCAGGCAGCTGCCTGAACAACGGGAGAGGAGCTCTGAAGCAGGCACCTTTGTGCACACACGTGTCCCAGACGAAGGGGAAGGTGACAAGAAGCGAAGCGGGGGAATTAGTAGGAGGTGAATCATGTGAGGCAAACCAGACAAGACTTGCTGACAGACTGGATGTGGGGTACGAAAAGGGCAGTTAAGAATGGCTCCACAGGTTTTGGCCAGATGGCAGGGCAGATTAAATGTCTTAACTCAGATGGAGAAGAGTTAAGGAGCAGTTAGTGGGGACAAGAAGTAAGAATTTGTAGGACAGTTTATTGTCAAATGTCTATGATGATGGACAGGGAGGATGTCCACTATGTGGTTTGATATATGAGACTGGAACTCAAAGATCAGGGCTAGAAACAGAAAAGGAGTCTTCAAACTAGACATGTCATTTTTTTTTTTAGTTTTTAATTGGAGGATAATTGCTTTGCAGTGCTGTGGTGGTCTCTGTCGTACATCAACTCGAATTAGTCATGATTATATATACATAGCCTCCTCCCTTTTGAGCCTCCCTCCATGCCCCATCCCACCCTTCCAGGTCATCACAGAGTGCCAGGCTGGGAGACCTGGTGTTTAAAAGGGCGTTTAAAACTGGACAAGGTGGAAAAGCCAGTTAGAGGATCAAGGCTGCAGGCACTTTCCCAAGAAGGTTGGCGGGTGGAGGAGAAGCCGGGAACCAGCACAGACACACAAGACAGCTAAGGAGCAGTGAGTAAGGGAGAGCAAGAAAGAAGGAAAACCCACCACATTGACTAACTTAGAAGCCAATAAAGACAAACTACAGCAAGAAGACAGTTACTGGGTGGGTCAAATGTTACTGGTTGGTCCAAGAAGATAAGGTTGGTCCAGAGTACTGATTATTTTCCTTGGGTTTTCTGAAACATTTTAAATATATATATATAATATATATATATACACACACATATATAAAGAGTGATCTCACAATTTCCCAAACTTGTAACTTTCATCATTTAGAGGTGAATACAAACTTTTTTTTTTAGTGAGAAATAACCATCCTTCAGAACAAAATAATAGGAATAAAATCTGGAATAGAGATTGCATAGGAAAAAGGAGAATAGAGACTAAATGTTCTCAAGGGACTTAAGGTGTTTTGAAGCTTCAGAATAAAGTTTAAAGGCCAAGGATAAGCTGCTGCTACTGCTAAGCCGCTTCAGTCATGTCTGACTCTGTGACCCCAGAGACGGCAACCCACCAGGCTCCCCCTCCCTGGGATTCTCCAGGCAAGAACACAGGAGTGGGTTGCCATTTCCTTCTCCAATGCATGGAAGTGAAAAGTGAAAGTGAAGTCATTCAGTCATGTCTGACTCTTCTGGACCCGTGGACTGTAGCCTACCAGGCTCCTCCGTCCATAGGATTTCCCAGGCAAGAGTACTGGAGTGAAGGTTACCATTGCCTTCTCCTTCATTGATGTTAATTATTTTCTATAAGGCAATGGCACCCCACTCCAGTACTCATGCCTGGAAAATCCCATGGATAGAGGAGCCTGGTAGGCTGCAGTCCATGGAATCGCTAAGAGTCGGACACGACTGAGCAAGTTCACTTTCACTTTTCACTATCATGCATTGGAGAAGGAAATGGCAACCCACTCCTGTGTTCTTGCCTGGAGAATCCCAGGGATGGGGGAGCCTGGTGGGCTGCCATCTATGGGGTCGCACAGATTCGGACACGACTGAAGCGACTTAGCAGCAGCAGCAGCATTCTCCTTTTATACATTTCTCAGATTTTGCTACAGTGTTGATGTATCATTTTGTTAAGTTTTTAATTTATACAGACAGCAATTGCCTGGCATTGACAGTTGAGTATGAACCTCAGGAGTTACTCTTGTAAATAAAATATTGCTGATGTCACATTTTCACTTCTCAAGCAGACTTGTAAGTTTCTGAGATACAGGTCATCATGTTGTAATGGCAGTTGCATTGCTCATTAGCTAGGTTAAGGGATTGTCAGTGGTTTTTTCACTTTGGCCCCTAGCACAAATGCGTTAGTTGCTCAGTCCTGTCCGACTCTTTATGACCCCATGGACGTAGCCCACCAGGCTCCTCTGTCCATGGGATTCTCCGGGCAAGAATACTGGAGTGGGCTGCCATTTCCTTCTCCACCTAGCACAAATGGAGGGGAATAAAACATAAAATATCCTTGGACACTCGCCAGGGTCCAGCCCCGGTGGATCCAGGGATGCTCAAAGGTGGGACGGAGCAGGCGGATAGGAAAGGATAGGACAGGATAGCTCAGGACAGGATAGAACAGTAGGAAATTAATGAAAATAGAAGGCTGAATAACTTGGTTTACGGGGAAAGCCAATAAAACCTCAAGACAAGAGGTTTGCACCATCTACGTAGGCCACCGGCGTCCGCTTGAATCTCTAAAGGGGCCCCACCGTGGGTCCACTTTTCTCGCAGAACTTATAGCCAGGGCAAGTAAGTAGACGTGGTGAGCCTCCCGCTCCAGATGGGAATTCAGCCTGGAGGTAAAGTACAAGAGGACAGAGAGGTAGAGAGAGAGAGAGGTGTGGGAGCCAGATGTCCCTAAAGAACAAGTCTAGGAGAGCAAGTCGTCAGAGAGACCGGCCTGCAGAACCGGTCTGAGAAATTCTGGTCCGAGGAATGAAAACCGCTCTGAGAAACTGTTCCCGAGAGACACTGGTCCGACAAACTGCTCTGAAAAACTGTTCTCGAGGAAGCTGACTCCAAACTTTATTTTTCCCATCCCCTTTTTATACCATGAAGATCAATGAGTTTCACAAATTTTTTGGCAATGACAGCAGCCCTGACTCTTATCGAGAGCAGGCTTAGTCTCTGCATACCTAATTGTATACACAAGTCTTAGGTAATTTACATGATCTTCCAGCCAAAAGGCCAATTCGACAATTTACAGCTCTTCTCTGATAAGTGTTAGTTTTTCCAAGGTCTGGCGCCATTCTCGGGAGGCGCCAAACAAGATTGGATTTTCATAAATGCAAGGACACAGCAAACAGGAGTACAAATGATTTATAAAAGAAACAATTAACTCAAAGGCCTAGTGTTGCTAACATCAAAAAAACTACTACATTTCTATACCCAAATATAGTTTGTATAGCAGAAACTTCCAGGTGCAGATAAGGAGGTCTGGCAGCAGTCATTGAAGCAACAGTGAAATAAATCTATTAAGGCTTTGGCTCTTAGGAGAAGTTTGTAACTTAAGACACTTCAAGGTTCTTTTGCCCCTCACAGCTGGGGGTTGCGAGCAATTCACAGGCTTGTAAAAGGTCAGGAGAACCTGTTTAGGCAGGCTAGAGCTTTATCAAAGGGGGTTGGGCTGCAACACTCCTTTCAAATGCAGGGAGCTAAAACAGTGAATTAACTCTATCCAAGAAACTGGCAGAAAACAGTGGAGAAATAGACAAATACAGAACAAATTTTTATTATTGGGGCACATGCTCAGGAAAAACCAGGGAGAAATCCGATGACTCAGATTGCTCTGCCATCTGAGTGTGCCTTGTGACTCTGTCATGGGTGGGATTCCTCATGCCGGCTTCCCACACCAAAGCCTTTGACTGTGTGGATCACAAGAAACTGTGATAAATTCTGAAAGAGATGGGAATACCAGACCACCTGACCTGTCTCTTGAGAAATCTGTATAACAGTCAAGAAGCAACAGTTAGAACTGGACATGGAACAACAGACTGGTTCCAAATAGGAAAAGGAGTACGTCAAGGATGTATATTGTCACCCTGCTCATTTAACTTCTATGCAGAGTACATCATGAGAAATGCTGGGATGGAAGAAGCAGAAGTTGGAATCAAGATTGCCAGGAGTAATATCAATAACCTCAGATATGCAGATGACACTACCCTTATGGCAGAAAGTGAAGAGGAACTAAAAAGCCTTTTGATGAAACGGAAAGTGAAGAGTGAAAAAGTTGGCTTGAAACTCAACATTCAGAAAACGAAGATCATGGCATCTGGTCCCATTACATCATGGCAAATAGATGGTGAAACAGTGGAAACAGTGGCTGACTTTATTTTGGGGGCTCCAAACTCACTGCAGATGGTGACTGCAGCCATGAAATTAAAAGTCGCTTACTCCTTCAAAGGAAAGTTATGACCAACTTAGACAGTATATTGAAGAGCAGAGATATTACTTTGCCAACAAAGGTCCGTCTAGTCAAGGCTATGGTTTTTCCTGTGGTCATGTATGGATGTGAGAGTTGGACTGTGAAGAAGGCTGAGCGCTGAAGAATTGATGGTTTTGAACTGTGGTGTTGAAGAAGACTCTTGAGAGTTCCTTGGACTGCAAGGAGATCCAACCAGTCCATCGTAAAGGAGATCAGTCCTGGGTGCTCATTGGAAGGACTGATGCTAAAGCTGAAATTCCAGTACTTTGGCCCCCTCATGCAAAGAGTTGACTCATTGGAAAAGACCCTAATGCTGGGAGGGATTGGGGGCAGGAGGAGAAGGGGACGACAGAAGATGAGATGGCTGGATGGCATCACCAACTCTATGGATGTGAGTTTGAGTGAATTCCTGGAGTTGATGATGGACAGGGAGGCCTGGCGTGCTCTTATTCATGGGGTCACAAAGAGTGCACTGTTTCTAATAGTCAGGACATGGAAACAACCTAGATGTCCATCAGCAGATGAATGGATAAGAAAGCTGTGGTACATATACACAATGGAGTATTACTCAGCCATTGAAAAGAATACATTTGAATCAGTTCTAATGAGATGGATGAAACTGGAGCCAATTATACAGAGTGAAGTAAGCCAGAAAAAAAAAAAAAAAAAAAACACCAATACAGTATACTAACACATATATATGGAATTTAGAAAGATGGTAATGATACCCTGTATGCGAGACAGCAAAAGAGACACAGATGTATAAAATGAATTTTTGGGCTCTGAGGGAAAGGGAGAGGGTGGGATGATTTTGGAGAATGGCATTGAAACATGTATACTACCATGTAAGAAACAAATTGCCAATCTAGGTTCGATACAGGATAGAGGATGCTTGGGGCTGGTGCACGGGGATGATCCAGAGAGATGATATGGGGAGGGAGATGGGAGGGGGGTTCAGGATTGGGAACTTATGTACATCCATGGTATATTCATGTCAATGTGGCAAAACCAATACAGTATTGTAAAGTACAATAAAGTAAAAATAAAAATTAAAAAAAAAACTAAAAAAAAAAAGAGTGAGACATGACTGAGAGACTGAACTGAATGTTTAATTCAACATTTTCCTGCTTTGCCTTATAAAAGTTAATTGTATAAGGTTTTAGGGATGTGAAGCACCTAATAACTATGGGTTGACCCAAG
Organism: Aepyceros melampus; assembly: GCA_006408695.1. Taxonomy (NCBI): domain Eukaryota; kingdom Metazoa; phylum Chordata; class Mammalia; order Artiodactyla; family Bovidae; genus Aepyceros; species Aepyceros melampus. The sequence continues at coordinate 199,169 of SJXQ01003880.1, read as the reverse complement.
TATGTGACAGGAGTTGTTAATATAATCAATTGCTGTTTGGTTGCTAAGCCATGTCTGACTCTTTTGTGAGTCCCATGGACTGTAGCTTGCCAGGTTCCTCTGTCTATGGGATTTCCCAGGCAAGAATAGGGGAGTCGGTTCCCATTTCTGTTCCTAGGGCATCTTCCCTACTCAGGGATTAAACCTGCATTTCCTGATTTGGCAGGCAGATTCTTTGCTGCTGAGCCATAAGGGAAATCCAAAATGGTCAATACAAGCTTTTAAAAGATACTAAAGTAATTGATATTATGGCAAATAAGTTACTATACCAACATATATAATTCTTTATGATAAAATATTTCAAAATTAATTATATAAATATATGTTTTAATAAACCCATTTATATACTTTCATGTTAACTACATCTGAAAATATAAGACTTTGTTGAGCTCTAGAATTATATCTAGAGTATGGACTTTTTATGTCCTGTCTAGGAATGATAATCAAGGATAGAGCCATAATCCACAAAAGAGATAAATCTTTATTTTTAAAAATTAATTTCTGATTTGTCATGATTTTTATTGTGTACCCTTATTATCAAATGAAATTGTGCTATTTTATGATAAAAATCATAATTTAATAATTTAGAAAAGGACATAACAAAGAACTGAGGATTATTTTCTTTCCCAAAGTCATAATCAAGATAGACTTAATAATTTCCTTTGACATTGCTAAAGTTGGACAGGTTTCCGGACTGTTGGCTCCTGACTTTCCTTTTTTTAGAGTATTTACTTTAGAGTATTTAGAAAACTTATAATTGCAAATTCTTTCTTTGTCATTTGCATGCTCAGTCACTCAGTCTTATCCAACTCTTTGTGACTCTAAGTACTGTGGTCCACCAGGCTCCTCTGTCCATGGGATTTTCCAGGCAAGAATACTGGAGTTGGTTGCCGTTTCTTTGTCCAGGGGATCTTCCTGACCCAGGGATTGAACCCACATCTCCTGCATTAGCAGGTGGATTCTTTCCAACTGAGCCACCTCTGTGCCCTTTAAAAGATTTAAATCTTGTAAAAAGCTTCTTGACAGTTTTATAAGCTAGTTATCTTTTTCTCAAAGACCTGGTTGCCATCTTTTTGAAATGTAACCATCCAGGAAGTGAACATTCCCATTGTCCAGTCTGTGAGAGGGTCACAACTTCACTTTAATGGCCAACACAGGTGACATAATAATAGCAGAGAAAACCATTTACAAACCCAATAGTGACTTGATTCCTGGATATATTAACAGTTCATCCATTCCTCCAAAACCCTCCAGTACATTTCCAGTAGCTCACTCCAGTGCTTAGAAACCCTTCTGCCTTTAATTTCAACAGAGATAAGTTTAGTCTTTCTCTCCTATTGCAATGGTCTTGAATAAAGTCTTCCTTATCTATTTAACTTTATCCAGCATACTTTTTTACTTTGAAAGTCATTGGGCATCAGAAATCACTTGTTTAAGGAAAGTGGCATTCCTTGTAATAATGAAAATATAATTATCTGGATGAACTTTTCTTTAGGTCTACTATATAATTGCAATAGCTGTATTTGTTATTATCTTGTTGGCTCCACAACACAGTACCAGACACAAGATGTTGGTGAGAATTCCTGGCTGCCATTAGTTGGCATGTCCAGATGCCCCCATTTCTATAATTATATTACATTACATATTACATTATCTTCCCAGTCACAGAAGCAGTCAAATTTCCCTTTCTACAGTGATGATTCACAATTAAATACCCTATTCCTAGAATGAGACTTTAGTGTTCTAAGTTATTTAACATATACCTGCACTGATAATTTAGAAAGGGTATTTTATGACACAGTAATAGAAATGTTTAATTACAATGAGATCAAGAAAATAAGAGCTTAATAAGAATATGAGTTTATGGTAAGGGGCATCATAGTACTCTTACCACTTAAGAAAATGAATATTTTTTTCCATTTTTTATGTCTAGCTTAAAACTGTTGTCTAAGGATTTCTTACCAGTCCAACTAAGATTAAGTGCTAATGCTTGGAAAAGTCAATAGGACCCAGAAGGATAAAGAATTATTACTGGTTCATCTTGTGTCAAGTGTTGATTCTTGGACCAACTGGATGTGAAGAAGACACAGTATGATAAACATCTCAACTCAGAAATCCCTTGCTGGAGTAGGTGGTAGAGATTTAACAGGGAAGACGAGGAACAGTTTTCAGAAGAAAAAATATCTACTTCTAGTACACATGATTGTTTGGCAAGGGAAAAAAAAAGATGTTTTATCAAAAAAGGCATTAAAATTTTGACTACATCACTGATTCTAAAGTGGGAGAAATTACTAAAGTCTATAGCATTTTGTAAGTAAGAAAGTGTTGGCTGCAGCATTTAGTAGACAGAGGGCAGGTAGAATCTTAAACATCATATCGTGCATAAAACAGCTATTCACTTCATGGCAAATAGATGGGGAAACAGTGGAAACAGTGGCTGACTTTATTTTTCTGGGCTCCAAAATCACGGCAGATGGTGATTGCAGCCATGAAATTAAAAGACACTTGCTCCTTGAAAGGAAAGCTATGACCAACCTCGACAGCATGTTGGAAGCAGAAAAATGACTTTGTCAACAAAGGTCCATCTAGTCAAGGCTATAGTTTTTCCAGTAGTCATGTATGGATGTGAGAGTTGGACTGTGAAGAAAGCTGAGAGCCGAAGAATTGATGTTTTTGAACTGTGGTGTTGGAGAAGACTCTTGAGAGTCCCTTGGACTGCAAGAAGATCCAACCAGTCCATCTCAGTCTTGGGTATTCATTGGAGGGACTGATGTTAAAGCTCCAATACTTTGACCACCTGATGTGAAGCGCTGACTCATTTGAAAAGACCCTGATGCTGGGAAAGATTGAGGGCAAGAGGCGAAGGGGACGACAGAGAATGAGATGGTTGGATGGCATCACCAGCTCAATGGACATGGATTTGGGTGGACACCAGTAGTCGGTGATGGACAGGGTTGCCTGGCATGCTACAGTTCATGGGGTCGCAAAGAGTCAGACACAACTGAGTGACTGAACTGATACTGACCACCTCTTTCCAAATGAGGAATTATTCAACCCAAAATGTTAATAGTGCTAAACGTGAAAAACTGTTCTAGACTTATATGCTCAAAGCTAAAGTCTCTAGTGTCTTCAACATTTGCTTATATGATTTCAATAATATTAAAATGTAATTTCAACAGCAATATTAGTAGTAGTAGTTCTTGTTCAGTCACTAAGTCATGTCAGACTCTTTGCAACCTATGGACTATAGCCTGGAAGGCTCCTCTGTCCTTGGGCTTTTCCAGGCAAGAATACTGAAGTGGGTTGCCATTTCCTTCTCAGGGGATCTTCTCTACCTTGGGATCAAACCTGAGTCTTCTGCATTGAAGGTGTATTCTTTAATGTAGTAGTATATTTTATATCATAACATGATTTCATGTTCCTAATCACACTGATTATTCACTTCCTGTGTGCTTTATCACTCAGTCGTGTCCGACTCTTTACGAACTTATGGGTTGTAGCCAACTAGGTTCCTCTGTCCATGGGGATTTTCCAGGCAAGAATACTGGAGTGGGTTGCTATAACCTCCTCCAGGGTATTTCAAACCCAAGGATCGAACTCAGGCCTCCCATATTGCAGGCGGATTCTTTACTGTCTGAGCCACCAGGAAACACTTACTTCCTAGTACTTGTTAATTCTTCAACACTGATTATTCAGAAGCTACTAGTTAAACAAAGAATTCTTAGAACTAATAATAAAATAAACAAAAAATACCATAAACACATTTTCTCCTTTGCATATCAATAAAACATCCCAGTGACTATAAAGCTGAAATGATATTTTTAAAGCTACGTCATGTTTTACCATGTAAAAATAATACCCTCTGTTCATTTTTGGGTTTCTTCATCCTTAAAATCATTTGCTTGATATGCAATAACCTTGGTTTAAAATCTTCAAGAACTGTTTCAGTCTTGTCTTTCTCATTTTTCTGGTACCAGTTCAGCCATCAAAACTAGGAACTCATCTTCAGTGTATATTTTGCATTGTATATAATAACAGCAGAATTTCTTGTACTAACACTAGAAATAGCAGCCAAGCTAAAGGTAAAATCACATCATCTCTCACATATCAGAAACTGTGCCAAGTGTTTTACAAATAATACTAATTCCCCAAATACCTTGAAGGTAGATAGTGCCATAGCTGTTTATCAAATGAATAAATCATTTATGCACAAGTTTAAATAACAAGCCCACATTTGCCAGGATTTAAGTGAAGAGTCAGAATTTGGCATCACTCCTTTAAGCCTACAGAACTGCCTTATTTCTCACTTACCTATTGCCACTTTTGTCCCATTATTCTGATTTCAAGGCCAATCTTTTTATCTAAATCTGTTCGTGGCAGTGTCTGGTGTCACAATTTTGTTGCAGGGTCTGGCCTTATATCTTCCTAATCTTTTGCACTTTGTGTGTGTGAGTGTGTGTGTGTGTGTGTGTGTGTGTGTGTGTGTTAGTTGCTTAGTTGTGTCCTACTCTTTGCAATCCCATAGACTGTAGTCCACCAGGCCCCTCCGTCCATGGGATTCTCCAGGCAAGAACGCTGGAGTGGGTTGTCGTTTCCTCTCCAAAAGGAACTATAGAAAGAAACAAAGTGGAATCGCTCTGTTGTGTCCAACTCTTTGTGACCTCATGAACTGTAGCCTACCAGGCTCCCTCATCCATGGAATTTCCCAACAAGAATATTGGAGTGGATTGCCATTTCCTTTTCCAGGGGATCTTCCTGAGCCAGGGATTGAACCCAAGTCTCCGGAATTGGCAGGTGTATTCTTTATCATTGAGACATCTGGAAAGCCCACTTCTCACTATATAACCTAGGACTGTTACTTAAAGTTCCCATTCCTCAGTCTCCTCAGTTTTAAAGTGATATAACAATAATATCTTTCTTCTAAGACATTTTTGTGTGATATTTTCCTTTTTTATCTCAAGGTACAAATTACATAAAATTTATATTGCTTTCAGGTATAAAACATAATAATTTGATATTTGAGTACCTTGCAATATGTTCAACACAGAAAGTCTAGTTAACATTTGTCACCATGCATAGTTACAAAACTTCTTTTATTTTTCTTGTGATGAGAAATATTAAGAGTATTTGCCAGGAGAAATAGAGACACAGATGTTCAAGAGATTTTATGACCCTGATTCTGGCATCTCCTCATATCTAGAAAAGCACTAGAAACATCAATGTTGACATATGCTCTTCATAACTAGCAGTAACCTTCACAAGACCAGCAGAAATCTTCTGCAAGAATGTGTACCTGACTGAATGTACTCTCCCTTCACCAAAATCACATGTATACTGACCTTTTCCCCGATCTCTTTGGAGGAGTTTGAAATAGTTTCTCAGACCTCTCTGAGATGCTATCTCCTAGGCTACAGTTCTCATTTTGCCCCAAATAAAACAACTCACAACTCTCACAATGTGATTTCTTTCCCCTTTCTGTTGACGTGGGAATTGTAGAGAGAATAGTCAGAAAGTCTCTTTAGTAGACCAGCTCAGAGCTGATCATCCCTTAATTCACAGAAGTATTGGAGGAGCTGGAGGGAAGGGGGAGATTGAAAATTCTTTAGGAGATGAAATCAGAGGTCCCAGTAAAAAACTTGGACCAAGAGATAGAAGAGAGGTCAAAAATACTGGCTGAGATCCAAGTCTGAGAAGAAGTATAGTGCCATTAACCCATGAGGGGCGGCTGGAGAAGTACAGCAAGGGTGGGAAAAGGGCAGAAATTGAAATTTTAATGCATTATTTTTAAAGTGCTTCTGAGTCATTTATTCTTCTATCATTCTCCCTCCCTCTCTCTGTTCTATCTATCTATCTATCTCTGTCTTTATATCTAATTCAGTCACATTATTACTTGGATATGTAGATCTGGAAGTGATCAGATAGACTTGCTGATTAGGGCCAGAGTAGATAATCTTTCAAGCAGAAAGCCCAAACAAAAGGAACCAGGTAAACAAATGTTCCATGGTTACTGCCAAGTTTGGTGATTTGGACATAATTTCATGTTAAAACTTTTAGTGAGAAAAGCAAATGGCGAATGAGTTTATGAATTCATATGGCATTATAGTAAAAACAAGCAAACTATTATACAATTCAATATGTAATGAGTATTAGAAAACTTTCAATAGTGTTACTTCTTCCACATTGATCATATGCTTAATATGACTAAAAATCAAGCTGTGTAAAAACTCTTAGAATCAATAATAAAAATAATAATGTCTGAAATAAATACATTATATGCAATTATTATTAGTGCGGTGGTTATTACAGCTAACAGAACCAGTATTTTAAGTACTTTTAATTATCGACTCGTTTCTCACAGCAACTTGATAAAATACACTATTAGTGATCCCATTCTGCACATGAGGAAACTGTGGCACAGAAGGATCTGATAAATCTCCTTACATTGCTAGTATGTGGCAAAGCTCATATTTAAGCTCAATTGTCTGTCTTCTCTATCCTAACATCAGTATGACATTAGTGAGTGCATATTCAAGGAAGTAAGTGGTGAATAATGGTCTGATACATCTTCATTTTTCTTGTATTCAGTATTACCTTATTTATATGTTTATAATACATATATAAATATGTGAACATGAATAAGATTATGGAAGTAATTAAAGAAATTGTTTAAAGAAGCTGTTATTTTCTAAAATATTATACTGGTAATATTATATACTTCTTTAGTGATTCATTTGTCTGTTGCAATTACCTGAATATAACATAGTATGCTATAAACCATTAATACATAGAGATATTAGTACACATCTTTCTCTCTCACACACAAACACCACACACACACACACACACACACACACACAAATGTATGTGCATGCATACATAAACACAAAGATGTGCAAAACTCATTTTTCCAGTATATGCTATTAGCGGTTCTTTAATGATATATTTGGAATTATATTTTATGAAGGCAGGCTAAAATGTTCTGACCAACCTACTGTAAATGATCTTTATCTTTTTAATTAGTTACAGAGATTATAGCTTTCATTGTCAGGCTTTGGTGATATATTAGTTAAGATATTTGAAGGGAGAAACCCAAAGAGACAGAGAAGTCAAGAATAAGTGCTTGGGGACTTCCCTGGTGATCCAGTAGCTAAGACTGCATGCTCCAAAGCAAGGAGCCTGGGTTCAATCCCTGGTCAAGGAACTAGATTCCAAATGCTGCCTCCATGAGTTCACATGACACTCTCAAGTCCCTGCATGTTTCAGCAAACGTTGCTGATTCCATGTGCTGCACCTAAGACCTGGTGTGGCCAAATAAATTTAAAAATATTAAAAATAGAATAAGTTGCTTAGGCAAATACATAAAAGCAAGATATATGCATTGTACTTATGCAAAATTTCCTGCATATATGGCAATATGATTTTGCTAATGGATCATTTTTCTCTCCTTTATTTCCTGAGTCACAGTGTATTGGCTGCCAGACTGCATGCTACACTGGGTGTGCTATTCAAACCATAGTGACAAGCACAAAGTTTATAACTAAACTGGCTTCAGGGCTAATGATTTGAGATTGACAATGCTGGTCACCTAAATATCTGTCTTCCATCAGGATTTAAGCAACTTATGTTCTCTGGAGCTGAAAAAAAAAATGAGTTCTCTTCTTTCTACCATAAAGTACATTTTTACAGCTTCTGATTCACCTCTTTGTATTCTTAACTCTGGGTGGTACAGGAGCTCCTGAGAAAGATACACTGTATTGTACCAGAGTAAGCCTTAGGATAAGCCAGTAAAGAATAAAATTTGAGTCTGTGGAATGGATTTCTCTCTATATTTAATGCTTGATGGATGCAATTTTATTCTGGGTCTTTATTTTGGTACTCTTGTCAATTTTCTAAAAATATTTGTTTTCTGACATATCAGATATTCTTTTCCGTACCTTATCTTTTAAATGTGTCTTTTCTTCTCTATATTGTGCTTCAAAAAATAAATGTTGTTATGTGTACCCATTCTAAAATTTAAAATAATGAGCTTATTTAAAAATCACAATGGACTATGTTTCCCATCAGTGTCCTTCAGCCTAATACCCGAGAGAGGCTAGAGTAGTCTTTTTGACATTGTATTCTCTTTCTGAATTGTATTTTTCAAATTCACAGTGATGTAGAGTATCACTGTGGACTTTTGCCACACCGGAAGAAGGATGGCTTGTCTTTTTCAAAATGAGTTGATCAATTAAAAAAATTTGAGAACACGTGTATACCTGTGGCGGATTCATGTTGATGTATGGCAAAACCAATAGAATATTGTAAAGTAATTAACCTCCAATTAAAATAAATACATTTATATTAATTTAAAAAATTGAACTACTAGTGCTGCAGGAAATGAAAATGATGGTTGAAGCAGAGATTTCTCAAGGATCTAAAAAGTTCAGGCCATTTGGAGGTCATAAATCCACCTATTAAAGAAACACCATATAAAACAATCTGTGATATGACAACAAGAGAAAACTCTTGTGATTACTTTTTTCTGGCAGAGAGTTTTATATCTGTAGGCATAAGTGATATTTACTTGTTCTTTGAACTTAGAGGAAATTTCTGTAATGGTACACAGGCTTTGCCGAGCTATGCTGTTTTCCTTTTCCTTCAAAGGTTATTCATAATTGCCAAGCATGAAGAAATAAATCTCATCACAACAGAACTGGTATGTCAGTGTCATTTGCAATGGGAACTGTTCTGCAATAGGTAAAGCCCACAGAAAAGGGGGCTCAGTGCTTGATATTTTATGTTCCTGGTACTAAACCTCTAGAGACCATCTAAAAGTAGAAAAGATATATTTACATGCATATGTCCAGACAAGCATTGGAGTATTATTGATCCCAAATTTCTACTGTGTGTTCAGCATTATGACCTCCAAAATAATATTTATTTTTTTAATGCACTGCCAATTCTTCTGAAAGTATTTTTAAAAATCCATTCATGAAAAAATTATTTGATGGGTGAAAAAGGGTTCCTACTAGTTTAACAATAGGCATTAAGTTTCTATCCTCCAGAGATTTTTAGAGTACGTGTAATGTGTCAGTGACTATGGGGCCAACTGCAAATACCCAGCTTAAGGTGAAAATGCTTGCTCTACAGGAAATGACCAGCTAATGAGAGCAGCACTAAAATACAGATCATGTGAACTGTGATCTGTGCTCTTGATCACATCAAGTACATGTGAACTTGGCTATTTCTCTAGAAGTGTAAATACATCCCTGTAAACTTGGGGATCTTCACTGAGAACAGCAATCGTTACCATAGACAAACTTACTTATTACTTTCAAATCAATTTTCCATCAATTAAAGGGACTAACTGAAACAACTCACGAAGATATTGGTCTCATGATTTTATTTAACATATGTGGAGAGGGCTGATACATATCAGATTTATCTGGGTAGGGTAAAGGAGGAGAGAAGAGTGCTTGTCTGTGTGATATGATAGTGTGTTTAACAGACATGCTGTGTCTATCGTACATTTTTATGTATCTGTTTTACTGGTGTGACAGCTTCTCTCTCTTCACATCTCTCACACCATCATGTCGTTAAACTTTCAGGAATGGTCAAGAGATCCCAGAGTGGAGGTTAAAAGAAAACCTTCCTTCTGTACCGATATGGTATGGGGATGCTCAGGAAGGCTGGTGGAGGCATCTACCTGCTCCAGGATGCATTGAATGGAGTGTGGAGCTGTTGCCTTGTGAGGACGAAAGAAATATCAAATCAAAATTAACATATTCCCCTCTCGTACTGGCGTATTAGTCTGGTCACGTCACTGTAGCAAATTACTACAGACTGGGCAGCCTAAACAACAAGTGATTACGTCTAACATTTCTGGAGGCTGGAAAGTCCAAGATCAACGCCCTTTTAGTTTCAGTGTCTGATGAGGACCCTCTTCTAGTTCATAAATGACCATCTTCTTACTGTTCTCATGGGACTGATGGTTGAAGGATTTTTCTGTGGGCTCTTTTGGGGCATTGATCCCATCCATGGGGATGCCACCCTCATGAACTAATCAACCCTAAATTCCCTACCTCCTAGTGTGATCACATCAAGGGTTAGGATTTTAACATGTGAATTTGTGTTGAGGAGATGAAAAAATATTCACTCCACAACAGATGATGAGAATTGGTTGGTATCAAGGTGAAGAAGCTAGCCTAAGCAAATGTCACACCAAGGATATGACCTAGAGAAATATCAAGCCAGCAGGACATTAATTGCAGAAATCACCCTAATATGGGGGTAGAATGCCATAGAAGTAGAAGTAGAAGCTCCGAAACTTTGGCCACCTGATGTGAAGGGCCAACTCATTGGGAAAGATCCTGATGCTGGGAAAGACTGAAGGTAACAGGAGGGCAGAGGACAATGAGATAGGTGGATGGCATCACTGACTCAACGAACACGAATTTGAGCAAACTCCCGGAAACCATGGAGGACAGGGAAGCCTGGCATGCTACAGTCCGTGGGGTCACAAAGAATCAGACATGAATTGATGACTGAACACTACAAGAAGAGGAAAATCTGAAAGACTGATTAGACCAGAAGATTGGGTTAAACATGAATAAAGACAAAGTCTACATAGTACTATGTTAGACATTGCTCTAAGGTCTTTACACACAATTTGCACTTCTAAATGTCATAAAACTGTAGGTGATTAGAGTCACTATTTGCTTTTTAATCACCTATTTTAAAAGTGCAGGACAGGAAGTACCATAACAGGCCCTGGTGGTGCTAAGCTCCAATCCCAGGGGATCTTCAGAGCTCAAGTTCAAACCACTGTGCCGCCTTTTGTGTGTGGCTGGGCAAGAAAATGGTGTGCTTTCAAGTAGCATTTGAGTAGCAGGCATACATTTAAATATGGTTAAATGGTGAAATAAATTTGAGAAATGATGTTTTAAAGAAGATGAAATTAATTTCTTAACTTCAGATACAGAATTATCAAAATGAAAGTTAATTGTGACTCTGTGAGCAGCATTTGGTATACGTTTCAGATGTATTTACAACAAATTATTTTGGGAATTAGATTTCTACTGAAATCTTGGAGACCTAAAGTCAAAATCTTTATTTAATTCCTACAACAAATTTTGACATAACTGGAGTGATAGGATTAAGCTACTCCATCCATAGTTTATAATTTGATTTTTCTCATAGCTAAAAGAACAATTGTGTGAGGTGTGTAATAAGCACAAAAACAGAGTCCATGGTCATAAAATAATTCCAAAGGAGTATAAAAATTAGAACCTTGAAAGGATTGTATCTGTGACTTTATCATTTTGACTTTATCACTTTCTAAAAATCAAAACAAAACATTATTTATCCTCTGCTGCTGCTGCTAAGTCGCTTAAGTCATGTCCGACTCTGTGCCACCCCGTAGACTGCAGCCCACCAGGTTCCGCCGTCCCTGGGATTCTCCAGGCAAGAACACTGGAGTGGGTTGCCATTTCCTTCTCCAATGCATGAAAGTGAAAAGTGTAAGTGAAGTCGCTCAGTCATGTCAGACTCTTAGCAACCCCATGGACTGCAGCCCACCAGGCTCCTCCATCCATGGGATTTTTCAGGGAAGAGTACTGGAGTGGGGTGCCATTATCCTCAGGCCATTTTAATTAATGATATTTTCTTGCTTAGCAATTATTTGAAAATATGATAATTTTATATTAGAAAGTTTAAAGGAAAAAGGTATCATCTATTTCTCCATAACCCTGAAGATTTTTTTTGATGTATTTCACTCCATGCCCATTCCAATGTACTTCTGTGCAGTTTCAATATACCTTGGATAAAAAACAGATAACATTATATACATATTTCATAATATCATTAAAACACTTCAACATGTACAATATGTGTCTAGGCTAAAATTTTACTAAAATTCATATTAATAATTTTCTTAATAAGATTAATTTGCTTATTATTAAGCAAATTATTAATGGCCAATTAATAATATGGCCAACAACATTTCAATGAATACCGATTTCCCATGAGTATTTAGCTATGTTTCAGATCACTTCTTTATAATATGTTGCCAAAAGAAGAAATTAATTGTCCATTGATCTATTCGATGAACATCATTAAATAATTAGTTCATGCCAGGTGTTGTTCCAGGCACATTTGGTGATGAAAACATCACACACACACACACACACACACACACATGCATCTCTGTTCTCATGAATTTTAAAGGGAGAAATTAGACACAACAAAGTAACATATATAAATATATTTCTGATATGAGAACACACACTGATGTAGGTAACTCTTTTATTTTAGGGTGGTTAAGGGAGCTATTTTAATTAGTTTTATGAATGACCTACATGACTTAAGTGAACTATCCACAGGTAAAGGAAATTTAGTAAAGCAACTCCTTAAAAAAAGGCAGAATTAATACATTTTACTCCCCTATGAGGCATGACTTACTCTGGTACCAAAATAATAAAAATATAACAAAAGAAAATAAAACTGCAGAACTATTTGGCATATCAATGTGAAAAATATTTGACAAAATATTAGCCAATAATCCAAAAGCATGTGTGAAATAAATCATCAAGACTGATTAGAGAAATGGCCAAGAGTTCCAAGTCATGGGCAAGGAAATAAACTAAGTCAAACATTTTGAAGAGAAAAATATAAACTCTCTTTTTCCAAAGATAAATGAGCATGTGCACACAAAATCTTTGCAAATTTACTCCCCAAAATCTGTTAGAATAAATGAAGGTTTTTAAAAGTTGTATAATGCAAGATCAATAAACAAGAAAATGTATTTCTATAAACCAAAAGACAATAGGAAAATGGAAAAATACTATTTCAAATAACATACAAACATTTTGAGCAAGCCTTCAACATTGAAGTTTTTAAAACTTGACTTTTTACATAAAATTCTTTCTTTTCCATATGTTCAGTAATTCTGATTTTCTATTTCTCTTGTGTCAGTTTTTAGACTTTATCAGCTTCAATTAAGTTGTTAAATGTATTGGTGTAGATTTATTAATGATGTCTTATTTTCCTTCTGGAGAAGGCAATAGCACCCCACTCCAGTACTCTTGCCTGGAAAATCCCATGGATAGAGGGGCCTGGTAGGCTGCAGTCCATGCTAAGGGTCGGACACGACTGAGCGACTTCCTTTTCACTTTTCACTTTCATGCATTGGAGAAAAAAATGGCAACCCACTCCAGTGTTCTCACCTGGAGAATCCCAGGGACGGGGGGCCCTGGTGGACTGCCGTCTATGGGGTTGCACAGAGCCAGACATGACTGAAGTGACTTAGCATTTTCCTTCTAATACACTTAAACTCTGCTCTGGTATCTACTTTTTTTCCAATATGAAAGATCAATATAGCTAGAAGTTTTGTTTTGTTTTTCAATATCATTACTTTTTTTCCCCAAAAGATAATTATGATTTCATTGATTTGGGCAGGAGACTACCTCTATAACATCCTTCACCTGCTTATTTTGTTTGCATAATAGCAACAAAAAGCTTGTATTTCCCAGCTTTCTTTGATACTAGTTTTGTGTTCCTTTAATTAAATCATAAATAAAATATACACATACTGGTGTGCATCACTTATGGGCCTGGACATATGTCATGCTCATTTATGATCTCCCTTCTCCTTGTGCATATACCTTAGGAGCCGCATGGTACTGAACTTGTCATTGCCTAATATGATAGGAAGGGGCTTCCCGGTGGTGCAGTGGTAAAGAACCTGCCTGCCAATGCAGAAGATAAGGGTTCAATTACTGGGTTTGGGAAGATCTCCTGCAGTAGGAAATGCCAATTGCTTCAGTATTCTTGCCTGGAAAATCCCATGGACTGAGGAGCCTGGAGGGCTACAGTTCATGGGGTCACAAAGAGTTAGACATGACTAGGCAACTGAGCATAATATGATAGGAATCTGGATTACTGATATATTTCCACAAAGGGGGTTTCTGGAGACCAGTCAGTATCAATTAGACTTTGACTTAATGAAAAATAAAACTTTACTATCTCAAGTTCCTGATACTTCAGGCTTGATTGCTCTAGAACTAGTAGTCATTTACCATGATCAATAGAGTATCAATACCAATGAATACATAATTATCTGAAAACCTGTACAACAGAAGATAACAATGGTTATCAATCTAAAGGCACAGTGTGATTTGGTGGGATGGGTGAGCTAAATCATTGTTATCAAAGCTTTTTTTTTTTATCCCTGAAAGTCTTTGGCATTAATTTATTACATTTTTCTGATCTTAAAATTAAATTTAGGATAATTGTGAGATAAAAAACTTTGCATCTAGAAAAACTAAAGGTACTAAAACAAAATTAAGAAGATGTTGGGAAGAATAAATAAGGAAATAAATCTAAGGTTTTCAAAGGTCACATGATGGATGAAAAATATTTTCTAAATTTGTTAAATCGAGGAAAACAAGTTTTATTCATTCAACTGATAATATATGACCAATGATTTTGTACATTTTACTATTCTAAGAAAAATGAACAAGAGAGCACTGTCCATTGTGCTGTTAAATTCTCATGACAGAGACAAACATTAAACGAAGGATGAACAGCTGAAATGGGATTGATCATCTCTAAGAAGAGACACAACTGAGATACAAGAGACATGAGACTCTGTGGCTTTCTTATCAGGAGTGAAAAATGCACACACAGGATAAAAAGATAAATAAAGCATAGTTCATATAAATGAATGGCTGAATAAAATGAAGCATTAAAGACTGAAAACTAAACATTTGATAAAAATGACATTCAGAACACATCCTACGATAACTTCCAACATAAGAAATCTTCCACCTGCCCTAGAAATCACAGGGATTTATCACTATTGACTCCAGCCTGAAGCAGCACATCCTCAACTATTAGAAACTTCACATGATTTTCTGGCTTCAATATTTTCAACAGTGGAAGTTGGAACAAACTACCATTTAGGGCCTTTTCTGGTTTGTTTCATTGTTGTTTTTTTTCCCATTAAATACCTAATGGTGCCTGATGAACCTCAAAATTTTTTTTCTCACTTATGTAGCTAAAAATATCCAACAAGTAAGAAATGTCATGAATAAACTCCATCCTGTCAAATTGTTCTGACTGTATTTTCTCTTTTTTCTAAACAAAATATATTCAAACACAAAGTATCTCATTTAGAATTTTGTCAAGTGTTTAAAGCACTTGGTTCCCCTTCACTGCTCCCAAATCTTGAGAAGTTAGCAACCTGATGAATTTTAAATTAACTACATTTTTCTCTCTTTGAGGTTAGTTATCTCAGAAAACATAGCTGAGGCCAATTCATGCTGATAAGAAGTCATGTCATGTTGCCTTGGAATACTCTTTCCTTCTTATCAACAGACCAAAGCCAAACTATATGAAAGATTCAGAAGTGTCTCAATCCTTCCACAGTGTAAACTTTCTTTACTATAGTCAGACTTTTGTTTGGCAAAGACATTTTACTGACATCTGACATTTTCATAAGCTGCTAAATCTTTCATGATAGGCAAAAATGTTACTGATTTATAGTAGATAGGGGCTTCCCTGGTAGCTCAGACAGTAAAGCGTCTGCCTGCAATGAAGGAGACCCGGGTTCGATCCCTGGGTTGGGAAGATTCGCTGGAGAAGGAAATGGCAACCTACTCCAGTATTCATACCTGGAAAATCCCATGGACGAGGAGCCTGGTAGGCTACAGAGTCTACTATGGGGTCGCAAATAGTCGGACATGACTGAGCGACTTCACTTATAGTAGATAACATAGTTTGACACAAACAAGCTATGAGGTTTCACTGATATTTCAACAAAAAATCATTTCTAATGTTGTATTTTACCAGTGCTATCAGTTTACATGTCTATAAACCTGTGTGCTTGTAAGGCAAATAAAAACACATAACAGAAGCAAAAATAACCATGTAACATACTTAAAGAAAGAAACTTATATTGACATACAATTAGGGATTTTCTAATAAACCTTTCTGATGAAAGTAATTTATTCTGTCTACTGTATTTCTAACATGGAAATAGAGAAGGCATCTATTCACTGTTTTGTGTTTCCTACATGCATCAACAAAAAAAATTTTCCACATTTTGACATTTTCTGTCCATCATATTTCGATTTAAAAAATAAATTATACATATTTTTTTTCTTATTTTACAGCTTAGGTTAGCCCTTGTGAAAACCAGACAGATGTTCCTAATCATAAGCATGGGATAGTTCTTGCTCAATTGCTATGTCATGTGCAACTTTTTGTGACCCCCATGGACTATGGCAGGCCAAGCTCGCCTGCCCTTCACTGTCTCCCAGCATTTGTTTAAATTGATGTCCCTTGGGTTGGTGATGCCATCTAACCATCTGCACTCACCTCACCATGGGATTTGATTTAGGTCATACCTGAACGGTCTAGTGGTTTTCCCTACTTTCTTCAATTTAAGTCTGAATTTGGCAGTAAGAAGTTCATGATCTGAGCCACAGCCAGCTCCCAGTCTTGGTTTTGCTGCCCATATAGAGTTTCTCCATCTTTGGCTGCAGAGAATGTAGTCAATCTGATTTCAGTGTTGACCATCTAGTGATGTCCATGTGTAGAGTCGCCTCTTGTGATGTTGGAAGACGTTGTTTGCTATGACCAGTGTGTTCTCTTAGCAAAACTCTGTTAGCCTTTGGCCTGCTTCATTTTGTGTTCCAAGGCCAAATTTGCCTGTTACTCCAGGTATCTCTTGACTTTTGACTTTTGCATTTTCCAGTCCCCTATGATAAAGGACATCTTTTTTTGGTGTTAGTATTTTAATAATGTAAAAAAATAACTAGAGAACTATCATTTCCACAGTAATCACTGTATAGCATTATTTAAACCTGTGACAAAGGTAAAAGAATGATCACTAAAATTATTTCAGTAATTTCTATAAGAAAATGCTTCTTCATATGTACCAAAGTTGTTACCATAATTATTGGTATTATTACATCAAAACAAGCTTGCTATAATTTTCCTGAACTTCTGTTTTTTTTCTTACTTTAATCTTTTTTAATCCTCAGAAATTCTGAAAATTTTAATTATGAACAAAAAAAAGTACAACAAATTCATTGGTAGCAGCTAGAATATGAGGTTGTGGTTACAGGGCTAGGATAAGGTTGAGGAACACAGAAAAAAATCCATATTTATAATAAGAAAGGACATATGAAAATGTCTGAAAAGGGAAAAGGGCAGAAAACCTATTAAACTAGGCTGAAAATGAAGTATTAAATTGAATGCAATTGAGTAACAAACCACTGTGTCTTAAAAGCAAATTAAAAATGATAAACCTGTACGCAAGACAGCAAAAGAGACACAGTTGTATAGAATGGCCTTTTGGACTCTGTGGGAGAGGGAGAGGGTGGGATGGGTTGGCAGAGTGGCAATGTAACATGTGTGATATCATAAGCAAAACGAATTGCCAGTCCAGGTTTGATGCAGGATGCAGGATGCTAGGGACTGATGCACGGGGATAATCCAGAGAGAGGGTGTGGGGCGGGAGGGTGGAGGTGGGGGTCGGGATTGGGAGTTCATGTACACTCATGGCTAATTCATGTCAATGTGTAACAAAACGAATACAGTATTGTAAAGCAAAACAAACTAAAAAATAAAAATTAATTAAAAAAAAAAAAGAAATTCACTTAGGGTGGAAATAGTCTTTTCTTAAATAAATAACCTGACAAACCAAAAAGGTGGGATGTTGAAAATATATTTTTTTAAGTCAAGACAGCCAAAAAAAAAGGCTATGAAAACTAGAAAAATCATGGGGCCATGAAGTTGAGGCCACCAAGGCAATGAAACTATAAGCCTCAAGGAAACTGTCAAATTTTGATGGTATTAAACATTATATAGAACACAAAAATGTCAACATAGCTATATAGTAGCAACAGACATGTCTGAACTGACATCTGATTCACATTAATAAGTGCAACCAACAAAATATACTGTCATCACCAAATGCTCCTCTGATGTTGGCTTTCAAATGTTTGATACTTCATTTTTTTTATTAATGCTGCATGTAGCTGAAAGGAAAATAAAGACTTGGTAAGGAAGAATGAAACAATATTTGGAATACTAATAAAGGAATATCATTCATTTTGATTTATGGTTAAAAGAAAGTTAGTTTGAATGTACAAAATGTGACATTAATAAATTTTGGTTGAAGCTTTCTTAATTAGTTTTATTTCTGCATCATTACAGATGTCATGGACCTATCAGTAAATAATTTTTTTTAATTTTTATTTTTACTTTATTTTGCTTTACAATACTGTATTTCTATAGAGAAAAATTGTTGATAAATTAGTTTTATATGTTAAAGGAAATAAAAAAAATATTTCCTATTTTCATCATTCATAATGTACAGTGAATAAACAACATAGACAAGAATTATATATGTAAACTGTATAAAATCAGTTCAATTTTTATTGACATAAAAAACATTTTATTGTGTAATTATTATATAAATATATCAGAGCATTTTAATGTTTTCAAAGAGAATAATAAATTTTATTTTAGATAATTTCTAGATACTGAACATTAGGAATGTTTATAATTAAAACTACCATAACAAACCTTAACTGATTTCACATTATGACAAGGAGATATTTTGCAGCCTACCAAACATGAACCTTTTAAAAAATCAATTCTCTCTATTAACACCTTGTAACTGTACCATCTTTCTTTATATTCTCTTCAGGAAGGGATGCAAAATATAAGCTACTTCTACATTCGAATGTTTTCATCACAGTTTTCTTCCTTGTAATGATGCTGGCAAGGAGGTCTAACATTAACTCATTCAGCAAGATATTTATTAAAAATTACATTCGTGTTCATGAAAAACTAAATAAATGCCAGTATTTCTGTCAAAGCCACTATTCTATCTAATTGAAATCTATGAAGCACAAAGAGAAAATAATTTAAATCCTCCCCTTCATTAAGAAACCTGAAGGTAACCTTGCAGAAGGGTAATGACAAAATATTTTTCATACATAAAAATATGACTTGCTCTATATAACCTGCATTGGGGAGTGGAAACTACATTTGATATGATGATAAATCATTGTCTCACTTAGTAAAGAAAAATATACTGTAATGTCAAGTCACATATTTCATGAGAATAATTAAAAGTTCATAACCTTGGCATTCTAAAAACATGTACATTTTGTCGAAAGCCTTCTCTGCATCTATTGAAGGAAAAAAATTAAAAAAATAAAAACATGTACAAATAAAAGAAATGAAATTTAAAGTAGGCCAGTTGTTAGAACTTTTAAAGAAACATAAGACCTCTTGTATTAGTTTGCTGGGCTGCCATAAAGAAATATTACAGAATGGGTAACTTTGGGAACAGAATTTAGTTTTTCACAATTCTGGAGCTTAGAAGTCCAAGATCTATAGCTGATAGGATTGGTTTCTTCTGAGGCCTCTTTCAGTTTTCTGATACCTACCTCCTTGCTGTGATCTCTCAAGGCTTTTCTTCTGCACTCACCTCACCATGGAGTCTCTTTCTCTTCTTATAAGGATACCAGTTATAATGTATTAGGACCCTAAAGAGCTTCCCCAGTGGTGCTAAAGGTAAAGAACCCACTTGCCAATGCAGAAGACTTAAGAGATGCAGGTTCAATTTCTGGGTCAGTACCTGGAGGAGGAAATGGCAATCCACTCTAGTATTCTTGCCTGGAGAATCCCATGGACAGAGGAGCCTGGCAGGCTACAGTTCATGGGGGTCACAAGGGGTCGGACAGGACCAACCAACTTAGGATGCACACACCCTATAACCTACTTAAACTTACATATCTCTAAAGACTCTATTTTCAATCACAGTCACATTCTAAGATACTGGGAGTTAGGACTTCAACATATGAGTTTTGGTAGGAACATAAATCGGTCCATAACATCTCTGAAACTTCTCAAAAAATTAGAGAATTTATCAAATTATCAACACAGTTTTAAAATGTTTCTTTTTTATGCACTGTTTTTTAAAATAGAGCTAAACTCCACCATATTCCCTGATCTATAAATTCTCTCTTCCAAAAGCATCTCAAATTGTCTTTATGCTAAAATATATTTAAAAGTAAAGAAGAAATTTTACAGTCATGTTGCTATGATTTCACATTTTGGTATTGCTCAAACTTTGCTCAATTGTGTCATCTAATCCCCACCAATCTGTTTCAATTCAGCACCCTCTCTGCCAGAGGAGATTTGTATACATGTTAAAAAGTCAATCACTAATGCTTTGCTACCTGCTAAGTTGCTTCAGTCATGTCCAACTCTGTGCGACCCCAGAGACGGAAGCCCACCAGGCTCCCCTCATCCCTGGGATTCTCCAGGCAAGAACACTGGAGTGGGTTGCCATTTCCTTCTCCAATGCATGAAAGTGAAAAGTGAAAGTGAAGTTGCTCAGTCGTGTCTGACTCTTAGTGACCCCATGGACTGTGGCCCACCAGGCTCCTCCAGCCATAGGATTTTCCAGACAAGAGTACTGGAATGGGGTGCCATTGCCTTCTCCACACAGTTGCTTCAGTCATGTCCAACTCTGTGCGACCCCAGAGACGGAAGCCCACCAGGCTCCCCTCATCCCTGGGATTCTCCAGGCAAGAACACTGGAGTGGGTTGCCATTTCCTTCTCCAATGCATGAAAGTGAAAAGTGAAAGTGAAGTTGCTCAGTCGTGTCTGACTCTTAGTGACCCCATGGACTGTGGCCCACCAGGCTCCTCCAGCCATAGGATTTTCCAGCAAGAGTACTGGAATGGGGTGCCATTGCCTTCTCCACACTAATGCTTTAAATACAGCAATAAACTCTATTGATCAAAAGCATATTCAAAGGTCTGCTGCTAGTGAGCTAGTATTTTCCAAATTCACAGTTTATTGACTATTTACTCAGCTTGTTCAGAGACATCACTTAGTAACAAAAATCTTTAAGTAATTGAAGCATTATCTGGTCCCTTTTCCATTCCAGTGTGTATCCAGCACAGTAAAGTCCAGTTGGAGAAAACCCTAAGGACAACAATAATTCCCTTTGCCAAATTTAAGTGAAAATCAAGCTGATTATCAGGGCTTCACAGATGGTGCTACTGGTAAAGAATCCACCTGCCAACACAGGAGATGCAAGAGATGTGAGTTTGATCCCTGGGTCAGGAAGAATCCCCTGAAGAAGGAAATAGCTACCCACTCCAGTATGCTTGCCTGGGAAATCCCATGGACAGGAAGAGTCTGGTGGGTTACAGTCCATGGGGTCATAATGAGTCGTACCAGACTGCGCTCACACACAAGCACACACACAAACACACACAAGTTGATTATCACTCAGTTGATTACTTATCCCCAAGTTTTAGAAAGTATATTAAAAGTATTTTACTGGAATTATTTATTTATATAATTTATCTGTTAAAAATCTTTAGTCAAAAATAATGGTAATTGGCAATATAATTATTGATAAGTTGTCTAAGAAATAGGAAGTCTAGTACATAGAGGGAAGAATGACTCTTGACAACTTGGTTTATTTTAAAGTATATACATTTGAGATATTAAATCAAGTGATGTTGATGAATGTAACTCAGTTTGAATTTTTATATAATTTTTGGAACAAAAATATATTGATTTTATTGATTGTTTCAATTCAGTAATATATTAAAAAGTAAGAATTCCAGGTGTTGCTTATCAAGTTTTTGTATAGCAATACCAGTGAGGAAGTTTAGAACTGAGGAGACTGAACTCATCAGTTTCTATGAGTAAGATAAAGCAAAAGTGTTTTTCCTTGAAGGCTACATAATTTAGGCAATTTAAGTTATAATAACCACAAAAATAGTAATTGAGCTAAAATTAAAAGAGAGGAGTTTCTTTCACCTGTGAGTCAATTCTTCAACTAAAAGTTTAAGCTTTAAAATAATTATTCAAAATTTTACTCTCCGACTCATATTTCCCACTAGTTACTCTCAGCCAACTAGAAAGAAGCAAAAGCAAATCCAGAGCCCATGAAAGTGCCGGAAGTGGGTGAAGGGAAACCGCAGATTTGAATGAAGACAAACTGTAACCATGCAGGCTGTTCTTGCATTGGAAATGTGGCTGTTAAAACTCTAAATATTGCATCTGAAACTACTATAACATTGACAAAGTTTGAAATAAAACATTCACTAAAGTAAAAAAAAAAATAATTATTCAAAATTTTAAATTGTACATTTCATCAGAAAACTAAAATTCTGAATTTTAAGTGCATAAATATTTTCTAAAAACTTTGTTTGTTGAACTTATTTGCACAGGGACACAGATCTTTTTATTACATCCACAGTAGTTGTTGATTGGTTCTGTATTAATAGATTAGCTATTATCATAGCTAACTTAAACAAATGTACAAGATATGTAGTGTATTAAACATAAACTAGAATTTTAGGGGTTTTTTAAGGAGCAGACACTGACTCTTTTGGCCCTAAAGAACTATGAATGGGATTTTTAAATATTTACAGTGATTAAAAAAAAAAAAACAACAGTGAAACATTACTTTTGATTGACATGAGATTGAAATGGAGCAGAAAGTCAGATTAAGAACGTGTTGTTTATCAGAACCTCTTTGGCGGATAAAATAACTCAGAGTAAGGATCAGATTAAAGTTAGATCTTCCCATTTCTTGCTACATACAGTTAGAAAATAGACAACACAAAGATATGAGGGGGTGTTGCAGAGGAATGACAAAACAAGGAAATAAGATAATTTTATCTGAAAAGATATTTTGATTTATTTACTGATACACAGAATTTACTGGAGTCAAATAGATAAGAGGTCTCAATTTATTTGGTAGAAATGTGTTACCAATGAAACCTCGAGACTACTTTCACTGCTCAAGAATCAAAATAATCATGCAGCCCTACTTACTCAAGTAGGAAGAGGACCAAGAAGCTTGGGCATATTCACCAATGTCCGTGATACTTTTGACCAAGAAAAGTTCCTCCCATAGCAAAATGTCCTCCCAGAAGAGAAAACAAAACAGTTTCCATGACAAATTAGAAATAGGGCTAACTGCACAAAGGATGAGCTTCCCAGGTGGCTAGTGGTAAAGAATCTGCCTGCCAAAGCAGGAGACATAAGAGACGTGGGTTGGATCCCTGGATTGGGAAGATCTTCTGGAAAAGGAAATGGTAACCCACTCCAGTAGTCTTGCCTGGATAGACAAGCCTCATGGACTAAGAGCTTGTAAAATACTCAGGCAGGGCTTAGCGACTAAACAAAAAACAGAACACTCAGGGTAGAGAGCTTTCTAATTCTCTGCCTTGTGAGCCTGCAAAATTACTGTAGGTAAGCAACTTATGTCTTTTCTTTATTTTATCTGTGCAAAATAATAACAATAATTTAATTGGTTATACCATTTATACCACATTCTTGTGTGTGTGTGTGTGTGTGTGTGTGTGTGTGTGAGGGACATGCCTTGTCTTTCTAATTTAACACTAAGAGTTGCTAACCTTCAAATTTAATGACAGTATCCAGCAAGAGACACAGGGAAATGAAAGTATGTAGGACATGGTGGAGTGAATGAGGGTTTAGGGTGTCCTCCTTCAAGAGGGCTTTCCTGGTGGCTCAGAGGTTAAAGCGTCTGCCTCCAAGGCGGGAGACCTGGGTTCGATCCCTGGGTCAGGAAGATCCCCTGGAGAAGGAAATGACAATCCACTCCAGTATTCTTGCCTGGAGAATCCCATGGACAGAGAAGCCTAGTACATTACAGTCCACGGGGTCGCAAAGAGTCGGACACGACTGAGCGACTTCACCTTCACATTCAAGAGGAATGTATTCTGTGTATGAGTATGTATTCTGGTGTAGTTGTGGGAAAGTGAGACAAATAGTTGATGTTGCTTGTTATTGCCTTATCAATATCCAGCCCCTCTCTCCTTCATAAGTGCATATCCAACTGTGACATACCATAGAGGGCAGCGCCATGTGAAACTTCTAGGCCGAAGAATTTAAAGTTCTGTGCACATCCTTCCAATCCTCTCTGAACCTGAAGGCCAAGTCTTTGAAAGATGGAGTCAAGGCAGAATCAGCCTGATTCATCATAAGGGAGGGAACTGTGTACCCAGTGGAGAACTTGTCCATATGATAATGAGCTCATACATGTTAAGCAAGTAAGTGTCTGGGGTTGTTTATGACAGTGTATAAAACCCTGACCTGTCTAATGAAATACCATTTCTAAAATATATTTTAACTAGATATGGCTACCAAACTATCTTAGACATTCCATGAAAACCAGTTTAAAACTTTAATTCTACTTATGTAAATGAGTTTATTAGATATGAAAGAGCTTGAGTTTTTCAGTTTCTACATGAAGGGAGATATGATTTGGTAAGCTTGCTTTATTTTGTATCATTTTGTTCCCAGACATTAAATACCTGAGGATACTATTTAACAGGTATTATACATTGAGAAAATGATAGCTCATGGTTTCCAGGATTGAGAGAAAATATACATATATAAGTGGCTAAATTTAGTTTGCATATCCAAAACTGGATTTGATTTCTCATGATGTATAATCGTACAACCTTAATATCCAAAGAAATGTTTGTTACCCAAGGGATAAATGCATACTTTCCTTGAGAAACCAAGTATCCACTTATAAAGAGCAGGATCACTCTGAAGCTGGCATCAGGTTTTTCATAACAGTGAAATTTCTCTTCCTGGCCTTTAGTTTTCCTAACTGGGTGAGATGAAAGTCACAGAAACAGGGAGTCCCCCTCCCATATATTAGACATTATTTATAAGGGCTGCTATTAAATGGCATTAACTCAGAATGCCAGAGAAAATAGTCAAGATTGTGACTCCATCCCTCCTCTTCCCAATTTGGGACAGTTTAAAGCCAGAGCTGTAGTTGATGTGATGCATACTTTCATAAGACATTCTCTAGGTGCTATACCTCTGTAGCTATCTCTTGCCTTGAGCGAGTGGATGTTTTCTGCATCCTCTTCTCTCCAAAAGGACTGAACTCACCAGAAATGATTAAATCTGCTCTTCTGTAACGGGGGTTTCAACAACTGCAATATTAAATGCTGACAATTTAGCAGTTCTGGCTCTACCCTGACTGACTCTGAAATCAAAGTATCATACTCTCATGCTTTTAAATGAAATTCCATTTTAGATGTTGACACACAGGCGAGAGTCTCTACTTTTCTGTTGAATAAATTTGTAAGATATCAGAATTCTGCAGTAT
Source organism: Aepyceros melampus (assembly GCA_006408695.1). NCBI lineage: Eukaryota > Metazoa > Chordata > Mammalia > Artiodactyla > Bovidae > Aepyceros > Aepyceros melampus. The sequence goes on along the minus strand of SJXQ01003880.1, from coordinate 173,943 downwards.
AGTAGATAATAAATGATGCTCGAGGATTATAATCACAGGTATTTGATTTACATTGAATATGCTGGGGCTAAAATAATCATGATCATATGTAAAATCAACTAAAACCTCCTAAATGCAATTTTTCACACTTTGGGAGGACCTGACCTCTGCATAAGTAAAATCCAGGCTTTTATTATATTTTTTGTAATATTGAAGAATTCAACAACAAACTTAATGTGTATCTCAACTGTGTATACTTTTAATTGAATTAATGTAACTGAATACCATACAAATAAATGTATGAATGTAGCCAACATAATTCTTAGCAAAACTGAAAATAAAGTCCAGGTTGCACTGTGTTTTTATTTAAGTAAAGTTGAAAAGAAAGAATACAAACCATTATTATGCATGTTTATCATATACATTCCCATGCAGTAACATAAATGCATGAGGATGACTCATATTACCCTTCCATGACTACTTATTCCCTCACTCTGTCCTTAATCTCTGATGACCATGAATCTGTTACACATTTCTATAATTTTTATATAATTGGACCCATAAAGGATATAAAATTTTGTATTTTTCTTCCTCAGCAGCATTCCCAGAGTTTCATCTCAATGGCTGGATTTGCCCATCCTTTTTCATTCCTTGGTAGTACTCTGCTATGTGTCAGCACACACTTTAATCATTCATCTGCTGTGGGACATCCAGGTTCATGCAGATTTGATCTGAGAGTCCCTTGGACAGCAAAGAGCTCAAACCAGACAATCTTAAAGGAAATTAGCCCTGAATATTCATTGAAAGTACTGTTGCTGGAGCTGGAGCTCCAATACATTGGCCACCTGATGTAAAGTGCCGACTCACTGGAAAAGACCCTGATGCTGGAAAAGGTTGAAGACAGGAGGAGAAGGGGACAACAAAGAACGAAACGGTTGGATGACATCACCAACTCAATAGGCATGAGTTTGAGCAAGCTCTGGGAGATAGTGAAGGACAGGGAAGCCTGGCATGCTGCAGTCCATGGGATAGCAGAGTTGGACATGACTGAGCGATTGAACAACAACAATGAATAAAATTGCTAGATATTTAAATTAGAGTATAATTTAGGAGAAAACTACCATTTGCTATTAAAACATATATATGACATAATTATCACCAAGTGTTAGTCAATTTCTAAATTAAACAGATAGATTTAGAAAATATTTATTAAATGATTTTTCTATAGCTGAAAGAGGAGACAAAATGCTGAATATAACTGACGTAACTATTGTTTTCATGAAACTAAGATGTTTGGGGGGAAAAAAGCTAAACTCCGAAATAGGAAATGAAAAGACAGAGTGAAATAAAGTAATGATTTCAGAACTCATACTGATTTTTGAAAAAGCCCTGCAGTTATGATAGCAGCACTCAGAATTTCAGAAGAATCTAGACTAATAAAAACCTAAACTCAGTTACATTTTGTTACATTTTGTAGATATATTTAGGACTATGGAAGTTGGACTAGATCCTGGCATAAAAGTGTACGAATTTGATGAAGGGAATTCATATGAATTAGTGTTATTAATAACATTAAAGTATATGGAAGGCACTACTGCTCAGAGAAAGACATTACACATTATTGACTATTTGTCATGATCAATGTTTTCTATCCAAATATGGAAAAGGGATGATGCACATATTTGTGAATTGTTTGTTTTACATCAGCTCATCTTCCTTGTCACTCAGTTACATGATTCTTTGCGTTTTCCACCTGACTGGTATCAGTGTCTTATGATAGCTAGAATTTAGGACAAGAAATTATTTCTAATGTAGCACATTTCAATAACAAAAATAACAGCAAATTTTCCCTTTGTTTAAATTTGAAAATATTTTGTCTCAGTACATTTGTAAATTGTTGGAGTCAGAGATTTATTCTGCATACTTATGTTAATGGGCCTTCAAGATAAGAAAGGATTTTCTTTCCGTAGGAAAGGTTATATGGTTTTGAAAATTGTTTGCAGGTTTAAAGGTCATTGTGTATTATGAAATGGGCAAACTAAACGTCACACTCTATTTTTCAAAAATGTTTTCAGAATCACTGCAAACATGATCCTTTAATTTCAGTTTCTCTGTCTATATATGGATTTCACTCTTTCAGCTTCAGTTTCTCTCTCTTTCTCTAGTTCTATATCTGTCTTTCTCCATTTCTCTCACTCAATACATACTGAAATTTAAATGATAAAATTTATCTAAAAAGCAACTAGTTTTATGAGCTTACATACCTAATCTAACCAAAACACTTCTGGAACTTCTATCTCAAAAATACTTTTAAATGTGTTATAAGATATTGGAGAACAATTATTTTTCCATTGAAAAAGTGCACTTACCTTCTGAACCAACTTTTTTTTTCTGTAACATGAAAGCTGATAATTATATATTACACTTAATGCCAAATAAGGTTTACTATTTCATATCAAATAATGGAAAGCATTTTGCCTCTACTTAGCATCTTTATATGTTGTAAATAGTTCAACGATAAATAAAAGACAAAGGGCAAGAAAAAGAGGATCCTAAAGAGATTTGAAAGATGTTAGGGTTGATTTGTCTCACATAGTGTGTCTGAGGACAATTTTGTTAAAGCTATTTGTCAATCATGTTGTCATCCAAATTGTGATTCACCTAGATTTTCCTTATGGTCATTTGTTTGCTATTATATCTTTAAATGCTATATCCTGGTTTATATAAGATAGTTGAGAACAGATCCTGGGTTATGACTCAGCAGAGTTTACTGCAACCTTCAAAGTGCAATGTGGTATTATACTTTAGGAGACCTGCAAAAAAGTCTTTCTACTTTGCTCTTAAACTTCCCTCAGATAAGGAAATAATAAGAAACATGTAAAAAGAAGAATATTTAAGTATATGTACCGGGTTTTACCTTAAATATTCTGCAAATCAACTTATGAGTCTAGTTATGAATAGCTGTATATTGGATTATACAGTCCTTTTGAGAGATATATAAAATATTAAATAAGTAGGGTATATATATATTGGAGAAGGAAATGGCAACCCACTCCAGTATGCTTGCCTGGAGAATCCCAGGGACAGAGGAGCCTAGTGGGCTGCTGTCTATGGGGTCGCACAGAGTTAGATGTGACTGAAGCGACTTAGCAGCAGGGTATATATACTCTTGGGCTTCCCAGGTGGCACCAGTGGTAAAGTATCTGTCTGGCAATGTGAGAGATGTAAGAGAAGTAGATTCGATTGCTGGGTCAGGAAGATCCTCTAGAGAAGGGAATAGCAATCCACTCCAGTACTCTTGCCTGGAGAATACCACGGAGAGAGGAGCCTTGCAGACTGCAGTCTATAGGATCACAAAGAGGCGCACACAACTGAGCAGCTAAGCGCAGCACAGCATACGCACATACACACAAATATATAAAATACTATATGTGAGTCATTTTAACAAAAGTAATTAGCAAACTATATGTGTAGATAGAATACAAATATGTTGACAGCTATTGTCTCCGTCTATCAAAACACATTTTATGGATAGTCTTTAATTAGTTCCTTATGCTTCTCTAGATATTCTATATTTTCTAAAATCAGGATCTACTGTTTTAATGAATTGAAAGTGTTGAATACAAGAAAGGTAAAGAAGCTCTACTGCCAACTCAAAACAGCTGTATTTGTAGTTGCGGATATGAAATACAGCATAGTGGAAGACATAGAGCCTGTGTCCTTATTAACACTTCCTGGTGTATATTTTTGGTATCAGTTTTAAAGCAACTTGCTACTATTTCATTTCCACACATCTTGGAAAAATTCACATTTTTCCTACATAAATAGTTGCATCAGTAATCAGTATAAAATTTCACATTTCTGCAGTTCAAAATATTTAAAGTGGTTCTATGAAAGGTCAGTGTAAATAATGTATTTTGTATTTTAGCTGCTTCAGTTGGCTCTTGGCCTCTGATTCCATTATTAAAGTCCTTAAATGTGAAACGCCCACCCTTATTTTATATCTTTATATTAAATGTAGAATCTGATAATTTGGAGGATTTCATTAGAGGTGGGGGAAATGTTTTCTCTTTTTAATGAATATAAGCAGAAAAATTAACAAAACATTGTTGTGAATGTATATGCCCCCAAGCAACAAATTGTAGAGTCATAATTCCCATTAAAACCTCCCTAGTAACAATTTATATGCAGTTATGCCATAACCAGTCAGTGTGCTAAATCATTTCCATTTGCCGCATGTGCAGTGGCATCGAGTTTGTGATTGCACTGGGAGCGCTCTAGTCCGCCTATATTATTAAACAGCATTGCCTGACTCTAAAGATGCAATGACCCAAACTCTGAATGATTCTTCTTATGTTCATGCTTCAAAATAGCTTCTCTGATATGACTCTAAATTTTACTGGATGAGATGCTTGGAAACTATCAGACAAGGAAGACATGAATACATCCAAATAGTACTGATTACAGGCCAAAGTTCAGACCACTACAGATCGTGAGCCTGGTCCTATTACAAACTGTGAAACCCAAATTCTGTAGATCTTTCCCTAAGGTGATTTTCAGAAGTCAAATGAATGACCTACTTTTCCCTGTGATTGTACATGTAAGAAAAATCTTATTAGAAAAAAAGAAAAATAATAAAGATAGTATTAATTATATATTTTCATATAGAAGTGGCAATTTGAAGATATTTAAAAATTACTTACACAGGGGATAAATTTCAATCAAAATTTCACACACAACCTGATTTTGAAAGATATGAGCTTTAAAACCAGCACCATCTGATTTTATATCATTACCTGGCAAAGATTCCTTGTCTGCTGCACAAAAGAAAGACCAGATACAGAGCCAAAGGTCTTTTGCAAAAATAAAAGGCTTTATTATAGGGTGGCCAAGAAAGAAGATAGAAGGCAAAGTTCAAATCTGTCTCTCTGACCAGTGGTTCTGGAGAGATTTTATGAGGTAAGAGAGGAGGGCTGGTATGTGAAAGTGTTGAAGGGGTATATTCCCAAAAAAGGGCTTTGGAACTTGGTCATTTATGGTAAGGAGTGATGATGGGGTTTCAGTACTGGAGCTCCCTGGACAATGGACTTTTATCTTCTGAAAGGGTTACAGTACTCAGGTTCTGGTCAAACCAGTCCTTTGCTTGCATGGTGAGGAGAAACTTTGATTATCTGAGGTAACAATTTTTCTCCTCTGAGCAAGCTTCAGCTGCATGACTTACAGTTTTATTTTGTTGTCTCTGAAAAGGAATTCAGTGTATTGTTAGTAACAGGATAGGGCCAGTGCTGGCTGGTTCTGTAATTACAGTATTGTCCACAATTTCTAAGTCTAAGATAGATAGGACTAGATCAGACCCCCTCATTTTCATATCATCATGTAAATGCTTTGGCTTACCATCCAGCTTTCTAAGACAAATCCTAGGGGTTCAATATTTACTCCATTTCCCATTTCTATCCTATTTACCTACCATATATGCATACAACTACACACACAGACACAAAGATACATCAGTTCAGTTCAGTCACTCAGTTGTGTCCGATTCTTTACAACCCCATGAACCACAGCACGCCAGGCCTCCCTGTTCATCACCAACTCCCAGAGTCCACCCAAACCGATGCCCATCAAGCCAGTGATGCCATCCAACCATCTCATCCTCTGTTGTTCCCTTCTCCTCCCACCTTCAACCTTCCCCAGCATCAGGGTCTTTTCAAATGAGTCAGTTCTTTGCATCAGATGGCCAAAGTACTGGAGTTTCAGCTTCAACATCTGACCTTCCAGTGAACACTCAGACTGATCTCCTTTAGGATGGACAAGTTGGATCTCCTTGCAGTCCAAGGGACTCTCAAGGGTCTTCTCCAACACCACACTTCAAAAGCATCAATTTCTTGGTGCTCAGCTTTCTTTATAGTCCAATTCTCACATCCATACATGACCACAGGAAAAACCATAGCCTTGACTAGACAGACCTTTGTTGGCAAAGTAGTACCTCTGCTTTTCAATATGCTATCTAGGTTAGTCAAAACTTTCCTTCCAAGGAGTGAGCATCTTTTAATTTCATGGCTGCAATCACCATCTGCAGTGATTTTGGAGCCCCCCAAAAATAAAGTCTGACACTGTTTCCACTGTTTCCCCATGTATTTCCCATGAAGTAATGGGACCAGATGCCATGATCTTCATTTTCTGAATGTTGAGCTTTAAGCCAACTTTCTCACTCTCCTTTTTCTACACACGCATAATTTTATCACCAAGTGTCAGACACAAGGAAATATATCCCTGTTGATACAGGTAATGAGAATAGATGATGCAAATTCCTACAAAGAACTATGAGGGGATTAAACACCACAGCCTTTTCACTAGGAGTAGCAAGTTTTACTGGACCTCTATTCCTTAGATTATCAGTTTCATGTCATTGTTCAAACTGGTTATATTCTTTACCTTCTAAACACTTCCTGACATTCTAGGGATGACTATCTGGTCCTTGGTAATGGGCTGAGGGTGTTCTTGCAGGCAAATAAATAAAAGTTAACTTGCAAGGACAATTTTTCCAACAGGTCTGGACTCCAGCTTTGTCTTAAATTTTTTTTCTACAAAAGTCAGTGCAATCTCCTAAATTTCTCTCTTCCCACCTTATTAACACAAACATTTCCTATCTTCTTTCACCATCACTTCTACTTTGTGATATTACTGAGAAATCCTTCGAAAAATTTTGTTAAGGCTGATTTGGCATGGCTGTGAAACTATCTGGAGAAAAGTCTAATTATTTCATAAGCTGCCATGAAATTCTTGGACCCAGCCCTTTTTCAGGAAAATTTGAGTTTACTCGATAGACATTAGTCTGAGTCAGCTCCGGCAGTTGGTGATGGACAGGGAAGCCTGGTGTGCTATAGTCCATGGGGTCACAAAGAGTTGGACACAACTGAGCAACTGAACTGAATTGATAAATACTCTGATAAGGTAACATTTCAGGACTGAGGATATACTTGCAAGGAACCCACTGTCACCTGTAGGACAGGAAAGAAAAAGGGAGATCTGGTGTAAAGATATAGAATTACTGAGGTGAGAGGTTAATAGAAGAATCTTCATGAATTTTATCAAATTGTATCCTGTATGACCTGGTACTTAAGCAGTACTCTACTCCATTTCCCCTAGGAGATGATGCAGAGAATGCCTTTTGGCAAGCACTGAATCCACTATATCATGCTGATGCTGACACATGAGTCCAGTGGTTCTCAAGTGTGGATAATTATCACGACCACCTGGATGGCTGAATAAAGCACACTGCTGATCCCACCATCAGAGTTGGATTCAGTAGGTCTGGAGTGGAGCTGAAAACTTTTCATTTCTAACACACATTAGCAGTTAGCACTACTGGTGGGAAACCACATTTTGAGAATCCTTGGTTAACCTATTTTACAATTTCCATTACAGGAGTCTCTTTATTTTGGTTCCAACCTCAAATTCCTGTATAGAGGCAGCTTTTATCTTGGCAAGAGGAAATCCACGGGAAGCATTCCATTTAGTTGTTGTTTCAGATTACAGGTGAGCTCAAGTGTAACTCAGCCATACATGTGGTGCTTCCTAGGACAGAAGAAAAGCAATTTTTTTTTTTTTTTTTTTACAGATTTATGTATTTATTTATTTTTGACTATGCCAGGTCTTCGTTTCTGCACGGGCTACTTTTTGTTGTGATGCAATGTGTGGGCATCTTGTTAAAACGGCTTCTCCTGTTGCAGAGTACGAGCTCTAGACACACGGGATTCAGTAGGTGTGGCTTTAGAGCACTGGCTGCGCATGAGATTGTGAAGGCAAGAATACTGGAGCAGGTTGCCATCTAAGGAACCATAAAATATCACTAAATCACTTTATATTTTAAGAGCTGATATGGAGACTTTGAATTGAACTGATCGTCAGTTCACATGAGCTATTTGAATGAGAATTTGAAGATCTTCATCTAGGCTTTCATTTATGAGAGTGCTTGCACCATTTTCACTTCCTTACCAAAAGCTGGGAAATCATCTGCCTCAAGTGTCTGTCATAAGAGACGATATTGAGAAGCCAGATGCTTATTATCACCACACTATATATTAAGTGCACAATTATTTCATTATACAAGCTTAATAGCTTCTTGCCAATACAACTTAAAATCAGATTATAAATTTCAGTTAGTGCCTAGAGCTATATTTTTTGTCTGAGTCAAATTATTTTATTACCAAAATGTCTTTTATTATCAACACCTAATATGATCTAAATGCACCAATAGAAGGTATAATTATAATTACACTTTAATGTAGCAGTGCAACAAGACAAAACAAAACCATCTTTTAAAACAATATACGTTTGGTCTCATCACAGAGTATCCATGTGGAAAAGTATGCCACTGATATACTAATGTATATTTATGAAGCCTTTCAGTTGTTGTATTAGGGATTCTCAACTAGAGATGTTTTTACTTCCAAGGAACACTTGACAGTGTCTGAGAATGCTTTGGATTATCACAGCTAGGGGGAGGTGTTATTGAGTACCTTGCATCCAAAGAGTAGAGACCAGGGATGCTGTTAAATCTTGTAAAAAGCACAGATTAGTCCCCCATAGCAAATAATTATTTATTCAGGCTAAAACATTGAGATGCTTAAATCACTGAGATATTTAAATCACTGAGTTTCAGGTCATTTTCCCTTTCATTTCTATAACATAATCCACAAACAAGGATGTCTATATAAAAAAGTATCAAACTGTAAACAATGGCTGTAAAATGAACTGTCCTGGGTAGACAGTTATTAACATAACATATGCAAAAAAAGAAAGAGGTGAAAGCTTTATAGTTTTCAAAATAATTCCATTTAATTTTCAATAGACTTGTATACTAAAGGTCAAGAGCATCTTTTGACAAAATATATTAACTTTAGAAAAATTAATAAAAGGCTAAGAATTATTCTATTATATGCTGAGTTCCTTACTGCAAAATTCAGACTTAAATTGAAGAATGTAGGGAAGACCACTAGGTCATTCAAGTATGACCTTTATGATTATACAGTGGAAGTGACAAAAAGATTGAAGGGATTAGGTCTGAAATACAGAGTGCTTGAAGAAACATGGATGGAGATTTGTAACACTGTATAGGAGGAAGTGATCAAAACTATACCAAAGAAAAAGAAATGCAAGAAGGAAAACTGGTTGTCTGAGGAGGCCTTACAAATAGCTGAGAAAAAGAAAAGTGAAGGGAAGGAGGAACGGGAAAGATAGACACAGCTGAATGCATAGTTATAAAGAATAGCGAAGAGAGACAAGAAATCTTAAGTGAACAATCCAAAGATATAGAGGAAAACAATCAGATGCAAAAGACTAGAGATCTCTTCAAGAAAATTAGAGCTACCAAGGGAAAATTTCATACAAAGACTGGCACAATAAAAGACAGAAACAGCAAGGATCTAACAGAAGCAGAATAGATTAAGAATAGATGGCAAGAATACACAGAAGAATTGAAAAAAAAATGTCTTAATAACCCAGATAAAAATGATGGGGTGGTCACATACCCTGGAGAGTGAAGTCAGATACCCTGGAAAGTGAAGTCAATTGGACCTTTGGAAGCATTACTACAGACAAAGCTAGTGGAGGTGATGGAATTTCAACTGAACTATTTAAAATCCTAAAAGACGATGCTGACAAATATGCCAACCATTTTGGAAAACTTTGCAGTGTCCACAGGACTGGAAATGGTCAGGTTTCATTCCCACCCCAAAGAAAGGCAATGTCAAAGAATGTTCAAAGTGAAAATGAAAGTGTTAGTTGCTCAGTCATGGCTGACTCTTTGTGATCCCATGGACTGTAGCCCACCAGCCTCCTCTGTCCAGGGATTTCTCAGGCAAGAATACTGGATGGATTTTCATTCCCTTCTGCAGGGGATCTTCTCAACACAGGGGTCGATGCATGGTTCTCCTGCATTTCCAGGCAGATTCTTCACTATCTGAAGCACAAGAGAAGCCCAAGAATGTTCAAACTACCTTACAATTGGACTCATTCACATGCTAGCAAGGTAATGCTCAAAATCCTTCAAGCTAAGCTTCAATAGCACATGAACTGAGAACTTTCAAATGTATAAGCTGGACTTAGAAAATGCTGAGGAACCAGACATCAAATTGTCAACATCCCTTGGCAACATAGAAAACATCTACTTCTGCTTCATTGACTGTGCTAAAGTCTTTGTGTGGATCACAACAAACTGGAAAATTCTTAAAGAGACGAGAATACCAGATCACCTTTCCTGCCTCCTGAGAAAGCTATATGCAGGTCAAGAAGCAATAGTTAGAACCAGTCATGGATCAGGGGACTGGTTCAAAACTGGGAAAGAAGTATGTCAAGACTGTATATTGTCACCCTGATTATGTAACTACTATGCAGGTTTGTTTTTGTCATTCAGTCACTCAGTCATGTCTGATTCTTTGTGACCCTGTGGACTCTGTGTAGCACACCAGGCTTCCCAGTCCTTCACCATCTCCCGGAGGTTGCTCAAACTCATGTCCATTGAGTCAGTGATGCCATCCAACCATCTCATCCTCTGCTGTTCTCTTCTCCTGCCTTCCCAGCATCAGTGTGTTTCCCAATGAGATAGCTCTTTGCATCAGGTGGCCAAAGTTTTGGAGATTCAGCCTCAACATCAGTCTCTCCAATGAATATTCAGGACTGATTTCCTTTAGAATTGACTGGTTTGACCTCCTTGCAGTCCAAGGGACTCTCAAAAGTCTTCTCCAATAGCATAATTCAGAAGCATCATTTCCTTGACAATTAGCCTTCTTTATGGTTCAACTCTCACATCCAGACATGACTGCTACTGCTACTGCTGCTGCTGCTAAGTCACTTCAGTCTTGTCCAACTCTGCGTGACCCAATAGATGGCAGCCCCCAGGCTCCCCCATCCCTGGGATTCTCCAGACATGACTACTAGGAAAAAAACATAGCTTTGACTATGCAGACATTTATCAGCAAAGTAATATCTCTGCTTTTTAATACACTGTCTAGGTTTGTCATTGCTTTTCTTTGAAGGAGCAGTTCAGTTCAGTTCAGTTGCTCAGTCGTGTCTGACTCTTTGTGACTCCATGAATCGCAGCACGCCAGGCCTCCCTGTCCATCACCAACTCCCAGAGTTCACTCAGACTCACGTCCATCGAGTCAGTGATGCCATTCAACCATCTCATCCTCTTTCGTCCCCTTCTCCTCCTGCCCCCAATCCCTCCCAGCATCAGGGTCTTTTCCAATGAGTCAACTCTTCACATGAGGTGGCCAAAGTACTGGAGCTTCAACTTCAGCATCATTCCTTCCAAAGAAATCCCAGGGTTGATCTCCTTCAGAATGGACTGGTTGGATCTCCTTGCAGTCCAAGGGACTCTCAAGAGTCTTCTCCAACACCACAGTTCAAAAGCATCAATTCTTCAGCGCTCAGCCTTCTTCACAGTCCAACTCTCACATCCGTATATGACCACAGGAAAAACCGTAGCCTTGACTAGACGGACCTAAGTCGGCAAAGTAATGTCTCTGCTTTTGAATATACTATCTAGGTTGGTCATAACTCTTCTTCCAAGGAGTAAGCGTCTTTTAATTTCATGGCTACAGTCACCAACTACAGTGATTTTGGAGCCCAAAAAAGTAAAGTCTGACACTGAGCAAGTGTCTTTTAATTTCATGGCTGCCATCACCATCTTCAGTGATTTTGGAGCCCAAGAAAATTAAATTTGTAATTTTTTCCATTGTTTCCACATCTATTTGCCATGAAGTGTTGTAGGGTACATCATGTGAAATGCCAGGCTGAATGAATCAAAAGCTGCAATCAAGATTGCCAGGAGAAATATAAATAACCTCAGATATGCAGATGATACCACCCTAATTATAGAAAGCAAAGAGAAACTAAAAAGCTTCTTGAATAAGGTAAAGAGGAGAGTGAAAAAGCTGGCTTGAAACTCAACATTCTAAAGCGTAAGATTATGTCATGTGGTCCAATGTCTTAATGACAAATAAAAGGTGGAAAAATTGAAAGAGTGGAAGATTTTATTTTCTTGGGCTCCCAAATCACTGAGACCAGGGACTGCAGCTGTAAAGTTAAAAGACACACGCTCCTTGAAAGGAAATCTATGACAAATTTGGACAGCATATTAAAAAGCAGAGATATCATTTGCCAACAAATATGCATATAGTCAAAGCTAAGGTTTGTCCAATGGCAACCCACTCCAGTACTCTTGCCTGGAAAATCCCATGGATGGAGGAGCCTGGTAGGCTGCAGTCCATGGGGTCACACAGAGTCGGACAAGACTGAAGCGACTTAGCAAGGTTTGTCCAGTATTCAGGTATGGAGTTGGACCATAAAGAAGGCTGAGCACCAAGTATTAATACTTTCAAATTATAGAGCTGGAGAAGACTCTTGAGAGTCCCTGGATTGTAAGGAAATCAAACCAGTTAATCATAAAGTAAATCAAGCCTGAATATTCATTGGAAGAACTGATGCTAAAGCCGAAGTTCCAATCTTTGACCACCTAATGGGAAAAGCCAGCTCATTGGAACAGACCCTGATGCTGGGAAAGATTGAGGGCAGGAAGAAAAGGGGGTGACAGAGGATGAAATGATTGGATGGCCTCACCACCTCAATGGACAAGAGTTTGAGCAAATTCCTGGAGATAGTGAAGGACAGGGAAGCCTGGTGTGCTGCAGTTTATAGGGTCACAAAGAGTTGGACATGACTGAGCGACTGAACACCACTCTGAGTTTTTGCAATAATATGTGCTTTGTTTTCTCAATATGAAAGGACAAGGACTATAACAGATGTTCGTATTATTATCATGGAAATGAATCGGGGTAAAAAGAACAAAAAAGAAGGCCAATGACGTTTCCTAACTGATTTAAAAAATCTAACAGTTTTAAATGTTCTCTTAATTCCAATTTATACTGAAGTAAAGTTATGTTTTCTTATTTAGCTATTCATGTCCACAGTGTTCTCATCTAGATATTATAAAAGTAATTAGCCTCCAATTTAAATAAATAAATTTATATTAAAATTTAAAAAGAGTTGTTGCTGTTATTGCAAAGATGTGTCCAACTCTTTGTAACCTATTGGACTGAAGCATACCAGGATTATCCATCCTTCACTATCTCCTGGATTTTGCTCAATTTCATGTCCATTGTGCTTTGATACTGTGTAATCATCTCATCCTCTACTGCCCTCTTCTCGTTTGCCTTCAATCTTTCCCAGCATCAGGGTCTTTCCAATGAGTCAGCTGCTCACATCAGGTGGCCAAAGTATTGCAGCTTCAGCTTCAGCATCACTCCTTCCAATGAATATTCAGGACTTATTTCTTTTAAGATTGACTGGTTTGATCTCCTTGCAATCCAAAAGACTCTCAAGAGTCCTCTCCAACATCACAGTTCAAAAGCATCAATTCTTTGGCAATCAGCCATTGTTATGGCCCAACTCTCACATCCATACATGACTACTGGAAAAACCATAGCTTTGAGTATACAGAACTTTATTGGCAAAGTGGTGTCTCTGCTTTTTAATACACTGTTCTGGTTTGTCATAGACTTCCTTCCAAGGAGCAAACATCTTTTTATTTTCATGGCTGCAGTCTCTGTCTGTAGTGATAGAACATAAACTCTGTCACAGCTTCCAGTTTTTCTCCATATATTTGCCATGAAGTGATGAGAATGGATGCCATGATCTTGATATTTTTGAATATTGAGTTTTAAACCAGCTTTTTCACTCTCCTCTTTCACTCTCAAGGGGATCTTTAGTTTCTTTTTGCTTCCTGCCATTAGAGTGGTATCATCAGAATACCTGAGGTTGCTGATATTTCTTCTGGCAGTCTTGATTCCAGCTTGTGACTCATCCAGCCCAGCATTTCACATGATATACTCTGCATATAAGGTAAATAAGCAGGGTGACAATATATACAGCTTATTGTACGCCTTTCCCAATTTTGAACCGGGCAAATCAGAAATTATAGTATGTCTCAGATTTTTCTCAACAAAAGCAACTTTCACCTATCTTGAGCCAATTCACATAGTGAAAATTTAAAATCTCTAATTTCTGTTATCTGGTGAGCAGGAATTTTTATATGTAAAATACAGAAATGCAAATTCTTTTAAATATGCCATCTCCTTTTCTGCTTTTTTTCTCAATTCAGCTTTCCTCTTCTAGTCTGAAATAAGTCATTCCATCCTTTATTCCTTCACCCCTTCCTTTCTCCCTACCTTCTCTCTTTCCTCCTTTCTTCCTTCCCTGCTTTAGTAAATCTGTATCAAGCATCTACTAAGTCCTGTTCCTAGGGACTGCATTAAAGAGTAAAGTTATGACACCAATTAGACATTCTTAATGGGACTAAATTTACTACTGGAGATTTCATCAGGCTTCATCAGCTGGTACTTTTAGACTATTATTCAATTAAACATCTGTGTCTACTTTAGATCAACTCTGGAGACAAAAACTATTTTAAGTTTTCTAAGGATAGATGGAAATATTATCAGGAATGTTTTTGCTGAAATATACCTCTGAATCTGAAAATATGACACTTTTTTTCCCCCATTGTTCTTGTCATTGCCCTTACTGGAGAAGGAAATGGCAACCTATCCCAATATTCTTGCCTGGAGAATTCCAAGGACAGAGGAGCCTGATGGGCTACAATCCATGGGGTCGCAAAGAGTTGGACATGACTGGGCAACTAACATTTTCACTTTCACATACCCTTACTTGTGACAGTGTCTCAGGACATCAGTACTTACATGAAGACAATGAAATTCCATGAATTCATCTCAACACTTCATGTTGTTATTGACCTGCTAGATTATTTGTTCCCTTAGTGAAGTGAAAGTCACTCAGTCATGTCCAACACTTGTGACCCAATGGACTATAAAGTCCATGGAATTCTCCAGGCCAGAATACTGGAGTGGGTAGCTATTCCCTCCTCCAGGGGATCTTCCCAACCCAGGGATCGAACCCAGGTCTCCTGATTACAGGCAGATTCTTTACCATCTGAGCCACCAAGGAAGCATTTATTCCCTTAAGGCCACTCATTTTTATGGTTCCCCATTGCCCTTTAAGTTTAGCCTCTGTTGTGTGATGTAAGTCCATCATGTATGGCACCAGTGGTAGACTGAATTTGCCTTTACCCCACTAACTTCTATTAAAGCTGGTTACACAAATGGATACATGAGGTTAAAGTAGCATCTTATTCTTCTCACCTGTATCAGTGAAGTCTCCACTTCAACTCAGCTAAGATACCATGGTTTCCTGTAGCATGGCTATTTGTCATGATACCAGTTACTAAGCACATTAGATGAAGAGCTTAGTTCCCTAGGAACAGTGAACTACGAACACAGCTAGCAGAGGTGATGGAATTCCAGTTGAGCTATTTCAAATCCTAAAAGATGATGCTGTGAAAGTGTTGCACTCAATATGCCAGAAAATCTGGAAAATGCAGCAGTGGCCACAGGACTAGAAAAGGTCAGTTCTCATTCCAATCCCCAAAGAAGAGCAATGCCAGAGACTGTTCAAACTACCACATGATTGCACTCATCTCACATGCTAGCAAAGTAATGCTCAAAATTCTCCAAGCCAGGCTTCAACAGTACATGAAACATGAACTTCCAGATGCTCAAGCTGGATTTAGAAAAGGCAGAGGAACCAGGGATCAAATTTTCATCATCCACTGGATCATAGAAAAAGCAAGAGAGTTGCAGAAACACATCTATTTCTACTTTATTGATTATGCCAAAGCCTTTGACTGATGAAAGAGAAAGTGAAGTCTCTCAGTCATGTTTGACTCTTTGCAACCACAAGGACTGTAGCCTACCAGGATTCTCCATCCATGGGATTTTCCAAGTAAGAGTCCTGGGTGGGTTTCCCTTTCCTTCTCCAGGGGAATCTTCCTGACCCAGAGATCTAACCTGCATCTCCCACATTGCAGGCAGACACTTAAGTCTCTGAGCCACCAGGGAAGTCTGTTTTTTGAAATATGTTGACTATGTAGAACCAACAAACTGTAGAAAATTCTTTAAGAGATAGGAATACCAGACCACTTTACTTGCCTCCTGAGAAATGTGTATGCAGGTCAAGAAGAAACAGAACTGGACATGGAACATCAGACTGGCTCCAAATTGGGAAAGGAGTACATCAAGGTTGTATATTGTTACCCTACTTATTTAACTTCTATGTAGAGTACATCATGTAAAATTCTGGGCTGGATGAAGCACAAGCTGGAATCAAGATTGCTGGGAGAAATGTCAATAACCTCAGACATGCAGATGACACCACACCTATGGCAGAAAGTGAAGAGGAACTAAAGATCCTCTTGATGAAAGTGATAGAGGAGAGTGAGAAAGCTGACTTAAAACTCAACATTTATAAAACTAAGATCACGGCATCGGGTCCCATCACTCCATGGAAAACAGATGGAGAAACAGTGGAAACAATGAGAGACTTTATTTTGGGGAGATGGGGGGAGGGGCTCCAAAATCACTGCAAATGGTGACTGTAGCCATGAAACTAAAAGATGCTTGCTCTTTGGAAGAAAAGCTATGACCAACCTAGATAACATACTAAAAAGCAGAGACATTACTTTGCTGACAAAGGTCTGTCTAGTCAAAGCTATGATTTTTCCAGTAGTCATGTATAGATGTGAGAGTTGGACCATAACAAAGGCTGATTGCCAAAGTATTGATGCTTTTGAATTGTAGTATTGGAGAAGACTCTTGAGAGTCTCTTGGACTGCAAGGAGATCCAATCAGTCAAATCTAAAGGAGATCAGTCCTGCATGTTCATTGGAAGGACTGATGCTGAAGCTGGAATAATTTGGCCACCAGACGTGAAGAGCTGACTCATTGGAAAAGATCCTGTTCCTGAGAAAGATTGAAGGCAGGAGGAGGAGATGACATAGGATGTGATGGTTGGATGGCATTACCAATTTGATGGCCATGAATTTGAACAATCTCGGGGAGTTGATGATGGACAGGGAAGCCTGTTGTGCTGTAGTCCATAGGGTCACAAAGAGTCAGCACGATATAATTTCTGAACTACTGAACTGCTGAATGACTGAACTGACTGACTGACTAGAAATAGAGATTCAATATATATATATATATATATATATATATATATATATATAATATATTGAAGAGTGCTGGGTACACATACAATTATGAAGACATTAAGACTTTAAATCTAGCCATCACATGCATTATAAAAAGACTTTTTAGCCCCTTTTTTGAAGTGTTTTTTACTCCATAGACAGGAGGATATTAAGAAAAAGAGTGGTAATGCTACAGCTATATTCTAAATATATTATAGACATTGAAGGTTTTGAAACTAAGGAAATAGTTTAAATGACACTGTGGTAATTCAGACATTATATCTGAAAACATGCTTAGGATTTCACTCAAGAAATAGCTTTTAGATAACTGATGATAAATTTAAACATATGAATGAGAACAAGGAAAAAAATTGGGACAAATATCTACCTCTGTTTTTTTAACCTGGTATGTGAACATATTATTAATTCAGAATAGACTCTGAAGCATGGGAGTTAAGATCACTAGCTCTGTCAAAATGACGTGTTCCTTGTCACCCTTGACTCTGTGTGTGCTCAGTTGTATCTGACTCTTTGAGACCCCATGGACTGTAACCCACCAGGCTCCTCTGTCCATGAAACTTTTCAGGCAAGAAGACTGGAATGGAGTGCCATTTGCTACTCCAGGGAAATCTTCCCAACCCAGAAGTCAAACCCATGTTTCTAGCAGCTACTGCATGGCAGGTGGATTCTTTACCACTAGCACCACCAGGGAAGCATGTAACACCATAACCCACATTTTCCCTGCTTCCTTCATAAAAGTTCAGAAAATTAATTGAGACAGATTTTTGTCTGAGTCATCAGCTCTCTTTTTTGGACAATAGATTGTTCATCTTGGCAAGGAGCTTACTTATCAGGCAGCAGTTTATGTACCATGGTTCACTTTAGCCACTTCCTCTCCTTCTGCTCTTGGCCTGCAAAAGTGCTGTCATACTTTGTGTGACCCCATGGCTGTAGCCTACCAGGCTTCTCTGTCCATAGGATTTTCCAGGCAACAATACTGGAGTAGATTGCCATTTCTTCCTCAAGGAGATGTTCCTGACCCACGGATTGAACCCACGTCTCCTGCAAGTCTCCTACATTTCAGGCAGATTCTTTACTGTTGAGCAACCAGAGAAGCCCCAGCAATTCTGAACGGCCATGGCATTAATTGTCCAATACCGCTCAGTTTCCTGCCTTTCAATCATTATCAGTAGCTTTTCCCAAACTCTCTGTTCTGAGATTATACTGAGATTCTGACAAAGTCATGTTCTCCATTACTGCATAGACTTAATAAACTCAGCTTTGCTTGGTCAAAGGTTTTATTGGTTGTTTATTATGTGAGAAGAGTTGACAGTCAGTGCATAGAGAAGAATGTTAATGCTGAACCTAATAAATACAGGTTTGAACACTTTGATTTTGACCAGCCTAAAAAATATTTCAGTTGACATTCCCAAATATCACTTAGAAATACTAATCCTTCACAAAGATAATTTTAACTGTAACAAAATTCAGATGATAATAACTATTACTAGGAAATTATTATCTGTGAGGCACAGTTCTTAGTTTTTTACATGTACTAATATTCACGACAATGCTTCGAGGCAGATAAAAATATCTCTGCTTTACAGATGAGGAATCTGAGGTACAAAAGTTAAATAACTTACCCACTAACAATTTTATCATGTTGTCTTTTTGTGAATGATTTATTTTTCCTCCTTTATTTCAAAACAATCTATTTTCATATATATGTGTGTATGTATAGATATAGATATCATAGCATTTACCTGATAGCACTTGAAATGCTACCACTGTAGTATATTTTATATAAATTCAGAGACATTTTTAAATTGGTTTCAATGAGATCTCCACAACATTTTAAAATACCCAAAATGTTCACATTCATCTTCAATGGTACAATTTTAAAAGATTCATTTGACCATCTTTTTTAAAAAAAAAACATATGCAATCTGCTTTTTTCTAATTTCCAAAGGAAAAGAAAGTTACATTTATGTCTAGCATCACCCACCTTACAACTGGCAGGTATAGAATGGCAACCTGCATTGAACCTGGACTGGTGACTCGTTTCATATATGATATTATAGATGTTTCAGTGCCATTGGGGCTGGTGCACTGAGATGACCCAGAGTGATGGTACAGGGAGGGAGGAGGGAGGGGGGCTCAGGATGGGGAACACGTGTATACCTGTGGCGGATTCAAGTCGATGTTTGGCAGAACCAATACAATATTGTAAAGTAATTAGCCTCCAATTAAAATAAATAAATTTATATTTAAAAAAAAAAGAATGGCAACCAGGTATTTTTTTTATACCTAAATTTGTGCACTTTACAAGCAACAGACAATATTGATTCCTTTAAAATGTTTGAGTTCTGTTTATTATTACCAAAGGCATTGTTTTAAAGAGATTTAGAGAAGACATCAGTGATCAAAAAATTATGGCCAAAATTAGTAAAAATGCTAATCTGACAAGTATGTGGGTTGCTTTTGGAAATGTCATCTGCAAGATTAGCACACTGACAACAAGCTACTCTCTAACTTACTCTCTGTGGTCATGCACTTCCACCATCAGGCTTTTTACAACTGATAATGATTCTGTTCAGCAAAGACAGCTGACTTTGATCCACTGTGGTGCCTTGCTACTCAAAATTATGATGTGCGAATCAGTAGTGATGCTTAGAATTGCAGAATCTTTGGGACCAAGCCAGACTTATTCAATCAGAGACAGGATCCCAAGGCCATTACTATACGTTTTCAAGTTTTAAAAGTTTGGCCACAGACACAAATGTAGATAAAAATCCTGTTCCTCCTTGAAATATTTGCTGTGTTGCTATTTTTATACCTCAGCAAGCAATAAATTACAATGGTCTCACGTGGCCACAACACTTTGCTGCTGCTAAGTCACTTCAGTCATGTCCGACTCTGTGCGACCCCAGAGACGGAAGCCCACCAGGCTCCCCCGTTCCTGGGATTCTCCAGGCAAGAACACTGGAGTGGGTGCCATTTCCTTCTCCGATGCATGAAAGTGAAAAGTGAAAGTGAAGTCACTCAGTCGTGTCCGACCCTCAGCGACCCCATGGACTGCAGCCTTCCAGGCTCCTCCATCCATGGGATTTTTCCAGGCAAGAGTACTGGAGTGGGGTGCCATTGCCTTCTCCGGCCACAACACTTTAGAGACAATCTATTTGGATGGGATTAATTTTTGAATTAATTCATACCCAAGTTCTTGAATTTTATTAACCCACTGACCACAATCTACTTTCAAAAGTTCATCTGTTCCATTCATTATGAAAACATTCGCTTGTATCACCATTAAGTTTGACATTTGAATTTGAAATGTCAATAAATGCAGAGACAAGAGCCTGCCAGCCATCAGAACTTGCCCTTCATTTTATTTAAAAGCAATGGGAATACTGTTACTTTGAGGTTAACATTTTGTAAAACAGCAAGTAAGAATCTTTAAGGGCAATAATACACTGAAAAAATGATGTGAGCATTGACAGTTTTATCTCATGGCATATAACTGTATTAAGACTACATAATAATCATAAAAGTCAGTAGTGCAAATATTTTTGGAGTTATGAGAAAACTAAATGGCAGACATTATGCATCCATGAACCGTCTTTGAAAAGTAGACAGATTAATGTCATCAATATGTAATCATGATGGAGGAACACACTAACCCAATTGTCTTTTTTCCAAATATGGCAAGTCAATAACAAGCCTCACTAAAATCCATCTTCATATGTCTCCATGGAAATCAATTTAATTATGTTGTCTTTTACCTGACAGAGACTTTTGTCATTCAATTCATTCCCTCGGATCGATAAAGCTCCAAATCAACATTTTTATCTGTTTGCTTGCATTGGGTCATTGCATAATTTTTTTCATGATTTTAAAAAGAATTAGACTAGTTACACTTGAAGCCAATGCATTTTCACCAATGTTCCTAAAATGCTTCCCAAACTAAATGCTTCTGACAGTTTTATGTTTAAATTGCCTGTTCCTAGCTTCTGACACAACAAATATCTTAGTGCTGAATTCATTTTATAATTAAAATGCTTATCAGTATTTTGCACTAATATCCCTTTCATCTGAAGAGTTTTAGGTATTTTATAATGCCATGTAAACCTCAGGTCAGAGATTCCCACTGAGATCAAGGGAGAGCTGAGAAGTACTATCTAAGATCAAGAGAGACCTGAGAAATATTATCTATCAGCAATTGAAGGAGATTTCACTTAGGAAAAACATACTGCCAAGTTTTTGACAATGGTGACACTCACTTCCTCTACTATCTGATTATTGATGTTCAAGTCCACAGGTAGTCAGGACTACATGGTGTTTTATTCTAAAATGACAGAATCACATGTAAGAAGCTAGTATTGTTCCAACTTAAAAATCCCTATGCTCTTGCTTAATCTGCAATGCCATATTTTAGTCTAAATATTTTAAATAAATATGATTTGATTCCAAAGGAAGTCAAAAGGACTTCATATATGAAATAAAATAAGGCATGCTTCTTTAAAATATAATTTTGTTTCTGCTAAATATGGAGATAATGCAAATTAAATAAATATAAAAATCAACCTAACACCCCCAAGTAAAAATAATTACTGCTAATATATTTGTGGGATATACTATAAGCGCATCTGCACACATTAATATGTGTACATTTTTAAACATAAATTAAAATATTCTGTGGTTCTGAGACTGGTTTTCAATTCCCTTAATATCAGATTGTCCAAAAAGTTCACTTGGGTTGTTCATTATATGGAAAAACCCAAATCTTCCAGCCAAAACATATAAATATAGTGTTAATGGTTTGCTTCTTCTCCATGTATCAATCCTCTTATTTCTTTTCTTGTTTTCCCTGGACTCCATCAAATATTAATAATTAAAACAAACTTTCTTTCAAATACCCTGTATAGGCCAATAAACAGCCCCAAGGTCTAAAGTCCCAATTAATGTAAATGTAAGCTTATTTGGAAAAGGGGATTTTTGCCAAGAAAATTAAGCTCATTATCCTGAGATAAGAAATTTATCTGAATTATCCAGGTGATATTATTGAAGGCTAAATGAGATGATGTATATTTTTATAAGAAATGAAAGAGGAGATTTGATACACCGAGAGAGGATGTGAAGAGAGAGACAGAGATCAGAGTGATGCACCACAAGCCAAGAAGTGTCTGATGCCATCAGAAGCTGGAATAAGCAAGGGTCAGTTATCACCAGAGCCTCCAAAGGGAGTTCAGTTCAGTCTCTCATTCGTGTCCAACTCTTTGTGACCCCATGGACTGCAACACGCCAGGCTTCCCTGTCCATCAGCAACTCCTGAAGTTTACTCAAGCTCATGTCCATTGAGTGAGTGATGTCATGCAACCATCTTATTCTCTGCTGTCTCCTTCTCCTGCCTTCAATCTTTCCCAGCATCAGGCTCTTTTCCAATGAGTTAGTTCTTCACATCAGATGGCCATAATATTGAAGTTTCAGCTTCAGCATCAGTCCTTCCAATGAATATTAAGGACTGATTTCTTTTAGGATTGACTGGTTGAATATCCTTGCAGTCCAAGGGACTCTCAAGAGTCTTCTCCAACACCACAGTTCAAAAGCATCAATTCTTTGGTGCCCAGCTTTCTTTATAGTCCAACTCTCACATCCACACATGACTACTGAGAAAACCTTAGATTTGACTAAATGGACCTTTGTTGGCAAAATAATGTCTCTGCTTTTCAATATGCTATCTAGATTGCTCATACCTTTTCTTCCAAGGAGCAAACATCTTTTAATTTCATGCCTGCAATTACCATCTTCAGTGATTTTGGAGCCCAAGAAAATAAATTCTTTCACTGTTTCCATTATTTTCCCATCTATTTGCAATGGAGTGATAAGACTGGATGTGATAATCTTAGTTTTTTAAATCTTGAGCTTTAAACCAGTTTTTAACTCTCCTCTATCACTTTCACCAAAGAATTTAAAGAATTTAAAGGGTGCTCGCTTCGGCAGCACATATACTAAAATTGGAACGATACAGAGAAGATTAGCATGGCCCCTGCGCAAGGATGACACGCACATTCATGAAGCATTCCATATTTTTTACCCCACTCATATATATGGACAGATCAACTAAACAGAAAATTAACAAAGAAACACAAACTTGAAATGATACAATAGACCAATTAGACCTAATTGATATCTATAGAACATTTCACCCCAAAACAATGAATTTCACCTTTTTCTCAAGTGCTCACGGAAACTTCTCCAAGATAGATCACATTCTGGGCCATAAAGCTAATCTTNAAACAGAAAATTAACAAAGAAACACAAACTTTAAATGATACAATAGACCAATTAGACCTAATTGATATCTATAGAACATTTCACCCCAAAACAATGAATTTCACCTTTTTCTCAAGTGCTCACGGAATCTTCTCCAAGATAGATCACATTCTGGGCCATAAAGCTAATCTTGATAAATTCAAGAAAATTGAAGTCATTCCAAGCATCTTTTCAGACCATAATGCATTAAGAGTAGATCTCAATTACAGGAGAAAAACTATTAAAAATTCCAGCATATGGAGGCTGAAGAACACACTTCTGAATAACCAACAAATCACAGAAGAAATCAAAAAAGAAATCAAAATATGCATAGAAACGAATGATAACGAAAACACAACAACCCAAAACCTGTGGGACACTATAAAAGCAGTGCTAAGAGGAAAGTTCATAGCAATACAGGCATACCTCAAGAAACAAGAAAAAAGTAAAATAAATAACTTAACTCTACACCTAAAGCAACTAGAAAAGGAAGAAATGGAGAACCCCAGAGCTAGTAGAAGGAAAGAAATCTATACAAGATTCTAACTGTTGCTTCTCAACCCATGCATGTTTCTCAGGAGACAGGTAAGATGATCTGATATTCCCAACTCTCTGAGAGCTTTCCACAGTTTGTTATGATCCACAGAGTCAAAGGCTTTAGTGTAGTCAATGAAACAGAAGTAGATGTTTTTCTGGAATTCCTTTGCTTTCTCTGTGATCCAGAAAGTGTTGGCAATTTGACCTCTGGTTCCTCTGCCTTTTCTAAACCCAGCTTGGATGTCTGGAAGTTCTTGGTTCGCCAAGATTTTAAGTGTGATCTTGCTAACATGGGAGATGAGTGCAACTGTCTGATGGTTTGAACATTCTTTGTACTACCCTTCATGGAAACTGGGATGAGAATTGACCTTTTCCAGTCCTGTGGCCACTGCTGGGTCTTCCAAATTTGCTGAAATATTGAGTGCAACACTTTAATAGCATCATCCTTTAGGCTTTTGAATAGCGCCACTGGAATTCCATCGCATCCACTAGTTTTACTGACAGCAGTGCTTCCTAAGGCCCACTTTGCACACTCCAGAATGTCTGGCTCTGGGTGACTGACTAAACCATCGGGGCTATCTAGTTCACTAAGATCTTTTCTGTATAGTTCTTCCATGTATTCTTTCCATCTCTTCTTGATCTCTTCTGCGTCTACTAAGTCTCTACCATTTCTGTCCTTTATTGTGCACATCTTCAGGTGAAATGTTCCCTTGATATTTCCAATTTTCCTGAAGAGATATCTAGTCTTTCCCCTTCTGATGTTTTCCTCTATTTTTAAGCACTGTTCATTAAAGAAGGCCTTCTTATCTTTCCTTGTTATTCTTTGGAATTCTGTTTAGTACCTTTCCCCTTCCCTCTTGATTTTCACTTCTCTTCTTTCTTCAGCTATTTGTAAAGCCTCTTCAGATAACCAGTTTGCATACAGGTTTCTAAGGAAGCAGATAAAGTGGCCTGGTGTTCCCATCTCTTTAAGAATTTTCCACAGTTTATTGTGATCCACACAGTCAAAGGCTTTAGAGTAGTCAATCAAGCAGAAGTAGATGTTTTTTCAGGATTCTCTTGCTTTTTCTGTGACCCATCGGATGTTGGCAATTTCATCGCTGGTTCCTCTGCCTTTTCTAAATCCAACTTGAATATCTGGAAGTTCACAGTTCACATACTGTTGAAGCCTATCTGGAGAATTTTGAGCATTACTTTGCTAGCATGTGAGATGAGTGCAATGAGAAGGCAATGAGGAGGCAATGGCACCCCACTCCAGTACTCTTGCCTGGAAAATCCCATGGGTGGAGGAGCCTGGTAGGCTGCAGTCCTTGGGGTCAGTAACAGTCAGACAGAACTGAGCGACTTCACTTTCCCTTTCACCTTCATGCATTGGAGAAGGAAATTGCAACCCACTCCAGTATTATTGCCTGGAGAATCCCAGGGACGGGGGAGCCTGGTGGGCTGGCGTCTATGAGGTCACACAGAGTCGGACATGACTGAAGTGACTTAGCAGCAGTAGCAGAGATGAGTGCAATTGTGTGGTAGTTTGAGCATTCTTTAGCATTGCCCTTCTTTGGGATTGGAATGAAAACTGACCTTTTCTAAGTCCTGTGGCCACTGCTGAGTTTTCCAAATTTGCTGACATATTGAGTGCAGCCCTTTCACAGCATCATCTTTTAGGATTTAAAATAGCTCAACTGGAATTCCATCACCTCCACTAGTTTTGTTAGTAGTGATGCTTCCTAAGGCCCACTTGACTTTGGACTCCAGGATGTCTGGCTTTCATCAAGAGGCTCTTTAGTTCCTCTTCGCTTTCTCCCATAAGGATGGAGCAAGTATTTTTTATTTTGTGGCTGCAGTCACCATCCACAGTGATTTTGGAGCCCAGGAAAATAATGTCTGTCACTACTTCCACTTTTTCCCCTTCTGTTTGCCATGAAGTGGTGGGACCAGATGTCATGATCGTAGTTTTTTGAAAGTTGAGTTTTTTAATGAAGGATAATTGCTTTACAGAATTTTGTAGTTTTTTGTCATATGTCTACAAGAATCAGCCATAGGGACATCCATATCCCCTCCCTCCCTCCCGGACATCTCCCTCCCCAACCCATGCTTCAGCTTATCTCAGAGCCCCTGTTTGAGTTCCCTGAGCCGTACAGCAAATTCCCATTGGCTATCTGTTTTATATATGGTATTGTAAATTTCTATGTTATGCTCTCCATACATCTCCCCTTCTCCCTCCTCTCCTCCCACTGTGTCTCACAGGTCTGTTCTGTATGTCTGAAGTAAGTCAGAGAAATATAAGTATCATATACTGACACATATATATGGAATCTGAAGAGATGGCACTGATGAATTTATTTTCAGTGCAACAATGGAGAATGTTGAGTTTTTAAGCCACTTTTTCACTCTCCTTTTTTATCTTCAAGAGGCTCTTGAGTTCCTCTTCACTCTCTGCCATTAAGAGTGTCATCAGCATATCTGAAGTTGTTGGAATTTCTCCTGGCAATCTTGATTCCAGCTTGTAATTCATCCATCCTGGCATTTTGCCTAATGTACTCTGCATGTATGTTAAATAAGTAGGATGACAAAATACAGCCTTGCCATACTCCTTTCCCAACTTGGAACCAGTCAGTTATTCCACTTCCAATTCTAACTATTGCTTCTTGATCCACATACAGGTTTCTCAGGAGACAGGTAAGGTGGCCTGGTGCTCCCATCTCTTGTTACGAATTTTGCACAGTTTGTTGTGATCCGCAAATTCAAAGGCTTTAGCATAGCCAACAAAACAGAAGTAGATGTTTTTCTGGAATTCCCTTGCTTTCTCCATGATCCAGGGAATGGTGGCAATTTGATGTCTAGTTTTTCTTTCACTTAGTAGTATATATTTAAAGTTCCTCCATGTCTTTTCATATTTTTCTATAGCTCATTTCTTTTTAACAGTGACTATTGTCTAAATGTAGCATAGTTTATTTATTTATCCATTTACCTACTAAAGGATATCTTGGTTGTTTCCAAGTTTTGACAGTTACAATTAAAGGTACTATAAACCTCTATGTGTAGGTTTTTGTGTAGACATATGTTTCTGGATAAATACCAAGGAGCATGATTGCTGTATTGTATGGTAAGAGTACACTTATTTTTGTAAGAAATTGCCAAACTATCTTCCAGAGTGGTTGTTTCATTTTGTATTCCCACCAGCAATGAATAGGATTCCCTGCTCTATGTCTTTAGCAGTATTTGGTGTTGTGTTTTGGATTTTGGCCACTGTGATAAGTGTGGTGGTGGTTTAGTTGCTAAGTGGTGTTGACCCTTGTGACCTCATGGACTGTAGCCTACCAGTCTCCTCTGTCCATGGGATTTCCCAGGCAAGAATACTGAAGTGGGTTGCCATTTCCTTTTCCAGAGGATCTTCCTAACCAGGAATCAAACCCAGGTCTCCTGCATTGCAGGGATTCTTTACCGACTGAGCTGTGGAGTAGTATGCAGTTGTTGCATTAATTTGCAATCCCCTAATGACCTGTGATGTTGATCACCAGAGCTTCCCTGGTGGCTCAGCTGGTAAAGAATCCACCTGAAATGCAGGAGACCTGGGTTCAATCTCTGAGTTGGGAAGATCCCATGAAGAAGGGAATGGCTACCCACTCCACTGTTCTTGCCTGAACAATTCCATGGACAGAAGAGCCTGGCAGGCTGTAGTCCACGGGGTCGCAAAGAGTTGGGCCCAGCTGAGCAACTAGCACTTTCACTTTCTTTTTACCTTTCTCAATGACCTGTGATGTTGATCATCTTCTCGCGTGCTATTTGCCTTCTATATATCTACTTTGGTAAGGTGTATGCTAAGGTTTTTTGCTCACTTTTTAATTAGCAAAAAAAATTAAAATTTTCTAATTGTTGAGTTTTATGAGTTCTTTGTATATTTTGAATAACAGTTCTCGATCAGAAAAATCTTGGACAAATATTTTCTCCTAGTTTGTAGCTTGTCTTCTCATTCACTTGGCATTGTTTTTCACAGAAGTGTTTTAATTTTAATGAACTCCAGCTTATACATTATTTTTTTCATAGATCACACCTTTGATACTGTGTCTAAAATATCCAATGTCATGTAGGTTTTCTCCTATGTTATCTCCTAGGCATTTTATACTTTTGCATTTTACATTAGGTCTATGATCAATTTTGAGTTAATTTTTGTGAAGGGTGTAAGGTCTGTCTAGATTCAATTTTGGGGGTGTTTTTTTTTTTTTTTGCTTGTGGAGTGTTTATGTTTTCAAAGACTTTCTGTTTTGGTATATCTTCAGGGTTACTTTAATGTGAAATCTCATCATTTCTTTTAAAACCACTTGTTAAGTATACTTTTAGCCAATTATCAGTTATTCAGATTAATCGGTAAGATTACACAAAATATCTGACAATCAGAGTCACTTATACTGGACTTTAAAATAGTGTACATCCTTTTTGTGCTTTTCTGTTTTTGCTGTTCTACTGATAGTGGACTTCCCATGTGGCACAGTGGTTTAAAAAAAAAATCCACCTGCCAATGCAGGAGATTCAAGAGACGCAGGTTCAGTCCCTGGGTTGGGAAGATGCCCTGGAGTGAGCACACATACATAACACTGGTAGTAGGAGATTAAGGTGGCTCTGGATCCCACCAATTCATTCTCTAAGCAAATATTTACATGTGCTACATTTCAGACACCCTGCTATCTTCCCTTATTTAAACCTCCCAAGAGCCTCATAAGACTCTAAGGTTAGAGACCAACTGGTGGATTTATTTCTAACTCTTATCAGATAGTGAGTATTACTTTCATCCTATAAATGAAAAAAACTGAGGCTCAAACAGATCATTTGTCCAAGATCACACAGTAATAAATAGTGAAGCTGTCAGTCACACTTAAGAGCCCATCCTGCCTCCAGAACACCAGCTCCCATCAACAGTTATTTGAACATGAAGTAATAATCTGCAGGATGAGAAGAAATTATAATAATTAATAGGATGAGTAGGACTTTCAGATACTTTTGATTCCAAATAATAATATCTGTCTTCTGGAGCTGGTTACAGAGTATATCACCCATTCTCATCTTTGGAATACTTTCCATGTTCCTTTAAAAAAAAAAATTCATGGAGGCTCTCTGTAATGCCATACATTGAATAATTTCCTAATTATACAGTGAGCTATTAAGTTATAGTACCTGGTTCAGTATCCCTCCTCTCACAATGACTGCAGCAAGCAGCCTCTCTTGCAAGCCTCAATTTCTTCACCTGTAAAATAGAGATGACAATAGCTACCTCAGAGTTATTATTAGAGTTAAATGAGCTAATTAATGTAAAGTAGTCAACAGAGTGCTTGACTCTTAGGAAATGCTCGGGAAATGTTAGGTGTGAGAGAAGGAGGGTGCATAGTACCAGGGTAGTATTGATAAAGCCTGCCAAATTACCCAGACAACACAAACTAAATAAACTGGAAAATGTTAGTTATACAGTCCTCTCATTGTAATAACCTCAAAGAAAAAATAACACATAAAAAAAAGGCAAATGTTCATTTACTTATGTTATCTGTGACCTAGAAGGAATGTAGACATAGTCATTAAATTGGCTAGTAGTGCTCAGTGATTCTATTTTAAAATCTGTTGAGAAAAGAGGATAAGTATAGTCAAGCAGGTTCTTTAGCTGAATCAAGATTATAAAATGCTTAAGTGGACAGAGTTCAGCTAATGCAAATATAGCATTCATAGAAAAAGAGGAGGAGAGTGGGAATACACAGTCATAAATTGTAGACTCTCTCCAGAATCTTCCCCCAACACACACAAGTGACAGCATTTTGGAACAGAGAAAACTGTATAGGCGTAAGCAGTTTACTTCTATTAAAAAGTAAGTTTAAGGGACTTCCCGGGTGCTCCAGTGGCTAGGACTCCAAGCTCAGAGGGCAAGGGGCCCTGTCTTCTGGGCTA
This sequence comes from Aepyceros melampus, assembly GCA_006408695.1. Lineage (NCBI taxonomy): Eukaryota > Metazoa > Chordata > Mammalia > Artiodactyla > Bovidae > Aepyceros > Aepyceros melampus. The sequence continues at coordinate 144,086 of SJXQ01003880.1, read as the reverse complement.
GTTCCAGAAGTTCCAGAACTTCTAGACCAGTTCAGTCACTAGTCAGGGAACTAGATCCCACATGCTGCAACTAAGACCCAGTTTAGCCAAATAAAAAATTTTTTTTTTTTAGTTTAAGGAGCAAGCAAAGGTCCTTGGGATTAGCACAATGTAGTTAAAATGTCATTTCTCAATGGTAATTTCAAACAGCAATAAAGCCAGTACAAAATGAGAGACTGGAAGTTGCCATCATACACAGGCAATCAAGAAATTCTCAGCAAACCATATCTGAAGTTATATGATGTTTAAAGCAAGATAGAAAAACCCAAGTAGTAAGATTCCAGGCAAAATTTAAGGAAAGACTATACATAAATTGTATATTGTCTTGTTTGTATTTCTCTAAGGGGAAGACTCTTGAGAGTCCCTTGGACTGCAAGGAGATCCAACCAGTCCATTCTGAAGATCAGCCCTGGGATTTCTTTGGAAGGAATGATGCTAAAGCTGAAGCTCCAGTACTTTGGCCACCTCATGCGAACAGTTGACTCATTGGAAAAGACCTGATGCTGGGAGGGATTCGAGGCAGGAGGAGAAGGGGACGACCGAGGATGAGATAGCTGGATGGCATCACTGACTCGATGGACACGAGTCTGAGTGAACTCCAGGAGTTGATGATGGACAGGGAGGCCTGGCGTGCTGCAATTCATGGGGTCACAAAGAGTCGGATACGACTGAGCGACTGAACTGAACTGAACTGAACTGAACTGAACTGAAAGGCAGTTTTAAACAATGTGTCATTTTCTTTCATAAGAGTTTTGTTGTTTGTTGTTCAATCTCAGTCATGTCTGACTTTGTGACCCCATGGACACTGAATTATAAAATATTGAAAAAGAAAAGAAAAAATCATTTTGATCTTAAATCCCACAGGTAATCATTACTATGCATTTGTCTAGACTAAGAACACTCACCTTTTTATTATAAGCCTTTCATCAGTGCATAATCCAGTAGTTAAATATTTTGTGTATCCACTGTTATTTCTTAGGCTAATGGAATTTAAACCGCTGAACCAGATATGCACTTTTTTAATTGAGGTAAAAAATAATGATAAAAAAATTAACAGTTCTTATTGTTCATTTTTAGAATTTTAATAATTATATACAGCCATTATAAACACCACCAGAACAAGATCCAGAACACTTATAATACCCCAGAAAGTTTCCTCCTGCCCCTTTTCAGCCAGTCACCTCACCCATCCACTCTCTCACATTTCTGTCAGCTCAGGTATGCCTTTGATGACACTTTTGCTAGATTGAATTCCAGAAAATTGAGTCATCTATACCTGTACAGCAATGTATGAAGTTGCTGGATTCTCCATACTCTGGGTATTATTTATATATGTGCTGTAGTATATCCCAGGAAACAGATACAGTAGTCTTTGCCAGTTTCTACTCCGCATTATTTTCTGTTTCTTTGTTTACTGGTAAAGTGAACTTGTTAAATATGTTAACTAGCCATTTATATTTCATTGTCATTTTGGTGATGGTTAGTTGTATACTCTAAGATGATTATACATTTCTTATTGTTTACAAAAGCTCTTAAATATTAAGAATGATATTTTTTGCTTTAAATATTTTTACCAGTTTGTCATTGCTTTACAGTTTGTTTATAGAGGTTTTTGTTTTGTTTTGAAAAGAGTTTTAAATTTGCATTGCCAAATCTGCTAATCTTTTTCTCCATGTTTTCTGCCCAGTTTCATTTTACACCATAGTAATTTTATGGTTTTATTTTTAATTTTACATCTTTAATCTATCTGGAATTGATTTGGTATATTATATTAGGTTAATGTTACAACTTTTTTTTCCTAAATTACTAATCACCACAATTGAATAGTCCTATGTTTCCCTACCGATATTAAACATGTATGTCCTTTATGATGGAATAGGTCTTACATATATTTTTGGATCAGCTTCATTATTTTACATGGATTTTTCTATCTATCCCTGTGTCAGTACCTCAATACTGTAGCAGTGTAATACTATTTAATATTTGGTAAGCAAGTTGGACTTTATTGTTCAACATTTTCATTTTTACGGTAAATGCTTAAACTACTGGTTAGTGTGCTACGTTTTTATTTTCTTTTAGTTAACCACACCTGGAGAAACCTTAAGACAGTTGACCATGAAGTCAGTAAAAAGCCCTCATTATTTAACAGGTGGCCACTACCTGAATTGTGGCCCTAGAGCCAAGAAGGAAGTAATCAATCTTAGGCAAACCCCCTTCCTTCAAAGTAATGGAAAAGATTGCATGTGGAAAATAAGTAGTGTGAGGAATAAAAAGAACAAAATCTAGGATATTTGATTGCCATTTTCTATTATAGATATATAAAAGTTTTTATGAGAAGTTTGATCAGAATTTTTCCATCTCCTTGGTACTGAACAAAAGCACAAAGGATCAACAAAGGCATAGGGGTAGACAATATCTCACTTATATTTTATAAGATGTGAATTCCAAGGACATCTAGGGTGGCCATGTATAAATGCAAGTCACAGAACCAACTTCCAAAGACATTCATTAATAATCTTTCTACCACCTGACATTTTGGATATTAATACCCTTTTTCTTCTCTGGCACTAGTGGATAATCAAGTTACATATAATAATAATGTTCTGTTCTTTGTGTTCAGATAGTTCACTTGACTATGATAAATAAAACAGTGGGCTTGAGCTATTTTTCTAAGTAGAAGTAAACCATAGTAAGAAGTTAACTTTTACTGAACATTTTCAAAACACCTATCTTTTTTAAACCTATAAGTTTGATATTGTTCTTAGGCCGAGATTCTATGGGAAGAATGTGAGGCACAGAAAGGTCACATGACTTTGGTCAAGATCTCATAGCTAGGAAGTGGTAGATTTCAGAAATAGCCAATCATGTTTGACTCAGTGATTTGATTCTGTTTGTTTTCAAAAACATTACCTTGTTGGTAATTTTGTATTTCAACAATGCATATTTTTTCTGTTTCTAATAAGGCAGTATTGTTTCAAACTGTAGTAACTAGGTCAGACAAGTGACTTCAGGACTTTAATTCTTGATCAAAAATTGTCTGTCCATCTTTAGATCATGGAAAATGTTAAATTCATGGCCCTACTATAATCCCTATATTATTTGAATAATTATAGTTCAGAAAGTTACTCAAAATGTTGTTTAACTTGAACAAGAAGTACCTGTGATTTATCTGTAATTTTTCTTAAAAATATAAATAGAGTGGTTGATTATAGAGTTTGAAGTTAGACCTGATTTTGAATGCTACTTTGGAATTTTACTAGCTGTGTGATCTTGGACAAATTATATATCCTTTCTTAGCCTGTTCCTTAAAGTGTAAATTAGATATAATAAGAGTACCTTCCTGATAGGTATATCTGTGGATTAAGTGAAATACTGGTTTTGAAGGATTTAGCATGGTGTCTGGAACAATCAGCGCTCCAGAAAGTATTTTATTCTCATTCAATGTTGTCCCTGATATTTTTAAGAATTAATTTGTCTCTATTTGACTACTGTCAGTATATTGAGATGATGATTGGAATTTACAGCATTTCTATAATATTTGACAGTTCTTGTGACCTTTCCCTATTAGCCCACAAGTTATAGTGTTTAGTTTTTATTGTAATTCTTAATATTCTGAGAAAAAATTGAGATCTGATATTTTTATGATAAACAGTTCAGTTCACTTTAGTCGCTCAGTCGTGTCCGACTCTTTGCAACCCCATGAATTGCAGCACGCCAGGCCTCCCTGTCCATCATCAACTCCTGGAGTTCACTCAGACTCACCTCCATCGAGTCAGTGATGCCAGCCAGCCATCTCATCCTCGGTCGTCCCCTTCTCCTCCTGCCCCCAATCCCTCCCAGCATCAAAGTCTTTTCCAATGAGTCAACTGTTCGCATGAGGTGGCCAAAGTATTGGAGCTTCAGCTTCAGCATCATTCCTTCCAAAGAAATCCCAGGGCTTATCTCTTTCAGAATGGACTGGTTGGATCTCCTTGCAGTCCAAGGGACTCTCAAGAGTCTTCTCCAACACTACAGTTCAAAAGCATCAATTCTTCGGCATTCAGCTTTCTTCACAGTCAAACTCTCACATCCATACATGACCACTGGAAAAACCATACTACCTCATAAATGAAATGTTGGGGTTTTTTTCCCTTGATGCCAGTGCTGGAAAGAAACTGGAGGCGGGGTTTCACTGGTAAATACAATTTAAATATGAAGCAGAATATCATTACTTTGGAGATTATACAATTATAAGCTCAGTGCAATGTGAATGTTTTCCTTCCATTTCTCCCTCTTAGCCAAGTTCTAACGCAGAAATAAAATGAAGGGAGAAGGAATATGATTATAGACCAGGTTCCCTATTTAGTGTTCATTTTATACAAGACTATAAATAATGCTGCTGGAGACCAACATGGTTCTTTATAAATAAGTCTTTGTCAGAGCTGCTGACCCTGGAAAGGTGATTATTCAAATTGTAATAAGCCTTCTGTCCAATCCCTGAAGTTACCTATTTTTCTGCCCTTTTCTTCTGGATGAAGAAGACTCTTCTGTATTTACTCTGCTTTCATGTCTGCTCTGAAATAAATTTCTATCACATTAGAGAAGTTGCTTTGTTTGTGGATTTGTTTTGACACAGGCAAATAGCCATGTACCCCAGCTGCTCACCAGGCCTTTTTGATTGGAAACTCCATCTTCCCTATGTTTTATTAGTTCACAGACCATATATTAAAAGTTATTGGCAAGGTGATACAAACAGATGGAGAGATATACTATATTCTTGGCTTGGAAGAATCAATATTGTGAAAATGGCTATACTACCCAAAGTAATCTACAAATTCAGTGCAATCTCTATCAAACTACCAATGACATTTTAAAACTAGAACAAAAACTTTTACAGTTTATCTGGAAACACAAAAGACCCCAGATAGCCAAAGCAATCTTGAGAAAGAAAAATGGAAGAATCAACCTTCCTGACTTCAGACTATACTACAGAGCTAAAGTCATCAAGACAGTGCAGTATGGTAGTAGTACAAATAGAAATATAGACCAAGGGAACAAGTTAGAAAGCCCAGAGATCAACCCACACACCTATAGGTACCTTATCTTTGACAAAGGCAAGAATATACAATGGAGAAAAGACAGCCTCTTCAATAAATGGTGCTGGGAAAACTGGACAGCTACATGCAAAAGAATGAAGCTAGGACACTTCCTAACACCACACACAAAAATAAACTCAAAATGAATTAAAGACTTAAATGTAAGGCCAGAAACTTAGAGGAAAATATAGGCAGTACACTCTTCAATATATATCACAACAAGATCCTCTGTGACCCACCTCCTAGAGTAATGGGGGAAAAAAAAAACAAAAATAATCAAATGGGACCTAATTAAACTTAAAAGCTTTTGCACAGCAAAGGAAACAATAAACAAGATTAAAAGACAACCCTCATAATGGGAGAATACAATTGAAAATGAAACAATTGACAAAGGTTTATTCTCCAAAATATACAAGCATCTCATTCAGCTCAATACTAGAAAAACAAACAAGCCAATTTAAAAAGTGGGCAGAAGACCTAAATAGATATTTCTCCAAAGAAGGCATACAGATTGCTAATAAAACACATGAAAGATGCTCAACATCACTCATTATCAGAAAAATGCAAATCAAAACCACAGTGAGGTATCACCTCATACCAGTCAGAATGGCCATCATCAAAAAAATCTATAAATAATAAATGCTGAATAGGGTTTGGAGAAAAGGGAACCCTTTTGCACTGTTGGTGGGAATGCAAATTGATCCAGCCACTGTGAAGAATAGTGTGGAGATTCCTTAAAAAGCTAGGAATGGAACCAGCGTATGATCCAGCAGTCCCACTACTGGGCATATACTCTGAGGAAACCAAAATTGAAAAAGGTACATATACCCCAGTGTTCATTGCAGCACTATTTACAGTAGTGCTCGGAAGCAACCTGGATGTCTATCAACAGAAGAATGGATAAAGAAGTTGTGTACATATACATAATGGAATATTACTCAGCCATAAAAAGGAATGCATTTGAGTCAGTTCTAATGAGGTGGATAAATGTAGATCCTATTATACATAGTGAAGTAAGTAAGAAAGAGACAGATACCGAAATGTTAACACATATATATGTTTATGGAATGGCTCAGCAGGTAAATAATCCTCCTGCAATGCAGGAGACATAAAGGACACGGATTCAATCCATGGGTCAGGAAGATCCCCTGGAGAAGGAAATGGTAACCCACTCCAAGATTCTTGCCTGGAAAATCCCATGGACAGAGGAGCCTGAGAGGCTATAGTCCAAAGGGTCACAAAGAGTCAGACAAAACTGAATATGCACACATTATGGAATCTAGAAAGATGGTATTGATAAACCTACCTGCAGGGCAGCCTTGGAGACAAAGACAATAGACAACAGATTTGTGGACACAAGGCAGGGAAGGAGAAGGTGAGAAGAACTAAGAGAGTAGCATTGAAACATATACATTACCACATGCATAGATAAAAATTAGATAGCCAGTGGAAATTTTCTGTATGATGCTGAAGCTCAAATCCGATGCTCTGTGACAACCTAGAGGCGTGGAATGGGGTGGGAAGGAGGTTCAAGAGGAAGGGGACATGTGTATACTGTGGCTGTTTCGTGCTGATGTATGGCAGAAGCCAACACAATATTGTAAAGCAATTACCCTACAATTAAATAATTGTTTTAAAGTTACTGCCTGAGCAGTTGGTAAATCTCATGGCAAGTGTAAAAATAGGTATTACAGATTTACTCTGGAAAGCCTCTTAAATCTTTCCACCTGTGTCCTGTTGAGTGTGAAGCATGCTAGATAGGCCAGAAAGCCAAGAAACTGCATTCCCATGTTGCTGAATATATTTTAAAAGTTACATATTTTATATTTGCCTCAATAATATGGAGTATTTATTAAAGGCACTGTATAATATTGTGGAATTTCCCTTTTTCAACTAAAGGAAACAAAATATATTTTTAAAGTCAGCTTTTCCAAATTCTAAACTAAAGGAGAAATACTAATATTCATTCAAAACTCAGAACAAAGGAAGTTTTCCCATGTGAACAATGAACAGAAAAAGAATACCCACTGGCTTTCATCTGTGTTTTCTTTTTCAAAGGCCAGCGTCTATTTTCCTCTTTGCTTGGTTTACCTAGTGTTCTGTTTTCCTGTACTTTGCTTATTCCTATTTTTCCTCCTATGTCAATTCATTTCTATCTGCATTTTTCTATGCTTCCTTTAGTCACTGTTTCTCTGCCCCCTTTGTGTTTTCTTACATTCTTTCCCTCCTTGTTTTCTTGCTTTTTCAGCCTTTTCTCAGTCATCTGTCTTGTGCCATCCTGCTTTGCTGTTCATAAAGAATGCTAGTGACCTCATTTTCCAGGAATTCTTTTTAAACATACATACTTTGGTCTCTGGACTCATTTATGTTTTGTCTGTCTCTTCCTATGAATTACTATGATCTCTATATACTTCATATTGTAAAAAGATACTTTAAAAACTGGTACTTTTTAACCCTTTGACTTCTTAATCCCTATAGAATCTTTGAACATTTGAGAAAACAAGAGCCATAAGTTATTTGTAACTAGCGATGGCGCTAAATCCTAAAAATAAAAAAATTCATAAGGTTTTAACTTTATATTACATTTTGGAGTTAAAATGCAGAAATTAAATCATCTAATCAGTATTATCCAATTGTTTTTAAATTTATTCTAGAAATCATGTTGATCATATGTACCCTTGATATGATGTAATGATAATTGCACTTACATCTTGGTCTTGGCCAACAAAGGTCCATCTAATCAAAGCTATGGTTTTTCCAGTAGTCATGCCATCAGTGGGGTCACACAGAGTCGGACATGACTGAAGCAATTTAGCAGCAGCAGCAGCATGTAGGGATGTGAGAGCTGGACTGTAAAGAAAGTTGAGCGCCAAAGAATTGATGCTTTTGAACTGTGGTGTTGGAGAAGACTTTTGAGAGTCCCTTGGACTGCAAGGAGATCCAACCCATCAATCTTAAATATTCATTGGAAGGAGTGATGCTGAAGCTGAAACTCCAATACTTTGGCCACCTAATGGGAAGAAATGACTCACTGGAAAAGACCCTGATGCTGGGAAAGATTGAAGGCAGGAGAAGGGGACGACAGACGATGAGATGATTGGATGGCATCACTGACTTGATAGACATGAGTTTGAGCAAGCTCCAGGAGTTGGTGATGGACGGGGAAGCCTGGCCTGCTGTAGTCCATGGGGTCACAAAGTCGTGTCAAATTTCTTCACTGTAAAGTTAATCTTTTTTTCCCTGCTTTCCATGTTGAATCCTTTGGAAGCAAATTCACTATATGCAGTCCACACCAAGGAGTGAAGAGTTTCCTTCCCTACTCTTTTTATTCAAAATTCTTGTTTTCTAACTTGTTATTTCAGACTGAGCAACTGAACTGAGAAGTCATAAGAAAATGTCAATATTTAAACAAAAATACCTATTATATTTTTAAGCATCCAAAATGAACTGAAACTCAAAGAAAAAAGATTTGTGATATCTGTGGTTGATAATTTCATTATTCCTTATATAACTAGTTTTAATTCATTTGATACAAATATAAAAGTTTGCAATTTTTATACTACTTGTACCTTCTTAAAGTTGTAATAAGTAACAAATGTTGTTAGCATAGTTACCTAAATCCTCAGCAAGTTATTTAAGTCTTTATTTTTTTATAGAAGCAGAAGTACCTGTAAAAGTATTGGACATAATGAGACAGATTTCTAGGCATGAACTGGAAATCGGGCTTCAGGTTGGTAAATAATCTCAATAGCTTTTCTTCAGTTGCTTATCTATAAAACAAAATGGGGGAAAACAAGTTACTTACAGATCTGGAAAATCTAAAGCTATCTACCAGCAGTCCTAAGCAATCCGTATTATTACCAGATATAAAATACATACACAAAAATCAATCATTTTTCTGAAATAACAAGTTAGAAAACAAAAATTTAATAAAGAGAGTAGATAAGTATAACTCTTCACTCCTTGGTGTGGACTGCATATAGTGAACTTGCTTCGAAAGAACTCAACATGGAAAGCAGGGGAAAAAAAGATTAACTTTACAGTTGAGAAATTTGACAAGTACTACCTCAGCAATGTGGTCATGCTCAACATCAGCATTATACATCGTGTTAATAGTATGTACCCTTGATAGGATGTAATGATAATTGTACTTTACATCTTGGTCTTTATCCCAGTAGCTCAAAACTCAGTCTTATCATGAGACGAATCAGACAAATTTCAGTGATGGGGCATCCTACAAAACATCCAACCAGTATCCCTGGAAATTGTCAAAATTTAAGAAACTTGAAATCATAAAGCAGCTTTTCTGACTACAATGCTATGAGATTAGAAATCGACTATATAAGGAAATAACTGCAAAAAAAAATGCAAACATGGAAGCTACGCAATATCCTATTAAACAACCAATGGATCATTAAAGAAATCAAAGAGGAAATCAAAAAATACCTAGAGACAAATGAAAATGAAAACATGATGATCCAAAACCTATGGGATGCAGCAAAAGCAGTTGTAAGAGTGAAGTTTATAGCAACGCAAGCTTACCTTAGGAACCAAAAAAAAAATCCCAAACAACCAGCCTAAACTTACACCTAAAGCAAGGAGAAAAAGAACAAATGAAACCAAAGTTAGTAGAAGGAAATAAATCATAAAGATCAGAGCAGAAATAAGTAGAAACTTAAAAAAACATAGAAAGGATTTACAAAACTAAAAACCAGTTCTTTGAAAAGATAAAACTGATAAAGCTTTAGCCGGACTCATTAAGAAAAAAAGGGAGAGGGACCATATGAACAAAACTAGAAATGAAAAAAAATTATAACCACCACCAAAGTAATACAAAGGACCATCAATGACTACTACAACCAACTATATGGCAATCAAATAGACAATCTAGAAGAAATGGACAAATTCTTGGAAAGGCACAATCTCCCAAGATTAAACCAGGAAGAAACAGAATATGAACAGACCAAATTACAAGTACTGAAGTTGAATCTGTGGTTTTAAAACTCCCAATAAAAGTCCAGGACCAGATGGCTTCACAGGTGAATTCCATCAAACATTTAGAGACGAGTTAATACCTATCCTTCTGAATTGTTACTTAATCTGGAAAAGTGAAAGGCTTACAAACATTCAGTTAACACTTGAGCAATGTGCAGGTTTAAGGCACCCCCACTTCGTGCAGTTGAAAATCCACTTATAATTTATAGTTGGCCCTCCACATACCTGGTTCCTCTAAATAAGTGGCTCCACATCTGCACAATCAGCCAACTGCAGATCAGATAGTGCTAAGGTGAGGTGAGGTGAGGTGAAGTCGCTCAGTCGTGTCCGACTCTTTGCGACCCCGTGGACTGTAACCTACTAGGCTTCTCAGTCCATGGGATTCTCCAGGCAAGAATACTGGAGTGGATTGCCATTTCCTTAAAATCTGCATATAAGTGGACTGTGCATTTCAAACCTGTGCTGTTCAAGGGTCAACTGTAATTGCTAAAAAAATTTGGAATTTACCTTTTAATACTCAAGGAGAAAGGTGAATAAAGCCAGGTTTTTAGAGGTTACTAGCTATCCAGAAACATGTGTTTGTTTAGCATTTATTGAGGGCATCCTTCTTGTGAAGCCTTGGTGACTGTGATGGTATAGAAGTTCATAAACAGAGCTATGTTCAGTCTAGTGAGGGAGGCTGAACTAAAAATAGGTTCGGAAGAGGACCTTAACTCTCCTGAAAAAGAGCATGAGAGGAATCATGGACTGGTTCTCAGAGGGATGATACCTCAGTTGAAGCAGGGAGAGAAGTATATCACCATACAGAGGTGGCAAGGAGGCAGGAGAGCAGGTTCTGCAGAGGAACAGCGAGTAATTCGGGATGTCTGGAGCATAAGATGTGAAGATGACATAGTAGCTTAGAGAGAGGAACAAAAGCTGGGTCATAGAGACTACATTAGAAATTTGGGTTTCTAGGTAGTGGGAACAGGGCAGTTTTCATGGCTAAATCTGAATTTTTGAAAAATATATATGTAACAGAAAAGACCTCCTGGATATCATCAATCACAGGGCACTCCTTAGCAATGTGGATGGCTGAGAGGAGACTGCCAGACACCCACCCTAAGGGCCAGCCAGGGCCTGTGGCAGGCACTGCAGACATCCACTCTCTCAGGGTCAGGCCGGGGCCCTTGGCTCTCGCTCCTCTTGGGCCTCCAACCGAATGGAGGTCCTCATTTTAGGATTATGGAGAAATTGGGACTAATTTCAGAGAACAGTGAGAAAAGGCAATAAAGGCATAAAAATTTACAGTGAAAATTAACTGCCCCCTTTAAAACAAAGAAAAAATAGGCAAATGTTCACCTCATAGAGAAGTGCCTTTTCTCAAAGAGGCTCTCATATGGTTCAAGACGTTTTGGGAACCTCTTTTCTAAATGGCATTAAAGGCCAGCCTGGGAGCTGCACATATTATCATTCTTGGCTCTCATAGCTGCCTTTTCTTTTATTTTTATTTTTAAATTTTTTCCAAGTGTGGGTTTATTTCAAAATTATGAAGATTTATATATTATTTTTTACATACAATAAAGCAGTTTAGCTTAAAGTAAAAGCTTTCACATTTAAAGTTTTTATTTTAAAAAGATAGTTTTTAAATGTAGACCCTTAAAAACCACCAAAAGAGCTGAATATATCTGCAGTGTAGGTTTATCCTTAAATATTCACATCTCAAATGCTGTTTAGAAAAAAGATTTAAAAACTGGCTAAAAATCATTTACACTTGGCAATGATTAAAATCTCGTCTCTGACAGAGCGTATTAATGGCACGTAATGGATTTACTGTCACAAGCATTTAACAGTTTAATGGGTACGTAGTTTTATCAGTATACAAAATGGTCTTAGATGGTCAATGCAGTTGTTCTGGAGTGATGACTGTATCAGGAAAAGGACACCGCACCAAAAACAGAACATCAGCTTTCAAAAGGTCTTTTCAAACAGTTTCCTTCTTTTCAAACAGCTTTCAGCTCAGGAGAGAACAGCACTTAATTACTGCACCCCTTGCATATGGGATGTATGACAGACTATACCAGGTCATTGACAGGAACTGCAATATGCAGAATAACACGGCCAGCCCCTTCTTACGACACCAAAGAGCAGTGCATAGGGTGAGCACGAAACACAGAAGCCTAATAATTGTTGCAAGCGATCTCGTTGTTTCAGACATTTTCTTCAGTTGTTTCACAGGTCCCATTAAAAAGCATGTACTGGCTAACGCAGCAATATTTCCAAAAGTATAAAACACTGCAAAAAGCTTTATGCCTCCAGGGAGCCACACCAATCCAGTTCCAAGGATGGAGAAGAAGATGCCACTGACGAAGCATATGGCAAACCACTTCAGCCTGCTGTTGAAACTAAGCGTCGAGGCATCAAGGACCTGCGCAGTCAGGCCCTGGTCCTGTCGTCCTGGCTGCTTAGGACCCGCTGCAGCTTCTCCATGGCCGCGGCCCGCCCTTCTCTCCTTCATAGCTGCCTTTTCAAAATGTTGTATTCTGAAATAAGCACTACTCGATCTGAGGTGATTTTTTTTAAAAATCCTGTTCACTAGGAACAGGATTTAGCACTGAATTAACTTTTGATTTATTCCTAAAGTTAAATACATCTTCACAAGATGAACGTTTGTTACCTCTAAAGACATTCAGTCAAGCATCCTGTCTTATCGCTACAAGTTTCTTGACCACAAATCTCTCAGGTTGCCTGTTAAATGGGGTGAATAACATATTTCCCACCTACCCCATATAGTTATTATGAAGATAATACCAGACACATGAAAGCTCTTCATAGACCGCTATGTAAGAGGATGCTGTTCTTACTGTTGCCTCACATTCTGCAAACAGTTCCAAAATGTACATTTGTTCCGGTGCCAGTGTGTTCATCTCTCCTAACAGGCTGTTCACTTCAGCAGAGCAGAGCCTGGGTCATGTTCGGCTTTATTTCCCTAGTGTCTGACACTAGGTCTCACACATAAAAAGGCTCCAGTGTTGAATGAATAATTCAGCGTAGCTCCTTGCCTTTCCCTCAGACTGTATTTAAGAAATGGATGATACACTTGAGATTATTCAGTTAAAATAGGCTCAGAAGTCACTTAAGATTCTTTAAGTATGTGAGTAGTTTGTCATTAGGAACCAGCTGTTCTTAATGTTCTCTGAAGGGACCAGAACAAATGGCTGATGAAATCAATCAATCTGAACATGTAAAGGTTCTTAAACTTAATGCTGTGGTCTTAACTTTGGCTGTATTTTTAAATCACCAGGAAAAAAAATTTTAGATTACTGAGGCTGAGGCCCCATCTTGGGATGATGAGGCCTGGCATTGATAGTTTTAAAAACTACCCAAGTGACTGTAATGTGCAACCTATGTTTGTTGCAGAACTCTGGGATTAGACTTTGAGGAACACTGTTTTAAAAGAAATCCTGTCTAGTTCTACAGGTACCTACATTAGGTACCATACCATAGGAAATGGGAAAGAACGTAAGACACGCTCCCACCACAGTCTGCAGGGAATAAAAACTAGCCATCGCTGATCTGAGAGCAGTGGAAAAGCAGCCATCAGTGTGAGCCAAGCTGTGAGAGGTCACAAAAAGGTGGGCCTGTGCGGAGCCCCAGCTTTTCTGCAGAACCTGTCAGACATTTAGAAGTTTATCATAGAAATAAAAAACAGTCCCTGCCCATGAAAGGAGGTTAGTGTTAGTTTAGCAAGCCAGCCAGTTCCAGCCAGAGGGCCTGGCCAGTACAGAGGATCTGAAGGCTTTGATTCCCAGCACAGAGAGAGAACTTAGCTGTGAAAAAGACAAACTGTCTGAAATAACTGATGTTCAAACTCAAGTAAACAGGCAATTAGAAAATGGTGAAAGTTGATGAAAGAAACAAACTTAAGTTGGTGAGATAGGAAGATCCCATTGTCAAAGGGTTTTAAGGTCAGGCTAAGGTATTTCAGTGGAATCCAATAGCTGATAGTTTCTGGTCAAAGAATATGCTATAAAAAAATCTATAAGAAAGATTAGGGCTTCACTGGTGGTTCAATAGTAAAGAATCTGCCTGCAATGCAGGAGACATGGGTTGGATCCCTAGATTGGGAAGATCCCCTGGAGAAGGAAATGGCAACCCACCTCAGCATTCTTGCCTGGGAAATCCCATGGACAGAGGAGCCTGGCAGGCTATAATAGTCCATGGGGCCGCAAAAAAGTTGGACATGATTTAGTGGCTAAACAACAACATAAGAAAGATTATTTTAGAACCTTTGGAAGTTAGAAAAAGGAGAAATAGCACAGACACCTACAATAATCTCAGGGTAGGGTGGTAATTTCCTATGTTAGGGAGACTTGGTAGTGGGAAAGAGTGGTTTATAGAATTGCTGATGAAAAAGATAGCTGTTTACATTATACTAAACATAACTTAAATGCATTTCAGTCAGAAATGAGTTATGAATATTGGAATTCTGTATTGTAATACTACTTACTCTATGTCTGAGAATAAGGACCTCTCTTGTTTTCCCAGTAAATATGAACTGCTGCCACATCTTAATCTAGTTCACAATTATATAAGAGGTTTTAAAAACAGATGTCAGTTTGGTCAGGGTCCAGGTCCCTTTTGAAGAATCACTTGCTTACTTCTGTTTATAATTCCATACAGTCTCATACAAAAAAGAAAAATACACTTACCTGTTTGCAGGCTGCACCCCACTGGCCTATGAGCCTTTTAGTTGCCACCCATGAGACCAAAGAAAGGACCCGGAAACAGCAACAAAGTCATCCAAGATGTATTGTATAGGGAATCTTACAAGTCAGAAGCAGAACCCCACAGGCAGATGGCAGGCAGGAGGCAGCAGCAGTCTTAGCTACCACGGGGGAGAAGGAGGTTACCATTTACAGGGGAAATTGATGTCAGACTGGCTCACCAGTTAACAGGAGAACCAGCAGAGGAGCAAGGCTCTGCCAGCCTCTCAGGTTAACTGTCACCAAGGGGGCAAAACGCTCCCCTTTGATAGCCTCGCTTGGTGGAGTGGTTCTGCTCTCAGCACTAGAATAGTCACTGCCTGGGACAAGGGGCACACATGTAGTGGTTACTGCTGAGGCTCTGGGGTTGAGCGGGAAGATGGGTCATGTGGTAAAGCAGGGACTGGATAGAAAGCAAGAGAACCACCATCTTGAAGGGCCTGACCATACACCTGTCAGACGCAGCCTCTGTGGAAATGGAAAGCCTCCACATTTCTATAACCACTAAAGTCAATGTTCTTCCTTGAGAATCTGATCTTATGTAAAATTTTTAATTAATGAGAACTAAATATTTGTCTTTGCCTTCAGCTGAACAAGCTCTAAAATTTTCATATGTAAATGATGTGTGTAATTCCAAAAACTTCACTGCTCTTGTTGCCCCAATTCTATGAGCAGCCACAGAGTGGATAGTATTGAGTTATTAGTACATCAGGGTTATAAACCACCAGACCTTATATACTTGAATTAAGTCTGTATATTAAGTCTGCATGTGTATTCTCATAGGAGACTGTAAAATGTGGGCATGCTTTCAATTCATGCAGTCTGTGATTTATGAAGGCACACAGGTCAGGAGTTTATTATGCTGAAAATCATAATAACTGTTTTGTTTTGCTTTTTAAAATGAAGTGACCAAAGCATGTTGAAAGATAAATGGGAGAAGCATTTTGATTATGTTTTTATTTCAATTAAAGATTAAATATTATTGCTGAGTAACCAGCCATGCTAAATAGTAGATATTAAAGCTGAAGTAGTTTGTAAGCTGATAGCCCCTTCTTTCCTGTGGGTTTAGGTTTGTTATTAATCAAAATGTTGGACTTGTTTAGTGCAGTGGTGTATGAAACAAACAGTTGAAAATGACAGCTACTTTAATTTACAGCTTTCTGTTTTTTCAGATTTGTAGGAAAATCTGTTTCTTTTTGTGGACTCTTGTGCTATTATTCACATGTCTAGATTTTATTTCTTAACACCAAAGCCAACTAAATTCAGTAGTTGTAAGATTCTCTCATGACATAGAAAGGAGGGTGCCTTGTAATGGTTTTACTTGACAAATTCTGATAAAGTCATTTTTGAAACATGGACAACCCCTACTAGAAGTAGACAATACAGAAAAAAAAAATCATCTGTCTTTGGGGGCAGAGAAAGGGCTAATTTTTAAAACAGGAGAATGTATATATGGAAAGGTATTAAGTTAATTAGGATAGTGGGGTTTATATTCTTATATTAATACAGGAGTATCGAATAAAACTGTTTTAAAGGGAAGATGATTCCAGCTATTTTCTGTTTTGGGCTTACTCTCAGCACAAGTCATTTGGAAAACTGCTGCGCACTTACCAAAATACAGTGTTAGGGTTTGGGTTCCCCACAACGTGTGATAAGGACCTTTAACAGGACAGTCTTGCCACACTTCTAAACTTAGTCCTCATCAGCGGTAATGTACTTACAGTTTCTGAAGAGCACACTCTGTAGGGAATGCTGCGTAGATTGTAAGGAGTATCAAAGAAAAAGAAAAGGACTACCTCTCAGCATCTGGGGAAAAAAAGCATATTAAGTAAGGAAGAGCTTGCTTTTAGGCACAGTCTCTGAGCAAAGCAGGTTGCAAACCTTATGCAGAGTTTTGGGGTTGGGGATCATCTCAGGGTTGATCACAGCCTCCGAAGCACCACTATTAAGGAGAGACCACTGGTGACTGACCGGCGGGCTTTCTGAAGCATGTTCACTGGTGTGATTCTGCCACTGGCCAACTTTCAAAAGCACAGGCTGTCACTGATTTTTTGGCTTTTCAGAGGTATATTTACTGAAATGAGTTACCACTGATCATTTTGGCCTACGCAGGCCATCATTAATTGATTAAATCCTGTTTGATCGATTCAGTCTGGTTCTAATGGTCCCTTGCTACCATGGCTAGAGAGTAATTGCCTTTTGCCAGGAGTTGAGGATTGTTTTATTCTCAGTGCTAATACTTAAAGAGTGTAGAACATTGAAAGCATAAGAAAATCATACACAGAGGATTCCATCTAATAAGCAGTAATCCTATAATGCACTTTCTAAATAAGGCTGTTTCCAAGGTTAAAGCCATCAAAGTATGAAAAGTCAGCAGTTCTCATGTGTGATACTGTTATGAAGTCTGATGCAAATAATATATTAAAAATAAAGTACAGAAATGCAAATGTGCTTTACTTCAGTTAGTAAATTAGACTCTCAGTTCAGTTCAGTTGCTCAGTCATGTCTGACTCTTTGCGACCCCATGAATCGCAGCACGCCAGGCCTTCCTGTCCATCACCAACTCCCGGAGTTCACTCAGACTCACACCCATCGAGTCAGTAATGCCATCCAGCCATCTCATCCTCTGTCGTCCCCTTCTCCTCTTGCCCCTAATCCCTCCCAGCATCAGAGTCTTTTCCAATGAGTCAACTCTTCGCATGAGGTGGCCAAAGTACTGAAGTTTCAGTCAGCATCATTCCTTCCAAAGAAATCCCAGGGCGGATCTCCTTCAGAATGGACTGGTTGGATCTCCTTGCAGTCCAAGGGACTCTCAAGAGTCTTCTCCAACACCACACTTCAAAAGCATCAATTCTTCGGTGCTCAGCCTACTTTACAGTCCAACTCTCACATCCACACATGGCTACTGGAAAAACCATAGCCTTGACTAGATGGACCTTAGTTGGCAAAGTACTATCTCTGCTTTTGAATATACTATCTAGGTTGGTCAAAACTTTTCTTCCAAGGAGTAAGCATCTTTTAATTTCATGGCTGCAGTCACCATCTGCAGTGATTTTAAAGTTAATTAGGATAGTGGGGTTTATATTCTTATATTAATACAGGAGTATCGAATAAAACTGTTTTAAAGGGAAGATGATTCCAGCTATTTTCTGTTTTGGGCTTACTCTCAGCACAAGTCATTTGGAAAACTGCTGCGCACTTACCAAAATACAGTGTTAGGGTTTGGGTTCCCCACAACGTGTGATAAGGACCTTTAACAGGACAGTCTTGCCACACTTCTAAACTTAGTCCTCATCAGCGGTAATGTACTTACAGTTTCTGAAGAGCACACTCTGTAGGGAATGCTGCGTAGATTGTAAGGAGTATCAAAGAAAAAGAAAAGGACTACCTCTCAGCATCTGGGGAAAAAAAGCATATTAAGTAAGGAAGAGCTTGCTTTTAGGCACAGTCTCTGAGCAAAGCAGGTTGCAAACCTTATGCAGAGTTTTGGGGTTGGGGATCATCTCAGGGTTGATCACAGCCTCCGAAGCACCACTATTAAGGAGAGACCACTGGTGACTGACCGGCGGGCTTTCTGAAGCATGTTCACTGGTGTGATTCTGCCACTGGCCAACTTTCAAAAGCACGAGGCTGTCACTGATTTTTTGGCTTTTCAGAGGTATATTTACTGAAATGAGTTACCACTGATCATTTTGGCCTACGCAGGCCATCATTAATTGATTAAATCTGTTTGATCGATTCAGTCTGGTTCTAATGGTCCCTTGCTACCATGGCTAGAGAGTAATTGCCTTTTGCCAGGAGTTGAGGATTGTTTTATTCTCAGTGCTAATACTTAAAGAGTGTAGAACATTGAAAGCATAAGAAAATCATACACAGAGGATTCCATCTAATAAGCAGTAATCCTATAATGCACTTTCTAAATAAGGCTGTTTCCAAGGTTAAAGCCATCAAAGTATGAAAAGTCAGCAGTTCTCATGTGTGATACTGTTATGAAGTCTGATGCAAATAATATATTAAAAATAAAGTACAGAAATGCAAATGTGCTTTACTTCAGTTAGTAAATTAGACTCTCAGTTCAGTTCAGTTGCTCAGTCATGTCTGACTCTTTGCGACCCCATGAATCGCAGCACGCCAGGCCTTCCTGTCCATCACCAACTCCCGGAGTTCACTCAGACTCACACCCATCGAGTCAGTAATGCCATCCAGCCATCTCATCCTCTGTCGTCCCCTTCTCCTCTTGCCCCTAATCCCTCCCAGCATCAGAGTCTTTTCCAATGAGTCAACTCTTCGCATGAGGTGGCCAAAGTACTGAAGTTTCAGTCAGCATCATTCCTTCCAAAGAAATCCCAGGGCGGATCTCCTTCAGAATGGACTGGTTGGATCTCCTTGCAGTCCAAGGGACTCTCAAGAGTCTTCTCCAACACCACACTTCAAAAGCATCAATTCTTCGGTGCTCAGCCTACTTTACAGTCCAACTCTCACATCCACACATGGCTACTGGAAAAACCATAGCCTTGACTAGATGGACCTTAGTTGGCAAAGTACTATCTCTGCTTTTGAATATACTATCTAGGTTGGTCAAAACTTTTCTTCCAAGGAGTAAGCATCTTTTAATTTCATGGCTGCAGTCACCATCTGCAGTGATTTTGGAGCCCAGAAAAATAAAGTCTGACACTGTTTCCACTGTTTCCCCGTCTATTTCCCATGAAGTGATGGGACTGGACGCCATGATCTTCGTTTTTTGAATGTAAGCTTTAAGCCAACTTTTTCACTCTCCTCTTTCACTTTCATCAAGAGGCTCTTTAGTTCCTCTTCACTTTCTGCCATAAGGGTGGTGTCATCTGCATAGGTCATCCATATAATAATATCACTTGTACTCATTGCATTCTAATAAGCTTTGCTGGGAAAGAAGAGGGTGGGAATGGTGGTAATATATAGCTTGTCAACTCGTGACAATCAACCCTACTGAATTCTTTGCAATTGTAGTATCACTAATATTGTAACATTTCATTTTGCTCACAAAATCTTTTTAGAATTCTTCAAAAATCTAAGTATATCCATGGGAATTCTTAACACAAGTAAACTGTACCCAGCATTTGTGGTACTGCAGGAAGAAAGGGTGTGAGAATTTCTGCTAGTATCTATCGCCCAGTCTCTGCTTATAGAGGGAAAAAGAAATCACTATAATATTTGGTTTTCATCTGAAAGTTACAGCTGACATGTGGGGAGTGTTAATCCTTTAGGCAATTTAGCCATATCTGCTGTGATAAAGAAAAGTGCTGGGTACGCCTGTTTAAAAAATTGCTTAAATATCTAGTGAGAAAAAGAAGCCTTAGTAGTTTTACTTATATATCAAAAAACTGAACTTTTTTCTTTCCAGATTTATTCAGCTGCCCTAGAATCTGGTTTGGGACTTCCCTATTTATTCCCAACACCTCCTAATGGGGGCAGAGCTAATCACTTACACAGTTCTGTGCCGTTAAGCATGGCCAACTTATGACCACTTAGGATTCAAGCACATGTTGATACCTTAAGACCAGTAAGCATTTGATAAAGTAGGAAAGCAGGGTGGTTAGATTTGTTGTAATCAACAGTAAGAGGAGGAAATTAATTCATGGATCTGTGCCCAAAGCTCAGTTTCTTTTTGTACAATTATTTTTTTAAACTCAGCAACTCCCCAGAAAAGGGAGTCATAACACCATTTGAACAGGAATTTTCTGAACACATTCCCTACTTGACCCGTTTAACTACTGCAAACAAAGCAAATCAGAAGGGCTGGTTTACTGTCAGGGTTTTGCTTTGCAACCTGGCTCACTCTGGCTCAGTGAGGGTCCTCTTTAAAGGAAGCTGACAGAATGTTCTCTGAGTTTAGTTGAAGGAAAACTTCTGGGTAGAACTCTTAACCTCCCATTAGAGAAGGAACCTCAAGTGAGGTCTGAAGCTCAGAGACTCACTACTAGAAATGCAAACCAACAAAACAAATTCCAGACATGTTTTTCAAATTTAAGTGTTTTCTGAGAAGTTGGTTTCCATGTGGTTTAAGCACCAGTAAACAATAAACCCATCTTGATGTTTTGTAGCCTCTTGGTTCATTATGCCAAGACAAGTGTAGTGTAGAGCTCCTTTCAGTTCTTATGCCAAAATCAGTGAACCATCTCTTTCCCACTTTAGGATGTCGCATGTACTTCAGTTTGAGGATAAAAGCAGAAAAGTGAAAGATGCAAGCATGCAAGACTCAGACACATTTGAAATCTATGATCCTCGGAATCCAGTGAATAAAAGGAGGAGGGAAGAAAGCAAAAAGCTGATGAGAGAGAAAAAAGAAAGAAGATAAAATGAGAGTAATGATAACCAGAACTCGTTGGAAATGTGCCCACAATAAATGGCCTTAAAACAGCCATTGTTCCAGAACAACAGCATCACTTAAGGGTGTGAAAAGTATTTTTGAACCTGTTGTTGGACTTTGAAAAGCAATTATCTTCTTATGTAAATTGTGGAATGATGTAAGCAGATGCTTTTGGTTACTGGTATATGTTTTTTTCTTTTTTCTAATTGACCTTTTGTATCGTTAAATCTGAAATAAAATCACTTTTCTTCCAGTTTACATATTAACCATTTGCAGACTGCGCAAGCCTGTTTGTATCTTTTTACCCTAAAATCTGTGAAGCCTTTGTTTTCAAGATTTTTTTATAAAAGTTTTACAGGAAGACTATTTAAGGGAAACCTCGTTGGCATTCTGCTATCTTTGAAATATAATTTTTAAATTATGTAAATATAAAGATTGATAGTTTTGTTTAAATCTTCAGGAACCCCTAAGTGAATGTTGACACCTGCATTAGGTCAGTACCTAGGCTTAATGAATGCAGTCAAGACACGACCACACCAAGTAATATCAGCCAAGCTTACTGCAGACCATCGCCTGACCCCATCCACCTGGCCTTCTCAGCACAGCAACAGCAGGAGCATATACAGAGGTCCCATCCTGGCAACAGAACTCATTAAGAATTTAGCCTTTTAGGACAATCAGTCATGCTGACTATTTACTCTATATTATCTATCCTATTTAGTCAATGTCTTCTAGAATCTGAATGCCAAAATTATTACCACAGGTTAACGCTCAGTTACCTAATAAAACCTTACCAGCTACATATTTTCAGATAGTGTCTCATCAGTTCTCCCTTTTGAAGTGGAACCCAATAGGCTTTCTTTGTGAAGCTACCAGGTGGCGGAAGTGATAAAGAATGTGCCTGCCAACGCAGGAGATGTAGAGAGATGCGGGCAGAATCCCTGGTCGGGAAGGTCCCTCAGAGGAGGGCGTGGCAACCCACTCCAGTATTCTTGCCTGGTTTTCCACAGAGGAGTCCAGCAGGCTACAGTCCTTGGGGTTGCACAGAGTCAGACACAACTGAAGCAACTTGGCACACACACGCAGGCTTTCTTTACAGCAGTTTCTTTCACAACATAGTCCCAGACACTGCCACTATAGCAGCAGCCTCACTTATGGCCGTGTTAGAAAAGCAAATTCTTGCCCTACTACCGACCATCACTACCCCCATCTAGACTGAATGTGAAACTTTGATCATAGCTTGTTAAACAACCTGCCAGCTTCACTGCTGGTGATCCAGTCTTTGAGACAGCAGTATCTAGTGAAGTTTAAAATGTTCATATCCAGTGATCCAAAATTTCAAATCCTCAGTCTGCCCCCTAAAGAAATTCTCACACACTGCTCAAGGGAACTGTACTAAATATACATTGAAGTATCAACCAAAGACTAGACAAATAAGTTATTGTACATCCATGCTGTGGAGAACTTTGAAGTAGTAAAGATCAATAAACCAGACCTCTGTGTATTAGTTTCTCTTAAAAACAATGTGAGGAAAAGGAAAGCTCCCATATAAAAATTTTAAATGTGCAACTCACAAGTGTATATTGTTTATGGACGTACACATGTAGCAAAAGTTAGTGTTTACCTCTAAGGAGGCAAAAGGAATATACAGGGAGATTCACTTATGTTTGTAATGTTTGATTTCTTAAGATAGATGTTGGGTAGTCAATCCTCACTGTATTTTTCTCTATATATTTTGGTATGCCTGGAATATTTCATAATTTATTCTTTATGATCATATCTAGAACCTGGGGTGAGAAGACAGAATCCCTTTCCTTTTTGCACAGAAGTAGGAGAAAGTTTCAAAGAGGAGAGGAATATGATAAGAGTTTTCTGGGAAATAGATGCAAAGTCACCAAAAAAATAAGCCAGTGTTTGGAAATGAGCCCTGTCTTCCCCTCATCACTGGAATAGCAGTTGTATTACAGAGGTTCCCAAAGCAAAAGGCTCTTTTCTCAGCTCACGAAGTCTCTGTTGGTTACTGTTGAAAAGTATTACCGCTAGTTCTGTTTGTACTGAAGTACCCTATAGGTTTTCTCTATCATTCCTCCAAGACTGTGTCCTCCTAAAACAGTGTGGTTTTGTCTCCAAAACAGAAGGAACCTCAGGTCTCTGGGGTGCAACCAGAAGACTAGTATTTATAGGCTGAAAAAGAGAACTAAATGACAGAATTAAAACAGGCTGGCTTTAACTGCAAGGAGCAGAAAGATCTGAAATTCTACAGAGATTAGAATCTAATCAGAATTTCACCATGATAATAAAACTGACTTTGAACTTAACCAAATAATAGCAATAGCAATTTTGAAAAGCTTAAGAACATGGTTAAACTGTTATATATGATATTAAATGTGCTTATAGCAAAATCTTTGGAAATGTCACAGGAACATGTTTGGGCCATGTGAATTGCAAAAAAAGAAAAAATGAATTTAAAGAAAAAAGAGAAAATATGTAAAAAATTAGCCTTTATAATTCATTCTAGTTTTACATTTACTTGGGCTTATTTTTCTCTATATGCATCCTCTAGGGATGTGTTATCCTGAAACAGTGTTAAGTCTGGAAGCCTTCTTGTTCACTGTCTTTGGTGATGCTGGACATTGTAGAGAGCAGAGAGAAAAGCAACTCCCAGCAATTTTTTTTCCCTCATTTTCCTGACAAGCCATTTTTTTTCATATTGGTTGAAGCTGATGGCAAGGTGAAAGTTAAAATTCACTCTAGACCTCCCCTTTCTCAATAGGTAATTGAAGAAATGCAGATCTCTAGAATTCTTAAAGATATAATGGCAAAATGCACATTATCACATGCCCGCAGCTCTCTGTGTGCTCCGAGGCCACGCAGTCAGTAATACGTCTGCTGCATCTAAAAACAGGGACACCATAGAACAAGGTCATTAAAAAAGTGTGAGGAGATAAGTGGTTTGCTGCTGTTGTTTTTAGAACAAGTTCAATAAACTATGGTGTCCTTATCAACTGTCACTACCAAGTCTCTTGATAGGATCTGACGTGTGAGGTACATAAACCTGTGCTGTTGTATCACTGTGGCCTGAGTGAAAAGGTTAGATAAATGCAAAATATTGCCCCAACATGCTGTTTAATCTCGGTGATAACAAGAAAGAAAATGGATGTGTGAAGTGAGTTACCATTGAGGGTTGTATCAGTATAAGCAATTTGTATGTACGGGGTGTAGAGAAGTTAAGAGGGGTTACATTCTTTAACACCGTCATTCACAAAAAAAAAGAGGGGGGGGGGTCTGGTGTCTCTATGGCTTTGACTCCTTTCCAATGACTACAGTTTATCCTAGGATACCACTTCTGCTTCCTAGAAACCAGGAGGGTTTCCTGTCCCATATATATTTTATCTCCGTTCTTTCAGCTTTTAATAAAGGCGAAATAAGAGACATATTTTAGAGAAATCCTTTCTAATAAGGATTCAATGAAATCCAAATTCCTAGAGAAATAAAACAATCTTAACAAGACGATATTAGAAGTCTCTACAAGAAGTAGGCTTGTGGAAAGAATACTCATTATTCCTCAATAATAATGCTTCCTTGCAAAGCCATACCCGAACATCTTTGTCACGGTTTCTAAGGGCTGTGCTAATCCGTGGGCAGAGTTTTCAGTGGTGCGCTGCTTAACTGGCTCCGTAAAAAACAGAAGGCAAGCAAAGCCCTGATTCGCATCATTTGCCAACTTCTGTGGTGTAAATACTCTCACCGTGGCTGATCCCAAGCCACCAAAGGTAGCTCTCTGCTACAGCCGGTTATTTTTCCCATCCTGTTTCATTGCTAAACAAGAACTTCTACAGTAACCCTTGCACTGGCCCTAAAGAACTCACAAAGGTTTTTAACCTTTTTTCCAAGATGACAGTCTTCAAGGGTATTTCTCTTTTATGTGATTACTTCAGACAATTTGGTGAAGTTCTAAACTGTAGTAACGTCTGCACCCTATGCTTTTCATAATGAGTTTGCATCTTTCGATACCTGCTGAGAGAGTTTTCTGAAGTCACTTGGCTCACATTTATTTTTCCCTCTGCTCATCTTTTTGCCTCAATTTAGTCCAAATCTCACAGAAAGAAAAAAGGGGGAGGGAGAAGGAAATGTAATTACATTTCTTTGAATTATTTTCTGTAAGTGATAATGTAGAAATTCATCATTTAAATTTTTTGGAAAATATTTTGGGCTAAGGTTGGAGAATCCTACCTGGAGAGAACACCAGCTTCTAAATGAAATGCAGACAGGAATCTGGTCTCTCTCTTCCACATCTGCTGGGGATTATTCCTTTAAGGTTAGATCATGATATTAATTCACATTACTTGATCAGTAAGAACATCCTCTGATGGCTTTCTTTATAGCACCAGTCAAAAAGAAGGTGTTATTAGTCTTTTAGAAAATTGTTATTTTCTCATTCCATGATGCCAGAAATGATCATCATTGCTGCAGTTCCAGCACTTTTTAATAATCAGGATAATTTTGAGAGCAGAAAACTCTTATGTGGTTTTCTCTTTGTTTTCTGATTAATATAATCAAAGCTTTGTTATTCAAATGCTTTAATAAGAATATATTTGAAACAAAGGGCATCATGTATTGAAAATATATTTGAAATGAAAGGCATCATGTATAGAAAATAAATGACTAAAGTAGTATCTATTCTATGGCTAGTTCTCACTGGTTATGAGTAAATTTTAATTTTGTGAACTACTTCTGTTTTGGTATTATGTGTGTAAATTGTCCTTTAATTTGCAATTTTTGAGGAAATATTTAGGGTAAGAGGAATGTGATCTCTGCTCTAAACTTTTATTATATTATTGGTGTAAATGAATACAGTAGTTAAGAATGGGTACTATCTCCCAAGCAACCAAAGAATTCAATTAGTGATTTTTAAATTAATTTAGAAAAGTTATGCATGTGAGGTGTGGGTCCATTTCAGAGTGAAGTTTCCTAATGTCCATCTTGTGGATTTCATGTGTCATCAAGCCAACATGTCCAACACTGAACCTGTCTACACCTCCGAGCCCTTCTTCCCCTGGATCTGCTTCTCCTGCACTTTCCTCCATCTTCCCCATTGGCAGTGAGACTTTTCTAGTTGCTCAGGCCAAATAGTTTGGATTCCTGTCTTCATCTCACACCCTGTATCCAGTCTGTTATGATAATCTGTTGGCTCAACCATTGAAATATACCCAGAATTTCACCATTTTTTTACCGCTTCCCACTGTTACCAACCCTGGTCAAAGGGACCATCAGCGTGCGTGTGGAGAACTATAACAGCACCATAACCAGGCTCCCTGCTTCCACCCTTGTTTCCCTAAGTTAACAACACAGCAGCCAAGTGCACCCTTTTAAAACTTAAGTCGCACTGTTACATTTCTCTGCTCAAAACCCGTCAGCGTCTCCCCATTTCATTCACAGTAAAACCCACAGCCTCACAATGGCCTAGGACGCTCTGGAGGACCCCCATCCCCTCCCTCAGTCTCTGACTCCCCGCTTATTACACTCATCATCATCACTGGACTGACCACACCGTGTGCCGCTGCTGCATCAGACAAGCTAGATGCGGTCCTCTCGGGTGCTGTGCGCTTGCCAGTTCCGCCTGACCTCTCGTCCTCCACACCTCAACTCCCACCGCTCCTTCAAGGCTGCTCAAACGGCCCTTTCTCAGTAAGGCCTACAGTAACCACTCAACTTTAAAATTGCAACCCATCCCCACCCCGCATGTTCGGTTTCTCTACATTTCCCACTGTAGTTACATTCAATGGCACTACAAACTCCTAAGCACTCTTCCTTATTCATTTATTTAACTCTTACTGACAACCCTATGCAGGAGGCACGGACTTTTGTTACCACTTTACAGATGAGAAACTAAGCTTTACAGATGTTAACTATTTGTTGTTTATCATAATCTCCCACCATAGAATGCCCTCCAGGAGGACAAGGAGTTTTGTCAGTTTTACTATTGATCCAGTGCCTAGAACTATGCCTAGCAAAGACAGACACTTAATTTTTGTTGAATGAATAACCCTCCCTCAAAACAAACAAACAAACCAGGATCCATTAGTATTGAAGCTTCGCTGGTGGCTCAGACAGTAAAGAATCTGCCTGCAGTGTGAGAGACCCAGGTTCAGTCCCTGGGTTGGGAAGAGGCCCTGGAGAAGGAAATGTCCACCCACTCCATTATTCTTGCCTGGCGAATCTCATGGACAGAGCAGCCTGGCGGGCTACGGTCCACGGGGTCACAACGAGCTGGCCACGACTGAGCAACCAGTGTTATATAGTGCTACTCTGCATTTTATCACTTAATATTACCATCATTTCAGAAAGTTAGGACGTTTTTATACTAAAAATGAAGGAAGGTTATAACTTCAGTTCAGAAACAGCTCTAATATTTGAAGAAATTTCACTTTAGGAAATCTTACTACATTGTCTTTTTCTCATTCTAACATAAGACACTTAGTCACAGGTGGGCACAGATCCAAAGAGCATTTGGAGGGACCTCTGGTCTGTAGGAAAACACACATGGCTTCGTTGAGTACCTGCTCTTTATAGAAAGCATATTCCAACTCCTGAGACGAGAGGGAGCCGAGGGCCAACAGGTAATATGCAGAAAGCCAGACATGGAATGTGTATAAGGCTTCAGACGTGCAACTGATTTAACAGAAAAACAATATAACCTCTTCATATCAGTTTTCTGCTCTCACATGGGAACAGTATCAGCTGCCTTACCTACCTGTCACAGTCAAAAGAAGGGATAAACACAAAAACCAAGCTTTATAAAGCATATAATGATAACAGCTAACATTTAATGGATGCTTCCTTTATGCCAGACACCCTTCAAGTACTTTATCTGTATTAACTCTTTTAATCCTTATAAACAACTCTACGAGATAGGCTCTACTATTGTCTCCATTTTACAAATAAGGAAGGAGACTTGAAGCTTAGCAAAGTTAAGTCATTTGTCCAGGTCACACATGAAGTAAAGCAGCTTGCTGAAATTTAAAACAAGACTGAACCCAGAGTTTTGAGTTGATCACTAGACTACCATGCCTCTTGCTATACAAACCAGACTGCTCTACAGTACACCTCTCGTATACCTATACAGTTACAATCCAAAGGAGGCTAACAGCCCAGAATAAAGACATGGCACAGTGACTTCAGTTAACAAGAGTTATATGTGTAAAAACTAAGTGAGTGCTAGAATGAACATGGACTGTGGTTTAGTGGGATTAGTCTAGAACTGCTTTGTGGCGGAGGGAATTCTGACCATAATTTGGAAGGAAGGGAGAACATGGCATTGAGGAGACAGGTCATGTTGCAGGTGGAGAGAACGTTATGCAGACAAGCCATTAAGACAAACGCAGGAGACAGTGATGTGTCTACATGATGCCAAAACATCTGGTCAATTCAGTTTTAAAAAAAATCCATATCAGCATAGATTTCTTCAGTCAATCCAGATGTTTGGCGTCCTGTAGACAAAACATCCAGATGATTAACTGAAGATTTGACAGAGTTGACTGAATTAACCAGATGTTGTAGCATTGTATAGACATCGTGTCAGGACATTTGTTTGGCTGGAGGGGGTCCAGCTGTCAAGGAGATAATGGTCTGGGCAGTGAGAGAGGACTGGAGCTTGCATTTGATGCAACTGGGAGCTGCTGGAAGAGGCGTGTGATGGAAAGGATGCTTAAGGAAGAGGATTCTAACAACCATGTGAAGAAAAAAATATGGTGAGAGGAAAAGCTGTAGACAGGAAAGAGGATGTGAGTGGAGTGCAGGTGTGTGTGAGGTAATGAGAGCCTGGACCAGAGTCAGGCGGGGGAAAGAGACAGGAAGGAGCGGATCTGAAAACCATTACAGAGAAAGAACAGGAAGTCATGATGGGCTAGACAAGGGAGTGAAACGGCACATCACCCCAAGGTTGGAAGCCTCCAGGCCTGGGAAAGCAGCTGCCGTCAGCCTCACCACAGTAGTAAACCAAGGCCTAATCCCCAGGAGACCTCCCCCACGCCCCTCCATCCAGAGGCCAGAGCCAGGCCCACAGGCAGAGGGAACCTGGTTGGAGATCACAAACACAACTCTTATGCAAGGTTCCCTATTCCTTTTAGAGCCACCTAAATGATTTCCCTTCAAATCCAACTTCATGCAAGGATTGAGAATGCTAGATTAAGACCATTAGGTAGACACAACTTCAGCCAAAAAAGACAATATTTTGATGTAATTTGCCTTTATGCAGTATATAATGTAAACTAAGATCTATAGAGGTATGACTAAATTAGATGAGATTAAGAGAAATTATAAATATAGTTCCTATATTACCTAGTTAGCATTATAAAAGCCTGTTAACAGGTACAATTAATGGCTGAATTCAAGAATTTATATATCTTTTAAAATCCTTAATTTATGAAACCTTGGAACATTGACTCTTGGTTTGGATATTCTGCAGATTTTTTTAAAATTCCAAATATCTTATTTGACAAGAATCAAGTTTATATTTATCTCTAAAGAGTCACAAATTCTAAGTTACTAGGATTCAAACTATGGTAACTATGATAGTGTGCTCCTATTTATCTTTAAAAATTCCAAATATTCATGGTTTTGAAATTTGCAGTTTCAAATGTTTTCAGCCCCAGGTTTATCAGCCCACACAACCAGTGCGTGCCCTTTACAAAAACACCCAGGATTTCTTCAACTGTTTCCTTGTTCATTTCAGGAGGCAAAAAACCATCAACAGAGGGTTGTTGTTCAGTCGTTCAGTTGTGTCCAACTTTTGTAACCCCATGGACTGCAGCATGCCAGGCCTGCCAGGCCCTCACCATCTGCCGGAGCTTGCTCAAAGCCATGTCCATTGAATCAGTGATGCCGTCCAACCATCTCATCCTCTGCCTGTCAACAGAGGTTACTCTCTCTTTGTTCATGGTTTGGAGCAAAACCGAGAATTTCTCTCTCTCTCTTTCCCTCTCTCTCCCCTCCCATCTCTCTCTCCTTCCTCCTCCCCAACCAGAGAAACAACACAGAATGTGAAACCATAAATACATTGATGTGTTCCAAATCACCATGGGGGAGGTGGAAGGGTCAGGAAACTTGTTACAATCAATTTCCCAGGCCTCAGAAATGACAAGTCTGTTGATCTGGGGTGGGAACCCAAGCATCTGTTGCTTTTTCTATTAGATTTTTAACAAACTTCCCCAACAATTCTGAAGCCTGTTTCCTGAAAATCAGACTTAGATGCTGCCCTAAAGCAGAAAGCTAGAGAATGAAATGCATCTATTAGAAATGCAAATTTAAAATGGTAAAACATAGATTAAATTTTTTATTACACATCCCTCAGTCCTTCCTTTATGTAATAGTGCCTAAGTAAATTCACTGTGTTCTGTGATATGCAGAATGTTTCCCAGAAACTGCATAAAGTCAAGTACACCTATGCAATCAAGCTAGAAGCGCAGAAGACAAATGGGACAGCTTGTCTGTTCTCAATTCACAGCAGTGGCTATGACAGCCCTTCCTGAACACAATGTGTACATGATGGGAAATATAATTAATGATCTTGGTAAGTATTTCTAGTGCTCCAAGGCTGAGTAACTTATCAGATAGAAAAAACAGTTGAGTTCACCGAAACAATGGTGATTTATCCAGGTGTGTTTGAATATAACCTTCCCACAGCCATCTTTTTGTAAGAAATACTTCAATGTTAGTAGATAGCAAACTATTCAAAAAGTTAATCAGTGAAATGTCTCCCATCATAACATCAAGATTACAGTGTTTGTTCTCTACATATAATCCCTTAGGTATCCTTTTCTGGCAATACTAAATCTGCTACAAGAAATATTAGTGGATTTTTTTTCCTGGTACTATGGCTTCACTTGCCTTAAGTTCAACTCACTCTCAGAAATCTTTTCCCCAAGGATATAGGAATGAGAATAAACTGAGAGAACCTTATTAGGGGCCCTTCATTACCTAAGGTGTAACAATTAAAAGTCAAATTTACTTTTATTGTGCGTTGAATGATGCTTTGGAAACAATCAAGGGTCTCATATGTAACTCAAGTAGTTTTGACTTGAGTAGTGATTCTTTCCCACTTTGCATTCTCCTGCCACTTTCAAATCTCATCTGCAACCATGAGGAACGGGAGAGAATTAGGACAAGCTCGGATTACAAAAGAAAACCCTTAGGAACTTTCAGAATATAAAAAGCCCTTGCCTTCTGATACAGGTTAAAATGAAGATTCATTTCCAATGATCCCCTTTTATCCCACGGCATGTGTAGAGCCTGAGCATCTGCCTCTACGTCCTCTGATCAAAGAAGAAAGCTCTCCTTTGCTTCTGAACCAAACCTGGCCTCTTTCTATTGGTTCAAACAACACCGGGGGGGGGCAGGAGGAAGACCCTTGTTGGGGCTTGACTTCACAGGGTTTATAGCACTACTGTCTTGGAATTCTCTCCTCCCACCTCTTAATCCTGACTCTCCTACCAGCAGTTCTTGTCCTGCTCTTCCTTTTTTTTTTTTTTTTTTTAAACTCTGATCTTAGATGCTGGCTCTGAGAAATCTGGTCAATACTCCCTGAGATAAAATGGCCTTCAGAGCCAAGGCATTTAACAGGTGGAAGCTAAGAGTGCTGCCTGTTCACATGACTTAGCCTTACCACCCACTTTCCCACTGTGAAAACTCATCAAATACTTGTCTTCCTGTAAAACTTGTGGCACAAGCTAGCTGATTTAGTGACAAGACAGTAATTTATGACTTGGGTCATCCAATGTTCCATCTCACCTGCAGAGGCCCATGACTTGCTCAAGAAATAGATCTGCCTGGAAGTTCAGACTCTACGATAACTAAAGAGGCTTCTGAGCATCACTGTTCCGGACCACAGCCCTCTCTCTGCCTCTGGCCCCCAACCATCTGCAGCACTTTGAGGAAGATGTTTTTTCACCAGGCCTGCAATTTCACGGCCACCCAGTAAGATATGGAACAAAGACACTCTTCCCAGGCCTGTGAGCTATATGAGTAGCCAAAGTGTCTCTCCACAGGCTGGCAACAGTCCCAGGTTTTAGAACGAGGTCCTCATGACCTGCTGAGCTGGGAGAAGATTGTGTTCCTGGATGACAACCTGCCTTTGGCTCCTGGGTGAACCCTCTCTGTAGGTATAATGTGAAAATGTGTTTAGTGCCTCTCTTTAAAGAAAACCTCCTCTCCGCTGACAAGGGTTAGTAATATGCTAAAATGGTACACTTACCACTCTCTCTTTCTCCTTTAAATATCCAAGACACTTAGCGTCTCCTGAGGTTTGCTAGTTAATAATGGGGCGTTTTTCCGCCCTGACAATCCCATCAAGTATTACCTGAAAAAGGGCTAACCATTTCAAAATCCAGAGTAGCCACAGAATTCTTCTAGCACCTGCATGCACCTGAACGCAGTTCCTCTTGTCTTCTATCCCACATTATCCTTACTACTTTTAAGTAAAGTATCTCCTACCAATAGAGGAAAAAATTTTTTTATTTTGTTTTTCAGCAAGTGCACTTTTTTCCAATCAGCTTGTGTGCTGGAAGTTAAGTAAACATTGACCTAAAAATGTTACAGCACCTTCAAGAACCAAGCTTTTTTTTTTCCCTCTGTCTCGTCCAATATGACGGGGCCAAGTTTGACATTTCCAGAGTATTTAAAATATAAGGCTAAATATAACCTCAGTGGTCATTGGCCTGACATGAGTCTGGTTAAATTTAAGGAAACTGCTTCCAGGATACAACTTAGGTGCTTCAGAATTTGTTGGAATGTGGTCAACAAAAAAATAAAATTTCAAATCCCAGTTTATTTGTTTGAAGGACCTCCATGAGGTAGACTCTATGCAAGAAACAATTCCATCATCCAGAGTGAATATTCACTCATTTTTTTTCCAGCCAGGAGTTTGGAAGAAGCCAGCAGGCAATGTAATCATTTGGTAACATCCTTCCCACTGCCAAGATGGATTAATGCTGGGAGATCTTACAACTGGTGAGTAATTGGTAGTACTTACGGACCCTTCATGATCCCCAAGGTGGGATTATTTTCCTACATGGACTTCTGTCCTCATCCTCCAAAGGGTGCTTTGTCATTTCCTTTACTCTACCCGCTCTGGACTCTCACAAGTATGGCGTGGTCTCCAAGTCATTGCCAACTTCCTTCTCGAACCAAGACGGTGAGCACTTTAGAGACACTGCTAAAATGTGAGGGCTATATTATCAAAGTTATACCAGTTTCCTTTTAAGTGATTCTGGAAAGGTAGGAATAGTTGTTTATTAAAATTTAAAACCTAAGCATCCTTTGGTTCTACTGGTTTGGTTTACTATGCCTCTACCTAATACTCAAGCTGATTTGGAGATATCATGGATATACTAAAATCTCACACTGTGGAGAACCTAACTGAAACAATAACCCCATTGTGAGTTTTCAAAATAAATGCTCTTTGCGTCTTTTAGCACTATCATTCGTTCCTTCAATTTTGCTCACTTCCACTACCCCAACTCTTCAACTTATAGTCAACTCCCTTCTTGGACTAAAAAGGCCTCTGAAAAGGGAAATGAAATCTGACACCAAAAGAACTCACATTCGGGAATCAAACAGCCTAAAGGTCAAGCTCTGTCTCTGCCACCAACTAGCTGGGAATCTTTAGATGATTCACCTAATTGCTCTGAGCTTTGGTTTCCTCATCTGCAATTTGACATACAGTTTACCTCAAAAGACTGATGGTTCTTTGACCTAAGCCAAACTCCTTTCCTTTAGGCTTAGGGACCTGCAAACCTTTGCCTCCTAATCACTCAGGAGGTAGGTACTTTGGTCCTCTTCCTAGATCCCTTCAACTGAGTCCCAAGTTTTAAGGTCATCCCCAACAGTAAGGCTAATTTTGGAAAACTGGGCTAAATATATCTCCAAAACCTCATTATTTCTGATTAGCAGCCTCACTCCCAGAAACAGTGTGTTGCCTAAGCCAAGTGCTACCCCTCAATCACAGTAGCCCACACCGTAAACCAGTGGGCCCTGCCTTACCTAACATCAGAATCAGCGAAGAGCTTTGAAAACCACAGATGTCTGCTCCACTCCCAACCCTGGAAGCCTCTATTTTTAAGTTTCCTGGGTAATTCTGATGATAACCTCAGTTTAAGAAGCTCTGATTTTAGTAGCCACCAAACATCCCTATCTTTTCTCCCACACCTTTGAACTGGCTTATCTCTCCTGTGCTACATAAACCCACTGCTACTTCTCCTGAACCCAGTTAGATATTGACTATGAGCTCCAAACAGGTCACAGGGACTCAAGCTACTGATTATGGCTTAGGAACCCTCCTCCACATCCCCAGCCCCTTGGGTCCAAGAGGCAGAAAAGGCATCACATTTTAGCCAAAGAAATACAATCAAGAAAGCACGGGGGTTGTAGAATCAGTAGCAGCCAGTGTGGAACAATAGATCTAAGTTCAAAAGACTTAAAGGCCTGAGACTCCAACAGTGATCAGAAGCAGATAAACACTCTTCTCCCTGCCAAGGCCGTCTACCGGATGCAGCCCTGAGTGTGCTGGAGTTCACAAAGCAACGCCAGTGAGACCTCTGTTGTGAGAGAGAGAGAGTGTGTGTGAGAGAGAGAGTGTGTGAATGAGAGAATGTGTGTGTGAGAGAGTGACTTGTGAGTGAGAGTGTGAGTGGGTGTGAGAAAGTGTGTGTGAGTGAGAAAGAGACAAAGGATGTGTGGAGAGTGTGAGAAAGAGACTGTGTGTGAGAGAGTGAGTGAACGTGTGTGTGTGCGTGAGACAGTGTGTGAGTGTGTATGAGACAGTAAGAGAGCATGTGTGAGTGTGAGAAAGTGTGTGTGAGAGAGACAAAGTGTGTGTGGGAGAGAGTGTGTGAGACTGAGTGAGTGAATGTGTGTGTGTGCGTGAGATAGCGTGTGAGAGACAGTGTGTGTGAGAGAGACAGTAAGAGACAGAGCATGTGTGAGAAAGTGTGTGAGTGTATGAGAGAGAAAGTGTGTGTTTGAGTGTATGAGAGAGACTGTGTGTGAGAGAGGGTGTATGTGAGAGAGTGCGTATGTGAGAGAGTGCATGTGTGAATGAGAAAGAGAGTGTGTGTGAGTGAGAGACAGGGAGGGAGGGAGAGAGGGAAAGAGGAAGAGAGAAAAGAAGGAAGGAAGGAAACAGAAAGATCGTGTCAAGTCCTGATGTGATTAAAACAAATCAGCAGGGCAGGCTGCACTGAGGGGCATTCTTTAGGAGCACCAGTGCTGCTCATGTGGACCCCGACTCCATCTCCACCCAGCCCCAGGCCCCAGGTACTTGCCTGCACCCTGCTCCCTGCTGTGACTCATAGTATGGCTCACGGTTTAACACGTGCCTGATGAACCAGACAACACAGGGTGCAGGAGCTGGGTCTCTGAGCTGCAGGGACTCCAGCGGGAGTCCTTCGGGACTGCCCACAGGAAAGCTCATGGAAGAGCCCGCTGTGAGACGAGACGCTGTGAAGGTGAAGGAGGTGTCCCTCACCCCCTGTGCTCCTGGGCACTCTTCCCAGCGCTGCCTCCCGAGCAGAGTCCAGTAGCTTCCCGCTTAAAACGCCTCAAGCCCTTTGCTTGACTGACCCGAAAAGACTGCGTCACCTCACCCAGAATTCTTCTCAGAAGATTTTACAAAGCATTCATGAGAACGATATATTTCACTGTCTGATGTCTTTACTGACATCTCAGAACCCCTAGAATCCTTTGATCACTTTTTCTCCCAAGGACATAATAGCTTTTCAGCAAGACCAGTGTGAGGACCATCTCCAAGGAAAGCAGCCAGCATCCAACGTTCACCATCCCTTAGCAAGCCTCTCCAGGCATCGGCAGCCCTGCTCCATAAAATGCTGCTAGGTGCCCATTCTGTTAACGCTGCGGTGGCTCCCCACAAGGGCTCCTGGGGAACACAGGCCTGCACCCTGACTCTGGATCCTAAAGCCCGGCCATCCTCCAGCAACTGGCTAACGGAGCGGGCTAACAATGGTTTGAAATCGTTAAAACAATTTTAATAAAAATAAAGTCATGAATAATATGGAACTCTAATACAGATCTCATTAAAGCAGGTAGCTATAAAACCCTATACTTTAAAAATAAGAATGGCCTCTCTCTCCAAGTGAGTTCCAGTTACAGTCCAGGATTTAATTTACGCTTTGAGGCTCTGATACTACTGCAGATGGTGGCCAAACCATTGTCTCAGCACCGTGGTGATGGTCAAGCACGGTCTTAGCACAGAGCAAATCTGCCTGGCTGGACGGAGCAGGTGTCCGGCCAGCGACCTGCGGGCTGTTGCGCATGCGCCCCTGCGCTGCCCGCCGGGGCGGAGGCGTGGCTGTCCGGACGGCGGCCCCCGCGGCAGCGTCTGACATCGCCTGACATCGCCGTCTGGGGCACCCTCTCATCTCACCCAGACCCGGATTCCTTTCAGGGATTAGTCCTGACTTCGTGATTAATCGGCGCTTTCTGGTTTTCCTAGGGTGACGTCATAGGTGCGCAGAGATAAAACAGGCTCCCCTCTGAAGGCTGCGGCGCAGAGCAGGGTCCTGAGCCCCGGAGGCGGTCCCGGCACCCCGCCCCGCCCGGACGGCGGTAGCCAACTCCGCCCTGCGGCCCTGGGGAGCGCTGGGTGCCCCGCCGCGGAGCCTCTGCTCTTTATTGCTTTGGCCCGCTGGTTAAATGCAAAGTTCAAGACTTTGTGTGCTTTTTTCATAGTTATAAAAGTAGGACATGCTCATTTCAAAAGCTGAAAATTATAGAGAAAGGGTAATCAAGCAACGGCTCGCCCTGCGGGCTCCATCTCTGTTCTTTTGATACATTTCTTTCCAGCCGTTTTTGTCTTTCTTTGCAATAGACTTCCAGATGTTAAACAGTGCCCAGCTGCAGTCGTGTTACAAGGAAATGATTTTGAATCTTTTTTAACTTAATGTGGGAGCAGATACATTGCATGTGCTTGGATTAGCCAACATTTCTGTAAAGCTCCTTTAGAACCTCCTTAGTGGATGTACTCTCAGGTACGAAAATATTATTTCTATTTATGGACATCTAGGATGGGGCTTCCCTCATAGCTCAGTTGGTAAAGTATCTGCCTGCAGTGAAGGAGACCTGGGTTCAATCCCTGGGTTGGGAAGGTCCCCTGGAGAAGGCAATGGCAACCCACTCCAGTACTCTTGCCTGGAGAATCCCATGGGCGTGGGATGTCCGTGGGGTCACAAGAGTCGGACACGACTGAGTGACTAAACCACCACCAGGATGCCTCCATCTTTTACTGGAATCCAGGCAACAGGTAGACCAACTCTGCAGCCTTTCTCATGCTTGCCTGGGATTGGTTTTTGGTGAAACATACAAACCCAAACTAAGAATTTCATCCAGTATATGTTAGAGAGAACTTGAAAACTTCCACCCTTTTCCGTATTGCTGAGGATGGGGAACCAGGGTGGGGGCTGGCTGTAGGATGAGCTTTCTGTGTCTGTGAAGTGAGAGGTCACAGGGCTTTGCAATGGAGATGGAGGCTAGCGACAGAAGAGAAATAGAGGTCAAGAAGGTAGTAATCTGGCAACTATGGGGAAAACTCCCTGTGAAGATAAGGGGTTAATTAGTTTTTGTTGTTTAGGGGCTAATTCCTGTCTGACTCTGTGACCCCATGGACTGCAGCATGCCAGGCTTCCCTGTCCTTCACTATCTCCCAGAGTTTGCTCAGACTTATGTCCATTGAGTCAGTGATGCCCTCTAATCATCTCACCCTCTGTCACCTCCTTCTCCTCCCACCTTCATCCTTCCCAGCATCAGCACCTTTTCCAATGAGTCAGCTCTTCACATCAGGTGGCCAAAGTATTAAGAGTTTCAGCATCAGTCCTTCCAATGAATATTCAGGGTTGATTTCCTTTAGGATGGATAGGTTTGATCTCTTTGCTGTCCAGTGGACTCTCAAGAGTCTTCTTCAACACCACAGTTTGAAAGCGTCAATTCTTCAGTGCTCAGCCTTCTTTAAGGTCCAACTCTCACATCCCTACATGACTACTGGAAAAACCACAGCTTTGACTATACAGACCTTTGTTTGCAAAGTGATGTCTCTGCTTTTTAATACACTGTCTAGGTTTGTCATAGCTTTTCTTTCAAGGAGCAAGCATATTTTGATTATTTTTAGAACACTGTTATTAAATGATCTATTTTAATTCTGTTCGTCACAAGCTCCAATGTATTATTTGAGGAAACTCTTCTTATCTCTTTCTATTAAAAAAAAAATAATAAAATCA
Source organism: Aepyceros melampus (assembly GCA_006408695.1). NCBI lineage: Eukaryota > Metazoa > Chordata > Mammalia > Artiodactyla > Bovidae > Aepyceros > Aepyceros melampus. The sequence goes on along the minus strand of SJXQ01003880.1, from coordinate 105,604 downwards.
GAGAAAAAAAGGTGGAAGAACTGGTCTGAGTGAAGGGAGAGAATCACCACTTGCACTTACTGCCCTGCTATGATCTGCCCTCTGGAAAGTCCCTGGTCCATTTTATGAGAGACTATGTAATGTTTTTGTAAGATTCCAGATAGCTGGGATAAGCAGAACCCATGAGCCATCCAAAACTTCTCTGTGGGCTCCTGCATAAGCCTACTTCTATTTTACCTCCTGCAAGTCACATTGTCTGCAAGTTGTGGTAGGAGAAGGAGATAGTGGGACAAAGGCTGGCAGCTGGAGAGTAAATTCAGCCTTCCAGGGCCTTTTCTCCCAGGTTTTATGCACTCTGTCACTTGTTAGTCTAGTTAGTAAATGGGCACACCACCCTACTAGTTGTGTGAGGACCAGAACACTGCAGGTCCCAGCCGTGCTTGGTCATGACTGTCTATAACCCAAGAGAAAGCCAGGAGCAGCCCTGGCTTGCCCCTGTCCCTCTTTCCTTGGTCTGGGGACGCTTTCCCTTTATGCGAGAGCTCTGTCTCCAGTGTAGTCGTTTCCTCAATGCTATCTCTGAGAGGGAAGCTAGACTGACCAACTGGCAGCATTAAGACACGCCACCATGGTACTTGCTCTGAGAGGAGAGGAGAACGAGCTTTCTGGAGGGTAACACTCCAGACCTGCCTTCCAGCAGCAAACCCACCAGCTCCCAGATCTCAAAATCTGGTCCTCTTTTAGTAGCCAGCGGTTTTCAAAGCTTCCATTTCTGGAGGATGGTTTCCTTTTTGCTGTCTGGCTCTCACAGGACTAGGGAATAGCCAGCTCCTTCACAGTTACTTCTCATCATGTCCAGTGAGGTCAGTCCCTCTTGGCCTGGACTCTCAGCATCTTTCTCTAAGTCACAACATTCTCTAGGCACTTGCTGACCCTGCTGTGTTCTGCCTGTTAAAAGGTCACCTGCGTTTTGAATTCTTTCCACTCTCCTCCCAGTTATTTGTGATAGCCTCTTAGAAGCTTAAAAATAACAATTTATTTCCCCGGTGGTTTTGTATATTTCCATTTGGCAAACTCTATTTTGTTCCATGTGTTTCTAAGGGAACAGAAACCAAAAATGGTTTATGTCCTACTTCCTACACTGGCCTGACTGATGTTGTCAGCCTGGAATTGTCCTTCAGCCAGAGTGGGTACTTCCAACCATAAGCTGGACCTTGATGCAGAAACTATATAAACTACAAAGACAATGGACATTGTTTGGCTGTTGCGAAAGCTACTCATTGTACTTCCTTTAATCAAGCAGTTAATTTTTTAATAGATAGATTCAAGCCACTTTGCATGGATATGATAATATAAAAGTGGGTTGTACCAAGATACTGTGATTGTGAATCCATTATTAAAATATAATTGAGGGCAATATCAGACATCAAAATGGAAAGCAGCAGTTACCAGAAGGGGTACACTGGGGGACTTCTGGGGAAAGAAAATGTGCTGGAAATATTCTATTTGAAGATGTGGGTGAATTATATGAGTGTGTTCGCTTGTGAAAATCCAGTGAGCTCTGTAATTTATGATCGCATTTTCTGCATGTATGTCCTACCCCAACAAAAAGTTGACTTATAATAAACAGACAGACTGAGGGCTTTGGTTGAGGTAGGCAATTAAAGGGATGAGGACAACTCTGCTTTCATTTGACGTGTATTGATTTGGTGCTCACACAGTGCTCAATGGGAAACAGACTTAGTACGTATTACAGAAATGAAAAAGTTAATGGCCTGACTTCAAGGAGTTTACAGTTATGAGTCAGTTACAGTATAAATGCAAGTGCTCAGTATATATACCAATGATGCTAATTAGTTGTGGCAAATGTACCACAGTAATATAGGATGTAAACATTAAGGGAAACTAGCTAAGAGGAATATGGAATTCTCTATACAGTCCTCACAACTTTTCTGTAAATCTAATACTATTCTATGTTTAAAGTTTTATTTTAAAAATATGCAATGCCATGAGAATGACTAGAAGGAAGAGATTATGGCACCCCACTCCAATACTCTTGCCTGGAAAATCCCATGGGCAGAGAAGCCTGGTAGGCTGTAGTCCATGGGGTCGCTAAGAGTCAGACATGACTGAGCAACTTCACTCCCACTTTTCACTTTCCTGCATTGGAGAAGGAAATGGCAGCCCACTCCAGTGTTCTTGCCTGGAGAATCCCAGGGATGGGGGAGCCTGGTAGGCTGCCATCTATGGGGTCACACAGAGTCGGACACGACTGAAGTGACTTAGCAGCAAGGGAATCAGAGATGACTTTGTAGAAGAAAAGATGTGATTACTTTAAAGGAAGAATAGATCATAATCAAGGAAACTAGGGAAGAAGTTAACTGACAGGTGAAAAATGACAAAAGCAACTATGGGGTTGGAGTCAGGGGTTTCCCTGGCAGTCCAGTGGTTAAGACTCTGCGTTTCCAATGCAGAGAGTACAGATTCAGTCCCTAGTTGGGGAACCAAGCTATGTGGCCAAAAAAAGTAAAAATTAAATAAATTAAGCAAAAAGAAAGAAATTTTACAATCAATAGTCAAGATATGAAAATAACCTGTGTCCATAACAGATGAATGGATATGAAGATATGTATGTATATATATAATTCAGCCACAAGAATGGATTCATTTAGCATACTGCATTCAAGATCTATCCTTTATGGCAACATGGATGGATCTTGAATGCAGTATACTAAATGAAATTAAGTCAGAATAAGCTGGATAAAGACAAATACTATATGATTATTACATATGTGTGAACTCTAAAACACTCAGACTCAAAGAAACAGAATAAAATAGTGGTTACCAGCAGCATGGGGTGGTAGGAGAGAGGGAAATGTTGGTCAAAGAGTTCAAACTTCTAGTTGTAAAGTCATTAAGTTCCAAGGATCGAATGCATAGCACAGTGATTATATTTAATGATACTATATTACATCCTTTAAAGTTCCTAAAAGAGGGAATCTTACATGTTCTCACTGCAAAGAAGAAATGGTCATTTAGGACATGATGCAGGTGTCACACCCTACCCAATGCTGTGGTGGTAAGCATTTTGCAATATATAAGTGATCGAGTCAACATATTATACACTTGAAACTTAAACAATGCTACATGTCAGTTTATCTCAGTAACGGTGGAAAAGAAACTGTGGAATGTATCAGGACTAGTACATGGTTCTGTCAGACTGGTGAGTTGGAAGCAGGAAAGAAGCGGTGTGGAATAGGACCAGAGAAGCAGAAGCCTTTAAAAGCAGATCGGGAACAGCCTTCAATTTTAAAACTTAACTAATGCACAAAATATTAGCTCTTGATTGGGCTTCCCTGGTGGTCTAGTGGTTAAGAATCCACCTGCCAGTGCAGGGGACGCAGGTTTGATCCCTGGTCTGGGAAGATCCCACATGCCACAGAAAAACTAAGCCTGTGCCCCACAACTACTGAGGCCGATAGAGTCCAGAGCCCATCTCGGCAACGAGAGAAGCCACCACAACGAGAAACCCACACACCGCAACGAAGTGTGGCCCTTGCTTGCCACACCCAGAGGAAGGCCGTGTGCAGCAACGAAGACTCAGCGCAGCCAAAAATAAATAAAATAATGAATCTTTTTTAAAAACTCATTATTTTTCAATGAAAGACAAATGTTAATTTGAAAACCGATGGATACTAATACAGGTATTATCTACTTTTCAAAACTTGACTTTACATCAGTTCACTTTTACAAAAGGCCTAAATTAGTACCTGTTTTTGCTAAAAGAAATCTGAGGAGGATTTTTTTGCTTTTATGAAAAAAGGTGAAAAGCAAAAATACACTTCAGTGTCTGACTTGCAGAGACTGACAGAGGTAGCACCCAGCTCAAGCGGTGAGTGGCCCTGCCAAGCTCCTTCCCCAGAAACTACACTCAGCATCTCAGCATCAAGATGCCAGAGCTTTTGCTTTATTCTTTAGATTCCACAGATAAGTTATATCATACAATATTTATCTATATATCAATCAGAAACAGACTCATAGACTCAGAAAACAAACTTATGGTTAACAAGGGGGAAAATGGGGAGAGAAATAAAATTAGAAGCATGGCATTAACAGATATCATCTACTATACATAAAACTGAGAAGCAACAAAGTTTACTGTATAGCACAGGGAACTATGTTCAGTATCTTATAAGAACCTATAATGGAAAATAAAGTGAAATATATATGTATGTATGACTGAATCATTTGCTGTATATCTAAAACAAACACAATATTGTAAATCAACCAAACTTCAATTAAAAAAAAATGCCATAGCTTTGAACTGTCTGTGAGGATATCTTGATTTATTTCGTGCATCCTTAGCAAGATGTGTCCTAAGGTAATTGCTTTTTCACTTTTTGCCATTTCACCTTGTGAAATAATTTCCTAGGAACTCTCTATTGTCAGATAGTAGGAGAAACCTATATTTAACTCACTTTCCAAGTCTTTATACATCTACCATGAACTAAAGGAATTAAATTTATTAAGCATTCACTATGTACCTCATACTGTGAAATCACTTTGTCTACTATCTTAATCATCTTAAAATCTTTATGAAGCAGCTGTTATTATTTTATTTTACAGATTAAAAAAATCAAGAACGTGTCATTTCCAACAAACACAAAAGAGTCATAAATATAAAAAATAGATATAGGCACCTGAGATCTTGTTTGTATCCAACAAGCACAAGTCATAAATGCCAAAAAATAGATACAGTGCTTACTGCCAGAATGTGCTTCAGTGGTTGAAATAGAACTGAGTTAAAAATATGTTTACATTCAGATTTTGTTTAAATTCATTTTTTAACTGGAAAGAGTCATCTGGGAATAATTTAAGTTCTTCAAGACTTAATGGTCTTGATAAACCCATTTATCAAGTTGTTTCATGGAATAAATCAGACAAGTGTGTTTGGCAAGGAGTAATTATCACACAGAGTACCCAAAACTGATAAAGCCTGGCCTACACAGACTGGACTAGACAGAGCACAGGAGAGCTGTTTTCCAGTTCAGCTGTATAAGCTCTTGCTCTGTAGAGTCAGAGACGACACAGCCATGCTGCATGGACCAGAGGGTGGACAGCCCAGTTCCGAGCTCTGAATGTTTACAAACAGTTCCAAAGGAAATGAAGCAGACTTAACCTGCCTATTGGAGAAGGCAATGGCACCCACTCCAGAACACTTGCCTGGAAAATCCCATGGATGGAGGAGCCTGGAAGGCTGCATGGGGTCGCTAGGTCAGACATGACTGAGCAACTTCACTTTCACTTTTCACTTTCATGCATTGGAGAAGGAAATGGCAGCCCACTCCAGTGTTCTTGCCTGGAGAATCCCAGGGACGGGGGAGCCTGGTGGGCTGCCTTCTATGGGGTCACGCAGAGTCGGACACGACTGAAGTGACTTAGCCAAAAATAACCTTCCTATCTTGGGATGACTTGCATTGTGACTTGCCTGCAAAGCTAAGTTATTGGGTATTGGAGAATAATATAGTCCAATAGTTACTAATGTCATTTTCCCCTCGGATTATAAAACAGAGTGAGGAGCAAAATAGGTTTCAGCTTGCCTCTTCTAAATCTCAAATCATGCAGAAATGAAAAAGTCATCAAAGATCCATAGTTTCTATTGAGGACTTCTTCCTTTGTTTTTTATTTTCTAATGAGATTTTCCCTCCCCATACAACCACATAAAAATTTTAACCTTCTTTATATTTGTTGAAAGAAAACTAAATTCTCAATTCTCTAAATTCTCAAAGAGAAATAAATTCTAAATTTTGCTTTCCTCTAATTCCTGACAAATTGTATTCTATACCTAACAGCCACAAGGTAGGAAGGCAGCTGAGTCATTCAAAGAAGCATTTTGTTCTTGATCTTACCATTCAATATCACAGGGTGTGATGAAAACTGGAACAAATATGGAAATCACAGAGGTGCCAGAACATTACATTTAAAAAATGGAATTATTTGAGTCAATCTGGAATGTCTGGTTCTTTTAGTTTAGGCCTCATGGGTAGCATTGTGCTTCAAAAACAACTTGAATTGGCTACCAGGATTCCAGAAGGGTAACATAATCGTGTACCTTTGTGGGAGATGCTTATCTATGTCTCCTACAAGCAGAAGGAGGCTGGATTCTTCTACCTTTTCAAGTTTCAAAATGAAAATTATTCAAAAGAGTTCCAAACCTGAGTGGAATTTGGAAACAATGGGAGGAGGCAGTTTCTCAGATCCTTTCCATTTGTGCTAGTCTTTATTTGAAATAAACACTCAGCATGAATCAAATCCTCTACAGCTACAGACATATGGGGCTTGGGGGAGGTCCATCCTCACCACTTCCCCTATGTGATTTGGCAAGTACAGAAAAGGTCTCCAAGTTAATAATCCTGAATACAAAATTCAGACCTGCGGAGGAGACAGAGATACTTAACTGAGACCGAGGAGCTGGCAGCAGCTCACCTCCCCTTCTGAAAAATGCAGCCTGGAACCCTGGGACCCCCCAGCCCCTGGAAGGACACTGCTCCCTCTGCAAAGTCCTCCACAGAGGGCTGTGAACACAAGGCAGTTCTCTTCTCCCCAGTCATTGATGCACAACATTGTACGGGTGTTGTCAGACCTCAGAAAAGGGTTGGGGAAAACCAAAGGGAATAATAACATATGAAGGAGGAATTTTCAGCTGTGTCATCCAACACAGGGGGAAAATTCTCCACTGAGTTAAGGGGACACACCCAAACTCCTAACCTAGTTGCCTTGTCACACACTGGGAATGAGTCCCCAAGCGCCTCTGGGGTTAGAATTTCTTCCCATGGGGGTGGCCTGCCTCCATCATTCTTCCTCTCCTCTGTGTAGTGCCCATCTCCATGTCCGGGCTCTCCCATCCAGTAAAAGCCTCTAAACGGCTCTAGCAGAACAATCCACGGTGCCTCGCAAGTCTAGGGTCCAGTTCCCCTGAGGGTTCGCCTTTGGTCTGGGTTGCGGACGTGCCTCTGAATGCTACTTGGAAGACCCAGATGCTCCTCCCCTCTACACACACACAGAAGCATTCCCCTGATGTAGTAATATCACAACCAAGAAATGTAATACTATTCAGTCCTAAAAAAGAAGGAAATGATGCCATTTGCAGGAACATGGATGGGCCTAGAGATTGTCATACTGAGTGAAGTAAGTCAGAATAAGACAAATATCATGATACCACTTATTTGTGGAATCTAAAAAACTAGTGCCAATGTACTTATTTTCAAAACAGAAACAGATTCACAGACATAGAAAACAAACTTGTTACAAAAGGGGGGGAGGGGGAGATAAATTAGAAGTTTGGGACTAATATATACATACTACTACTCTACATAAAATAGGTAAATGACAAGACCTGCTGTATAGTACAGGGCACAATACTCAATATCTTATACCAACCTATGGTGGAAAATAATCTGAAAAATAATATATATATGTATAACTGACTCACCTCGCTGTATACTTGAAACTAACACAACACTGAAAATTAATTATGCTTCAATTAAAAATTAAAGAACGTTTTAAAAAGAATTGTTAAACTGATTTAATAATATCATCTAATATTCTAATATAATGCTTCTCAGCCTTTAATGTGCATCCAAACAACCTGAGGTTGAAGCTGCATTTCTAACAAGCTTCCAGGTGCTGCCACTGCTGGTCAGCAGCCCAAACTTAAATAGTAAGGATCTAATTAATATACAATCCATATTCAACTTTCTTCAATAGTTGAAAAATCTCTTCAACAGTTTTTTATTCCTAACTCAGGATCTGGTCAGGAATCATTCATTACACTTGGCTGTCGTGTCCTTTTAGACAGAGGATGTGAGCTTTTTCTTGGCTGCTTACTTGGTTACACAAAGAATCAGTCAAAGTCTTGACATTTCCCCTAGTGAGACCCCCTCACACCATTAAATACTGAGACACGGACCACCCCTCTCACAGTCTCAGTGAGGGAGAGGCAGAGGAGAGAGGTGTCTTGTCCAGCTGCGTCTGGAAGGAATTGCCCTGCTGGAGGCACTGTTATGGAAACCATATATACTGACCTGGATTTTCTGAGACAAGGGCAGGTATATGGTACCTATCTCAGAATAGCAGCACAGCACTCAAACATAGCTGCAGAAGAGTTTTATTAACCTTTTTCCTAGCCTGAAAGGTCTTATCCATTCCCTCCAGAGAAATTACAGTCCCATGCTACAGGCATAGTGAAATCCATTGGGTGTACAAACTTCATTTTCTACTTTTCAGAGCTTAGGGTTTAGATGAATTCAACCCTTTCTAGAATAACTCTTCTAAGGGCTCCCGCAGGGTGGGCCATAGGGAGTTGTCCAAATCCCACTACATTGTCCACTGTGGGCTCTACCATCCCCTCCCTGGCTTGGTGTGCCCATCTCATTCACCTGTGCAACCTCGTCATAGTAGTATCTGCTAAAATGCTAAATATTGCCTAGAAGGAAAGATGAAAGATGCATCCTTACGGCCAGTTAGCTATCAAAGACTCACCTGAAGAATCAAGATGGGTTATCTCTCAAGCAGATAGAGAAAAGGGTTATCTGGCAAAGGGACTTGACCAAATAGGAGGAATGGAGAAGCAGGGAACCCAGATAAGCAGGCAGCACAGCCAGGATCTGGCACCCAAGATGAGGAGGAGCGTCTCAAGAGAGGCAGTGGCGCTGAAAGGGCCTGAGAAGCTCCCTGTCCCCAGCCTCATTCCCTGTCCTAAGGTTCACATCTTATGCTCCCAGGCAGCACAGGAATTCTTTCATAGAATGGAAAATAATCTAAGATGATGTTAGATCCAGACGCCCTTGTCCCCTCATGTCCCAGTACTGTATTCCCTTACAACATTTTAACAGTAGGAGTATTTTAGCCTCTGCTTGAGCATTTCCTATGTGGGGTTCACAGCAGGCCTACATTCCTACAAAAAACATAATACCAACAGTTAGTTAGTGGTTACCAACCTAGACAGCATATTAAAAAGCAGAAACATTACTTTGCCGACTAAGGTCCGTCTAGTCAAGGCTATGGTTTTTCCTGTGGTCATGTATGGATGTGAGAGTTGGACTGTGAAGAAGGCTGAGCACCGAAGAATTGATGCTTTTGAACTGTGGTGTTGGAGAAGACTCTTGAGAGTCCCTTGGACTGCAAGGAGATCCAACCAGTCCATTCTAAAGGAGATCAGCCCTGGGATTTCTTTGGAAGGAATGATGCTAAAGCTGAAACTCCAGTACTTTGGCCACCTGATGCGAAGAGCTGACTCATTGGAAAAGACCCTAATGCTGGGAAAGACTGAAGGCGAGAAGAGAAAGGGAAGACAGAGGATGAGATGGTTGGATGGCATCACCAACTCAGTGGACATGGGCTTGGGTGAACTCCGGTAGCTGGTGACGGACAGGGAGGCCTGGCGTGCTGCAGTTCATGGGGTCGCAAAGAGTCAGACATGACTGAGCAACTGAACTGAACTGAACTGAGTGGTTACTGAGTGCATTCAACATGGGCATCACTCCAAGGGCTTTACAGAGTCATTTAACCTCCATAATAGCCTCAAACCTGTAGTTCTCTTATAATCTCCATGTTATAGATACAGATATGAAAGGATCCAAATTAGACCAAGATTGGGATTATAGACCAAAACCAAGATTATGCATTCTAAAATGGAACAAGAAGTGGGATTCCAAAGCCGGTGATCTTGACCACTTCTCCAAGCTGCTTCTCAAGAAAACCAGTCCATTCTAAAGGAGATCAGCCCTGGGATTTCTTTGGAAGGAATGATGCTAAAGCTGAAGCTCCAGTACTTTGGCCACCTCATGCGAAGAGTTGACTCATTGGAAAAGACTCTGATGCTGGGAGGGATTGGGGACAGGAGGAGAAGGGGACTACCGAGGATGAGATGGCGGGATGGCATCACTGACTCGATGAATGTGAGTCTGGGTGAACTCCAGGAGATGGTGATGGACAGGGAGGCCTGGCGTGCTGCGATTCATGGGGTTGCAAAGAGTCAGACACGACTGAGCAACTGAACTGAACTGTAGGCATAGAACAGATCTCTCAGCCAACTCTGTAACAAAAGGATAGCAGTGGCTTCTGTCCAGTTATGCGCCAAGGGAGGGACCAGTCTATTAGGTAGGTAGAATAGGGAAAAGGAGTCCAAAATGGCGGTGGCTAAAAGACAAGGAAGGGAAAAGCCCACGAAAATAGAACAAAGGAGGGTCAAAGGATGGTCCGAGGACCAAAGTGAAGACTTCAGGTAGAACAAACAGCACTCCTGGCTCAGCCCAATTTGCATAGGGCAGGCCCAGGTGGAGGAAAAAACATATAAAAGGAGGAGCCAAAGCGCTTTCTCTCTCTCTCTTTCTCTCCCGAGTGCGTGTGCTCTTTCTCTCTCTCTCCCTCTCTCTCTCCCTCTCCCCTGCACGCTCCTCCACCCACTTCTCTTCAAGTCTTTGGGTTGGCATGCCCTCACGCTTCGAAGATGGATTCTCCTGCTATCTTCTAAAGAAAATAGAGTTGTAACACTGATTTGCCTAAGAGCTATAACCCGGTTTGTCCAAGACCCGAGAGCTGTGATAGCAAGGGCTTTAATGTCCATCACTCTAAATCTTTGTTGTGACGATACAAAGAACCGAGGAACATACACTCACGTGACAAGTCTTCAGCAGCTCCCATCAGTCAGAGCACAAGAAAATAACGAGTGTCAGGATAACTAGCAAACAATCTAGAAAAAAAGTTATATTTCTGCCTACATCAATTCTCCATAAATTAATTAACCTTTAAATGGGTGGCAAAGGCTTTTTGAAGCAAACACTTAAGCAATAGAAACCTTAAGGAGAAAGAATGATAGCTTTGACTTTACTAAAACAGTCACCAAAAATTCCACTCTCAATTATAGTGGGGGAAAAAAAGCATAAATTAGAAAAACATATTCATCATATAGTTGACATAAAAGAAAATAAAGAGACAGATCTTTATAAGACACATTGGAAATATGGAAGCCATAAAGGAAAGCTATATTTTACTGCATGAAAACATTTAGTTTTAAAAAAGAGTGGCTATATATATATGTATAACTGATACACTTTGCTGTAGTGCAGAAACTAACATGATATGGTAAATCAGCTATAATCCAATAAAAATTTAAAAACATTTTGTTGTCAGTCACTAACACTTGTCTGACTCTTTTGCAACCTGTGGACTGTAGGCTGCCAAGCTACTCTGTCCCGGGGATTTCCCAGGTAAGAACAGTGGAGTGAGTAACCGTTTTGTTCTCCATGGCTTTTCCTGACCCAGGGACTGAACCTGTGTCTCCTGCACTGGCATGCAGATTCTTTACCATTGAACCACCAGGGAAGATAGTCTAACTCTCAAAATCAAGTGTCTTTTTCTAAATACCCATAAATGTAAAACATTTTAGTCTTTATGAAAAATGGTACTATAAATAAAGCCAAAAGACAAACCATAGGCAAGAGAAAATGTTAGTAACGTATGTGATAGGTAAATAGTGATAATCAGTTCACTTCAGTTCAGTCGCTCAGTCGTGTCCGACTCTTTGCAACCCCATGAATCGCAGCACGCCAGGCCTCTCTGTCCATCACCAACTCCCTGAGTTCACTCAGACTCATGTCCATTGAGTCCGTGATGCCATCCAGCCATCTCATCCTCAGTTGTCCCCTTCTCCTCCTGCCCCCAATCCCTCCCAGCATCAGGGTCTTTTCCAATGAGTCAACTCTTTGCATGATGTGGCCAAAGTACTGGAGCTTCAGTTTTAGCATCGTTCCTTCCAAAGAAATCCCAGGGTTGCTCTCCTTCAGAATGGACTGGTTGGATCTCCTTGCAGTCCAAAGGACTCTCAAGAGTCTTCTCCAACACCACAGTTCAAAAGCATCAACTCTTCGGCGCTCAGCCTTCTTGACAGTCCAACTCTCACATCCA